>JAWUZG010000023.1:4997500-5380000 GCA_036785705.1 Acanthornis magna | reverse complement strand
AGCTGTTTTAATAAAGGGAAACGAAAGATTCCAATCAAGCTGCAACTGTTTAGAGAAACAACAAATATATTAATGATATTACTTAAGACAAACATTTAGGGCAGAAAAATATAGCACTTCACAAAATTACATGATACTACCAATAAAATACTTTAACACATTAGTATACATGACAGTTTTGAGCCACATACGTGCATATATTGTACACTTAGCACATACAGTATACACACATACATGGTATTGTCTTTACCCTCATCCCTCCCACCACAACCTCAAATTTGACTGTTGAACTATAAACCCCCTACCACATCACCAAGAGTAAGCATGCAATGCCCTAGATATTTTTTTTACTGCTGCTCTTAGTTAAATGTGGCATGACATGCACGATGCCTCCACACATTCCATAAACTTTATCTGATAGCAAATTAACTGCCCACTTTGAAAAGAGAAAATTATATTAAACATTTATTTTAATTAAAGAGTTGCAATTCAGGAAGTTGTTAGCCTTTAATGCAAGGCTGCAAGGGCAGACAGTTGTGCTGGAGAAACACTGGGTGATAGCTACAGTCTTGAAAACATCTCACTGGTACTGTCTCAGACAGCTGCTTGCCCTACTACTTTCTAGATATGCCCCTGCTCAAGTGTGGCAGGAATATCCTTCCTTGTGCAAATAAAAAACTAACCAAATGCCTGCTAAACATCCAATATGCAATTTTCAAATCGTCAAGCATTTACTCATAACAAAGTCAGTTATTCTTGTATCCATTGTACTGTTACCTGACGCAGATTCCTGGTTACTTTCACATCATGCCAGGCATTGTCATTAAATTTCCCATTCACGGGTTCCACCAGCGCTTCAAAGGCCCCTGAGCCCAAATTAATGACCAAGGAGACAGCTCCATTTTTCAGTGCAAGATTGACATAATCTGCAGATTTTCCTGTGTGAAGCATCAGTCCGTTCCTCTGAAGTGTTTTAAACGACAGAGTTATTTCATCACTGCTACTCTGTATGGGGTTCTGAGATAAATCATAGCAGAAGTATTCTGATCCCTTGAATGTCGCAATATATTCTTCTTTTCCTGGCAAACAAAAGGAGAGAAACAAACAAAATAAATCGCTGGCACTTAATTAAAGGCAACTTGCATTAATTATTTTCATAGCTAATTTAACAGTATTAGTGTAAGCACTGTATCAAAAAATAATTCATTTAGAACACTTAAAATCCATGAAGAAAGGAGATAAATGAGATTTACTGTGAACATATTTTTAACTATTTTCTAACAGAATTTTCACGTATATGATTAAATTCAGAAAATAAACTACAGCACTGATTGTATTAATGTTATTTAAGCAATCTGATCTGAAACACATCGAAATACATAACATTCAGTTGAGCCTACAGACCAAATCATTACTCCAGTCAAAGCACAGATCTTTTCCTTCCCAACTCTCACTAAAATTATGGCACCTCAAAAAGAATCAATAACCTAGATACTTCCAGCAGCTCTGCCTAAGGGCTTGAATAAACTAAAGATACAAAGCATTCATTTAGGAATCTACCTTAAGGCTTTATATAGAAAGTTAATGCGCATCAGCAAATGAAGAGGTTTGTTTCTGGGAGGTACTTTTACTACCTAGTATGTACAATACAGGTTATTTTTCTTAGTTTATCCTGAGAATGAAACACAAATAGCTGAGCTTTCAGTCTCAAAAAAGCAAGACTAACATAAGGGGAAACATAATTTCTATGTAAGTCTTACAGATGAACAATACACTGACCTTACACTAGAGGTATACAGAGTTTAGAGCTATAAAAAGCCAAGAATTATCTGTGTAGCTAATAATAAGTTAGTAAAATCCTAATGAAAAACTGTAGAAGTTTATGCAGTGTAAGGATGAAGGTATGAAAACCTGACGATGTCAAATTTCATCATTCTTGGGAATAAACTCAATCTCCAGGACAGAGCTGCGTACATCAGTGTGATACCATCAGAACAAAACCAAAACATATGCATAAACATATAGATAAAAGAAATAACAGAATTTAAGACACCAGTGAATGACAGAATGTGCAAAAAGCACCTGTGAGGACACAGGTTTTTTGAGAAGTCCCTGTGTGCATTTGTCTTCTGTTGCAGCTTATACACTAACACTGATCCTGAATATTCACAATGCTTCTCTTTAGGTAATAGAGCACAGGAAGTTCACACACTACTGCAAAATTCATCAGATAAGGCACAAGACAATGATTACATTTTCCTTTAATTCTGCTTTGTAATAAGAACATTAGAAATTATTTGTCTATATTCACTTGAAGTGTTTTCTCACAGATTTGGTGCAGAATTCTTGGTAGATTTTTGTTTGGATTTTTTTTTTGTTATTTTTGGTTATTTTGGAGGGGTTTTGTGGTTTTGTTTTTTTTTTTTTGTTTTTTTTTTGTGGCAGCAGCCAAATCATTCTAGATTACAATATAAAAACCCCCAAATGACTGTTTATCAATTATGCTCTCTATACAGCCCAAAGCTAGATTCAGCTGTATCTAACCCCAAGTGAAGGCAATCAGCTTGCTACAGGAAATCCACAGCTGGATTTCACAGCCTTGGCCTATTTTTTAAACAAACACCTTTTTAAAAAGAAAAAAAAATAAAAAATAAAAAAGACCACCTCTCTGATTACCCTTCAGAATGCTTTTTCCTGCTGTTGACAGCACGTCTCACAAAACAGAAAAATCAAACAAAAACAGTCTCCAGTTCCACATTAAGCCTTGTTCCTGTGTTACAACAAGCAGCTGGTCACACACAGCACACAGACTGCTTCCTGTCTTGGCCATTCATCATGCACAATAAACATGTAGGAGGAGCTGGGTATATTCTCCAGGCCCTAAACCTTCCAGATCAGTCCTACACGCAGAACACCACTGCACTGGTGGCAACACATCCAGACCCCGACACATTTCAGTAGAGGAGGAATACCTTGGCTTATTGTGCATAAAGAATTCACAAACAGTGCATTTTCTGGGGTTTCAATGCACTCAAAGCAGCAGCAGCCTGCAGGAATACCCTGCATCTCATCTAATGAATATTTAATAAAAGCATAAAACACTCAAGAGCAAATTTATTTGCTATGGGTGCTTGCTGCACAGGCATATTAAAACGGAATGAATACCTACAATGGAGAGATGATAAAACAGATGCAACAACCTGGTATGTGCAGTTTTGTCCCATGTATTTAATGACTAAAACACAAAAAACCTGAAAAACCAAATCCTTCACACAGACATGAAAATGGATGGAACTTAAATACATGCCAGGACCTTTTATAAAAAATTATTCCTAAATAAGGACTTGAAGAAGAAAGCAGTTCTTCCCAGCATAATCTGAATAATTCTTCAAGCAATACCATGAATCCTGCAGCCCTCACTGCTAATTTTTGCTGTCTATCTCATTCCTTTTAGCTTCAATGATACAGTCCATAATACTCATCAATGTCACCAAACTAAATCTTTAAACAAATTACTTATATTTACATTAAAATAGCATTCACTTGTTTAGAAACTGAATCTGTCTTGAAAACAAAAATGCTAAAACTGACCATAGCATTTTACTTCAGAGGCAACATTGGATAAAGACACCAATTGCATGATTTCCTACCAAACTATCTTTACTGCTCACCTACAAAACCAAAAATACCCATTTTTTGCTATTCTCACACCATTTCTATGTCATTAAATCAAATACCATCTTCTGTGACAATATCCTAGCTTGGCCAAACTTCAAATATTACAGAAACTATTTGAAGCAAGGGGGGGAATACCTTATAATATATCTCCACATTTCTCCAGTCTTTGGAGTAATTCAACCCTCACAAAAAACTAAAACTCCCTCTTATGATCATCTGGATGCAACCTCGGGCCTCTTTGCCCTCAATCCCAATATTTGGGAAGTAATTAGACACTGCAACTCCAACATTACCTTGCCATACCCAGCTCTGAAATGGGGAGATAAAAGGTAAAATAGCAACAGGTCTGCCACAGGCTAGCACAGATTCAGGAAAACCAAGAACAGGAAATCATAAATCATGATTGAGCTTTGTCACTGAAAACCAGACTTTTTTTAGCAGACATATAACAGGAGGCACAGAAGTCAAAATGTTTTGACAGAGGACAGAAAAGCCACTAAACAATATTGGTAATTCACCCTGTATCAACTCTTTAATATCAAGGAGGTATGTTATTTTACTCTTGATATGAATGCATGTATTTAGAATGGACAAATTTTTTTAAAAGTGTATATATATATAACATTCAAATATCTTATGTAAAAAAACCCAGTCATAATCTGTCGCTACATTTCATACCACAATTTTTGTTGATCCTTTAAGCAAATTAAGAACAGTCTTCATTAATAACCAGTTGTGTACACTGCTGGTTGTTTGTTTATTTTTTCAAATAATTGCTTAATGACACTTAGAGAAACCATTAAAAATGCATGGCAGTCATTCTAGCCAGTATGAAGTGTTGCACTTCATTTAATGATTAAAATGTAATTACCTGCATAGAAAAGCACAAGAGAATATGAACACCATAAGGGAGTTTAACATGTTTTTATTCTGAATTTTGAGTACTGTAAATTGTTGTATATTATGGCAGTGGAAATACAAAATTACAGAATAAATACAGAATGGCATGATCTGTTTGTGTCACAGAAAGGATTCAAATAAAAGAAACACTCTATTAAAGCACCTGGCGCTGCAGAAAGGATTTGTTTCTTTGCCCCGGTGAAGTCAACAACAGTTTTAATATTCACTTCTTTTGGAAGTTCATTTAAGCCTTTAGTCTGATGAAACATATAGAAAAAATGCTTCCATGGATCTGAGCCGGTTTTACAATCCTACATAAGCACTATGTTAAGCTTTACAGCACATCCACCCTTCTCACTGGCAGTATTACATCATACACCAGGTGTGGCTGATTCCATAATAATTTGATCATGTGTCCATGCCTGATTTAAATCACATACATAGGACTAGATGCTTTGATCTTACTAGGCAGTAACAGTAATGGGAGACACAGACCAGAGAAATAAAATTGTAGCAAGAGTAAATCAAATCTGTTCATTGATGGCTGCAATGGTCCTTTACATAAGGAGATGACAAAAGTCTTAAAATAAGTTTAATAGCTAAAACCCAACAACCCATGTGACAAACCCATCTATTATTACACAACAAAACCTGGTAGAGTGCTGTCAATTTATCTGTCTGCCAAAATAATTACTGTCAAAGAGAAAATAAGCTGACACCAGTGATACTCTAAGAGCCAAGTTCCTTCTCTACAATCTTCAAAACATTAAATGTGTTCTGAATAAATAAATTATGCCAAACCAGAGTCTAGTATGTTCCCAGATGTACTGTTTAGTGCTCCATTTCACAACAATTTAAAATTCAAACATTTATCCGCTACACCATCAACTTATTTATAAATAAGTCTTTCCGAAAAAGTAACGCAACTTGGGAAAACTACACTGAAACAGCATGTAGACAAAACCATTAACAAGAATGACAGATACAGTAAAAGCAGACAGCCTGAACTGCTACTTCTGTGGCAAACTTTGCAGCGATAGCAAACGAATGGCTTGCCATTCCATAAAATGGGAATACTCTCTGCATGAGGTGTGCACTGTTGAGCCTGGAATGGTTGATGTTGAGCCTGGAATTATTACATCACTCACTGGATCTTAAGATGAAAAATTACAAAGATAACAAAGTAGTTCTCCAAATGCTATATCCACATTTGACCGTTTTTTGTTTCCAATTACATAATATCGGCTGACCAGATTGCATACAGAAACAAATCACAGGCACTCAAAGAAACCAAAATTTGTTAATTAGACAGTAATATTTAAGATTTAAGTAGGAAACCAACAAAAATGGTGGAATTATGATAAAGGCTATAAAATTAATTCTAAGAGAAAGCAGAGGGTCTGTTTTATCAGTTAGGGTTGAATAAATTTTTACAAGTACTATCAGTTTTCTGTTCCCGTCTCTTGCAAGTAATTTTTTAACAGAAGAATATTTCCTGTTTCATTTCACTTCTCACAATCTTTCTTTTCCTTTCCTTTCCAGAAACTATACTCCTTGCCCTCTAAATGAGTCTCCACAGAAAACTCCACGGAAGCAATTCGGAGAAAAAATGAGATTCATGATTCCAAATCCACAGCTTGGAAATATCTAGCTGTTTATTTCCTTCCCCCCCGTCCCCCTTTTTAATGCTCCCTTTCCCCCCAGTATGTACAAATTTCTGTCTCCCTTCCCTTTTACTAGGGAATAAGTCCATGATGAGATAATCATGACTAGCCTAACATGAAAACAAAACATTTATGACTTTATTCTGAAGGACTCAGGAACCGCTTCTCCAGGGCATATTATTGTTTTAAATGATCCTTTTGCAAAAAAACAAACAAGCAAAAACAAACAAACAAAAAAACCCCAAACAAGCAAACAAAAAAACCCAAACACAGAAACACAAAACCAGCAACCAGCAACAACAGCAACAACAAAAACAACTGTAGAAGTGTCTATTGATTCCAGAGATTCAGGGACCTGGTGAACCAACTCAAGCCTTTCCCTGGGAGAAAACGTTCCATTCAGAACCATGACAAAGTAGAACTTTGGGTAGTTATTATAACCAAGTGCTTTGGATTGCAATAGTCTCTGTTCATGACATACACTATCAGAACATGGTTTATGTCAAAAAACACATTGCTTTTGAAATCATGGGCACCAAAGTCTGCACTACTGGTGTCCAAAATAAAAGTAAAACTAGTATCCAGTTAAGTAAAATGAGGTGCAAAGAAAAATTCTACCTAACAAGAAAAAATTAACAGCATAACTGATACAAAGTCATGTATAATATCACGTTGCAAAGAAACTTGGAAAAGTTTTCTAGCTCCTGTTTTGTTTTACACACAAACATTAAATCAGTAGCCAATTACAAGAAGTATGAACCTCTGAAGTATGAACTTCTGATCCCTCCCTACCATCTCAGATTAGAATAAAATTATGATAGTTGCTACTGATGATAAATGACTTACAGAGAACACTAGATAAGTGATAAATTTCTCCATTTTGCTAAACAGCCATTTAAATTCATTACCAAAATGGCTACATCATGCAATTTCCTCACTAATTTTCATGTCCTTTTATTTAATCACACAGAGTATGCACTTCAAAAGCAGATTTGCAAATGGGGAGGAAGCAGGAGCTTTCAGGAATGATGCTGTCTTAGTGTACATTAAATACTAAACTGCTAGAAGGTGAAAATAAGAGAACCTTTTTCCAATTAACAGTTGCATCATTAATAAGTAGATTACAGCATCCTGCACTTTATATCTTCGTGATAATTCCTCTTATATAATTACTCAAAACCCCAAAGTCTGAAATCGTGATTTTAAAGACATTCTTGTTAAATGAAGAATAAACTGCAAAATGTCAAATATTCTCATATCACTTCTCCATTCACAGGAGAAACCGCTATTACTCCACCTTACAGTTGCCTCAAAACTCAATTATGAATTTTGGTAAGAAGTTGGGAAACCAGAGCAGTATTATACCAACAAATAAATACAGTCTTCAGTTTCTGCACCAAGCTAAAAAGTGTGCTGGACAAGTTACCAAAGGCCTCTTCCAGGCCTCAAGGTTCCCACTGACTTTACATCTAAAATGCAAAATAGAGATTGTCAGCTTTCAAAGGATCAGAAACACAGATATTTAGATAACAGATTCCTTACAGAATTGGTAGAAAAATTGGTATTATGATAGTAAAAATAACATTATGAATTTTACTCTCTGTAACTATATAACTTCTGCAAATGCAAGTTTTAGAATTAATCTGGTTTGAGTGATGAAACAGGAAAGGTAAATTTTTCCTCCCCATTCTGGGCTGGCTCTCTTCTGCCTGTATCTTAAAGGGAAGAGCTGCACAAAACCCAAAAGCAGTTATTCTTGCAAAAACTGAAAGGAATCTCTGTCCTGGATAAAAATCCATTTTCTAGACTGTTCCTTGGATGAAGCAGTAGCAGTTTACTCCTTGCTGAGGGTTTTCCAAATGAGTTCCATTTGTTTTTCATTGTCCTAGGTAAAAAGGTGGAACAGGAGAGGAAAGATTGCTTTGACTTTGAACTCACACTTCAAATGAAATAATAAGGACAAAAATAATCTCCAACTAACACATTATATGAATTTATCGTAATACGTAGAAAGAGTTAATGAGTTATATGATTTGATAAGGAACACTTTCAAAGCTAATAAGAAACTTCTGAGATATCAGCTGAATACCTCTCTTATGGCACCATGCAGCACTAGAGGATTAGTGCAGCATGTCCTGGGGTTTGGATGCAATAAAAAACAACAAGCAATTTTCTAGTCCTAATTAACTCCTGTTAAAAGAAGCCCTTTGTAACAATAAGCTTTCCTGAGATGCAGAGGGAATGCCACTGCAATGGTATTATGTACAAGATGAGCCACTGCTATAAAGCCAGTTTTGCACTTGTCTCAGAGAGGTATTACAGGAATATGCAGCATTTGTCTCAGTAAAAAGAACTACAGTATGGTTTTGAAAAAGGTAAAACAAAATACCTACCAGAGGAGATTAACAAAACTCACTTGTTTTTGTTTTTTTTTTAATGTCTGTACCTAAGATTGTATCA
Organism: Acanthornis magna; assembly: GCA_036785705.1. Lineage (NCBI taxonomy): Eukaryota > Metazoa > Chordata > Aves > Passeriformes > Acanthizidae > Acanthornis > Acanthornis magna. Next base: position 5,371,298 of record JAWUZG010000023.1, on the reverse strand, counting down.
TTGAAGGAATGTCTACATAAAAACATTTTGGATCTGTGTTGGTCTTCAAAACAATTTTGGAAGAAGTTATTTGTAACTCTTGGTGCTCCTATAAACATGGAAAATTTAATATGAAAACAGTTGTTTTGTTACATCTTCCGGCCTGTTGAGGATACTACCATTTAATAAAGATTTTTCACATGTAAAACAAAGAAATATCTTTCCAAGTTACTGAGCCTATGAGGAATGCATTCTGTGAAAGGATCCTACAGCAATGAACAGGATCTGAGAAGTCTCAGCTGAAGCTATCTGCTGCTCAAAATAACAAGCAGAGAGATGTGCCAATGGCCTATTGCTACACTACAAATTTTGATCTAAACAAGCCATTCCTAATACCTCATTGCAACCCTGCCTCTTCAAATAAAGTCAAAGGAATTACTACGTCAGCTACAAACAGTAGAAGAATTTTTTTAATCGATTAATTCTGGATAAATAAGGATCTCAAAACTTTTCAAAGACACGTGGACCATTAGTCAAAAATACTCTTTGAGCATCATCATCTTAATTCACTGTCACGTGGAAAGTACTTCAGCCAAAATGGTGTTTCTTAACATAAGGCTGCATATGAAAAGTAGTATCAGTACCAATATGCCTTCTTGTGGTGTATTTGATATTTCTCTTGGCACCCCAGAATTACCTTCAGCCACCATCCGTACCTAGATCAGGTGTTCAAATGAGCTATGGGATCAGAAAGTTTATAATTAAAAATTAACATAAGAATTAAAAGAAATAAAATGTTTTAAGAAACAGTTTTGTCTCCCAAAGGAGGACAAAGGTAGAAGAATTTCTCATTTAGTGAGCAAAAGAATATTGCCAGTTTAATTTGGTTTGAATAATTGGTATTGAACTCTAATATCTAATAAACTTGAGTAAAAATTCAGATTACGTTCCTCCAAATGTTAAATTGATTGATGATCACTACAATGACTAATGATATTTCCCCCTTACGAATGTAACTGATGGACAAAAGCACTAAAGACAACACAAACATTTAATTGATGAGCACAGCACAGACCTTTAGTGAAGTGGCTAAAAACAGGAAACATTCTGCTCTAGAAAGAATCAACAACGCATCCACAATTTAAAGAAAAAAAAACAAAAACGTGTATTTTTAAATGAAGGCAAATTAAAAAAAATATTACTAACTCTTGGTATAACAGTGATTCTGGTAAAGGTCATGGCAATAAAAGAAGCTGAACAGTCTGTAATTTACAGAGAAAAATACCCACAGGTATTTACACAAAACTGCAATCACATGCATATATATGCTAAGAAACATTCAAGGGCAAACCCCAAATCAGGAAACGATGATTTAAAAATTCAGATGAAACACTCAAAAGGACTTCCCAAAACACAGAAAACCTTGATGTTTATGATAGTGCTGTTACCATTGCTTACGGCTGTGACACACCTTCCTGGAACTGTTTTGACCTATTACTTTCAGGTTTTCCCTGTTGTTTCAATGCTATCCCTCCACTCCCTTTTTCCCCGTATCTTAGTTCTTCTCCTTCAGAGACCTTTCTTATTACACTGCAATTGCACTGCAAATCCTGCTGAGAGACAAAGGTTGGCTGAGCCATATGCTAGTCAGTGTTCTGACTAATCAGCAGCCACTGGAAATCCCCAATCACATCTGAAGATCAGAATGAGCCCTAATAGTAAAACACCCTCACGGCTCTATTTGTAGTTTGCATGCAGAAGTCAGATTTTAAAAAAATATAAAAGTAGGGACATGTTAAGGATAGGGAAAAAGACAAACTGAATTCAAACAAATCTACTACCTTTTATTCCGAAAAAGATACAAAAGCTTCATGAAATCTACAGAAGTGTGACAGATGATATTCTACACTGATGTATTGTAGCTATTTTTCGCTTGCTGGCACTATTTATTGTTTGTTCTTAAATTAACACTCACTTTCCAGGACAATAAACAAAAAAGCAAAACTACAATTATTTTTGTAAATGTTTGACAGGATACAACTGTTTTTCATATCCCATCTCCCTACCCCCAATCAAAATTTAGGTCATGGTATTTCAGAACATGGGAGATGTTGAGGAAAGAGCACCGTTCATGTAAGCAAAAGTTTATGTCTGATTATAGCACCAGGGTTTTGTGTAAAAAACAACCAGAGATATTCAGATGGTAATTTCACACGTGGCAGTCTCAAAATCTAGTTTATCTGACTGCAAAAATACGTAAGTAAGGGTTTTTTCTAATAATCACAGCTATCAATGCAATTTACATCAAGTTCAAAGCAGTAGCAGCTACATAACAAAAAGTTTTAAGAAGAAAGTGTTGCTGAAATAAGTCATTAACGCAGCAAAGCCACTTCATGAAACAAGCCTGCTTATGGACATTACAATTCCCTAGCATGGAAAAGCTTCTTAAACACATAGCAAGACTTCAATGAAATATTAAAGCTCTGAAACCTATTCCTCCACACCTTTTCCTATGGTTCTCTAAAGCCTACCCCTATAACATGATAAAGGAATATACAATTCAAAGAAATTTGATGGATACATTAAGAAGTTTCAAGTAACAACTGTAAGTTGTTGAACAAGATAATTCCTGCTGTATCTTCAGGGAATCACAGAATGGGTCAGACTGGAAGGGACCACAGTGGGACATCTTGTCCAGCCTCCCTGCTCAGACAGGGTCATCCCAGAGCATGGGATGGTGTCCAGATGGTACTGGAATATCCCCAATGAGGGAAATTCCACACCTTCTCTGGGCAATCTGCCCCAGTGCTCGGGCACTGCACAGTAAGGAACCTCTTCCTCATGTTCAGGTGGAGCTTCCTGTGCCTCAGTTCCCATTGCCTCTTGTCCCATTGCCCGGCCCCACGGAGCAGAGCCCGCTCCATCCTCTGCCCCCTCCCTGCAGACACCGACAGACATTGATGAGGGCCCCTCTCGGTGTCTCTTCTCCAGCTGAGCAGGCCCAGCTCCCTCAGCCTTTCCTCAGAAGGGAGGTGCTCCAGTGCCTCCAACACCTTTGTCACCCTCTGCCGGACCTGCTCCAGGAGTTCCTTGCCCTGAGGAGCCCAGAACTGGACACAGCACTCCAGATGTGCCTCACCGGGGCTGAGCAGAGGGGCAGGATCACCTCCCTGACCTGCTGGCAGTGCAGTTCCTAATGCTCCCCATAACCCCATTGGCTTTCTTGGCCATAAGGACACTCTGCTGGCCCATGGACAGCTTGTGGTCCACCAGCACCCCCAGGTCCTTCTCCACAGCACTGCTTCTTCTTTTCAATACATACCAGTGCTTGGAAACATTCACTCTTAAACAGAGTTTAATAATGTTTTAACATACTTCCAGTAAGCTACAACAAAATAAGGCTCTCAAGATTGGCTCTTGATACCAATTTTTCTATTAAATGAGACTTTCAAAAAGTGATAAGTAGGCTTTTTGGCCTGACCATAGGTTTAAAATTATATGCGCACTGATTTATTTTCAACTACGAATATATAAAAATAGCTATGTCTAGATTTATATTTAAAGGACCATTTTAGGACTGCATTTTAAAAATATAAAAGATTTCTATCTCCAAGTCTTACTATAAATTCTGTGGAAATCCAAGGAAACTTCTGCAAGTAGCAAAATAATCAGTATTATATATGCTACACATTTATTTTTTTGAAGACTGACTAGCCCCTTCTCCATTAATTCAGTATTACCTCCTGATCCTTATTTTTTTCAGAATTCATAAGTCTTTGAAACTGCTTGATAAGGAGGCCTCCCTACTGAGATTACCAATAGTCTTTTTATAGAAGCCTGCAGGAACACTGTAAAAGCAAAAGAAGATTAGCAGAGTATAAAAATAATTGGAATCTAGTTCTGTATTGATATTTTAGAGGAAAGATTTGCTGCCATGACTGGACCAAGTTATCTGCTGGTAAATTCCACTGAAGACAGCACATTTGCACTACTGGTACATTATCCTGTTCTTTATGCAATAAATATGTCTAGGAAGGTGAGATACTTAGAGCATCATAGATAATTTGACATATTTGCATCATGGCATGGATCTAACATAAAACTTAAGAACTCATTTCTCAAGTAATGGAAAGGGTAGAAAAAAGATGTAGATAGACTGACACTGTCAGAGGTACTACCTCATTTTAGAAACATTAGGTATTAAGAAGTAATTTCACTTCTTCAGGATCTTGTCTAAAATAACTGCTTAAGAGACTTCAATATTTATTATTACTGCCTAGGAGCTTAGCATTATTGACAGCCTCATGCCCTGCAGAAATGAAATAAAAACAACACTGTAATCATCTTAGAGGAAGAACACTCACAGGAAAAAAGCTGAAAACATAATTTAACATATCTTACAAAGGATAATCAAAAGAGAAAAGGTGTGATACTCTACTGACAAGCACATTACACAAATTTCAGGTTTGGATACTCTTCCTTTTTCAAGAATCTAACCTACATTCAGGGTCTAAAGTTTCTCTACATCTCAGGGCAGTAAGATTGTGCTCACCACAGCTCTGGTACTCCACTAAGCTGTCAGCTGGAGAAGGCAGGGAAAGAAGTAATGGAGTCCTTGCACCAAATGTTTTGGCAACTGACTTCTATTTTCCACAAATTTTTATCTCCTAACCAACGTGGAAAAAAATGCAAGACTGAAGCGTGGGTCAACAAGAGCAGGAACCACAGGCTGGTTGCTCCTTCACAGTGTGAGCATGACTGCTGGACCCACCCTGAACTACACAGGAGTCAGGAGCAAGGACTATAACCAGACTGACCATTCATACACGGATGCTGCAGTGCAGAAAAAATTCTATGCAAACTCTCTGTGTAATAAACCCCTTCTTTTCATCTAAAAAAAAAAAAAAAAATCCCCTCTACAGCATAAAGTAAGTGAAATTTTGCTTCAAATAATAATTTCAACACAAATGCTCTTACCAGCAGCCTCCATTTTTTCCTTCCCATCTGTACCTCGTAGGTCTCCTGTAATTACCCATCAGCTGTTTAGACACACAGCCCCAGAGGCTGGTTAGATTTTACATTTATTACATTAGGAAAATGCCATCGTGCAGTAGCAAGAGTGACAGGATCAATATACAGAAAATACTTGCACTCTGAGTTACCCAGGCTAATAATTCAACCTTCTTCTACAACCCTACTGTTTTCTTTGTATTGCTGAATATAGTTTTGCTTTTCTAAAGTCCCTCCTCACTTTATAGCACTCCGAGAAAATAAGTAAAGCCCTTTCTGCACAATACACCAGACATTTGATTCTGAGTACATGTCATTACACTTCTAAAGCTTGATTTGATTACTACTCTGGATACCTTCAAATTAATTAAAATTGAGGGGTCCTTGACAAAACACGCTAGCATTCATCACAGAACCATCAGGTCAGTTATTATGTTCACAAAATTATTTAAACCTTTCTGAACTTTCAGGAAGGGGAATTACTGCATCTGTGAAGAAATCATTCTGTAATTATTATCTATATTTCTCCCCAAGGCTCCTACACCCTACAGATTTCCTAAGAGTTTGGATTCAAAACTAATAGGAAGCTGTGTTTCAAGTATTTTAGAATCCCACCCATCAATTCTGTTGTTAAGGTATTATTATATCACAGTATTCAAATGAAGCAGTGGTACAGTTTTAAGTGGTTTAAAATTAAAGGTATATGCATCATTAAGGATTCTGCTTAATTGTCATTAACTTAGAAATTTGCAGACTAGCAGTCCATTCTTTCCTAATTCTCTTCTACCCAAGCTCATTCTCATTGGATTCCTTAACTGAAATTTAGAGGTAAAACACAATTTAACTGGAGGATAATTTGATTATTTTATTATTCAAGAATTATTTGTTTGTGCATTAGTCTGGGGCTATGGAGACAATACGCACACTGAAATATTTCCACCTCATAAGCAAAAGCAGGCAACATTCATCCGTCTGTTAGCCATGAAATTAGGAATGTTTGGTGTATCCAAGGGCAGCTCCTGCAGCTCTTGTTTTTCCTGCTGCACCCCTCTCTGTTCTTTCCCTACTCCCCAATACTGAGTCAACAAGCAACTTTTCCATGCTGCCATACAAGAAACACAGACTAATTCAAGCAATTTCAGGCTCCCCATTTTTATTTTCTGTCCTCATCTTCCACTTTTTGCTCCTGTTTGCACAAGCACGAAGCAAAGCTGAGCAGCAGCCTGCCCTGGCTCCTCGGGACACTAACAAAACAGAACTTTTCTTCACCCATCCTGTGGTGTGTCTTTTGTCAAGTGGCTGCCTAGCACAGAAAATTAACCATTAAATGACTAAATCCATTTCCACACCTGTATTAGCAAAGAACTGCTTCAGAAAAAAGGAAAACTGCAGCTAAAGATTCTATTAAAACTCAGGAATTTGTCATGGATTTCCAAAGTGGTTCCAAGACAAGCTGCATCCTGACCCTTTTCTGGTGATGGTCATTTCTGGTGATGATCAGCATCTAGATATTTCTCCCTGGCTAGTGAGTAGTGCTAGGACAAGATAACTTTTAATATTCCTTGGCCTCTCTCAAGACTCATAAAATGACATTAAATCTTTCTCTCAATGTCATCAACTTTTCAAGCCTAGCATTATGTTTGGAAAAGCATATTTTCCTTCTCTTAACACTATGCTAATTTTTGTAGAGCAACTTTCAGCTGATCTACTACAGCCTGTACTTACTCCAGTCCAGCACTTGGTATGTTTTTTCCTTTAGGCACAGCTGACCACAGACAATGATCTATGAACCAAACAAACTCCAAATCCTCAAGTGGGCAGATGCAGGATAATTCTGTGTTTTGGCTCCTGTACACCCACAGCTTTCTCTCATTAATTGAGCTGTAACTTGAGTAGTAACCCAATTTTCGCTGTATCTTTTATTGTTAGAACAAAACCAATTATGAACAGCTCCCAACAAAGTTAAATCTTTTTCACATTTTCCTTAAAACACCCTGCTCCTCTCTGATACACTTAAATTTAGTTCAGTCTCTGTAGACCTCCCAATGCCTTGAATGTACACAGATGAATGCAGAAAGATTAAACATTTTCTTACTGTGACCTACAACAATGTGCTGAAACTTTAATTATTATGTTAATTCAAGCATTGGGCCCAGTGGATTTATTATATCCCAGAAGCTAATACAATCTACTCCAAAGTGAGGTGTAGGCATTAGCTGCATCTAAGTATTTTGTGTACAAATATTTAGGCAGCGTAACAAATGTAACAAATTTTAGTACACACTAAAACTAATCTTAAAATCTAATCCTAATTTTGGGGCTTTTTCCTCAAGTAGATGACAAGCTCCTCATGAACAATCTGAAAGTGTGCCTCCTTGTAGGAACAAAAGCTTGTGTCTGGGCCAAAAATTGTCAACCCCAAATTACAGCCTTTTGAAGAAAGACTGGTATGTATAAGCTTAAAAGAAAAAAAACCAAAACCAAACAAGCAAATATCCAATCCCAAAATAGTTCATTTGGAATAAAGATGGCTTATATATCTAAGACAATATCCATCACAGAAAATTAAGGTTTGACCTCACCCCTGACAGACAATACAAGTGTTTCTGATCAACTATCCCTCACATCATATGAAGTTTTGTATCATTCACCAAGAAAAAACGCCTACTGGTTTCTTTTTTTAATTATCCTCATCTCAGCCAATATATTTCTCTTATTTTCCATTAGCAACATGATTGACAAAAATGAAATTCATATTTTAAACTGTTTTGAAGAAGAAAAAAAAAGGTGAAGAAACTTGGTGGGGTGAACTTGCCACACACTGGTAAAACCAGTGGAACTTTGCTGACTACATGAACCCTTTTTAAGTAATGGAGCTGGAGGTAGCTTATCTAATCTTATTTTTCCTTGGTTTGCTACATCAGAGTATTTTCTATTATAGTATCACAAAAGCACCTGTGTTGTAATTAGAAGAAATGTGGCTTTCATCAAGAGAATGTTAAAAAAAATGTTTAATATAATAAAGGCAAGCAGGAATTAATGAAAGCTTTCAGGCTTTACACTGCCAAGCCAGGGATTTTGTCCTGTGCTCATTTTTGATTGTACATTTTAATTGCTTACCAACATATTGCCTTGATAACCATCATGTAGACAATTTCATAATTACCAGATATAAATCTTTATGTTCCTAATAGAAAAAATAAGCTACAAAGGAATTCTATCAATATTTTCTCAAGCTGATGTAAATAAAGATGCCTGATGTTAAAGACAGCAAAAAGCTCGAGTACATATTTGTATTATTTTTAAGCAATGTGCTCACAAGAATATTTATTTCCTGCATTACATTAAACATTTTCCCACAACAATACCCCACTATCAAGGGATTCTTACACATTTCTACTCTGCTCAAGCCTTACTCACACACTCATATCCCTCAGATGAAAAAAAGAGGCTTATTAAAGCATAGCTCTAATAAAAAACTGGTTATATTTTGTTTGGTTGTGTTTTTTTTCCCTTAAAATCTTCAAGATCTGAACTGGATCACACTACAAAGATAACATTTGAATTTCAGTTTAATTTATTATATGAATGCAATCTAATTACCATTTGTATATATACGAATATATATACAAATATAGATATATATCTATAGATAGTATTGCCTTGCTATGAACTTTCTTAATGTATTTTCATTAAACTACTTGCTTCCTCTCCATTTTAGTAATTTTTTAGATACCTAGATAAAAAATTCTTCAAAGTATTTTTTAAAAGGATTTTTAAAATACACAAGCTCATCAGATAAACTATGACCATTTTTTCTTCTTGTTCAAAACCAAATACTGTTTTTCTTGATAGCGAAAAAAAAATGCTTTTTCCACAGCTAAAGAAAGTTCAAAGTTACCATGGTAACTGAACAAAAAGTCACTGAGGACTTTCTGCTAAAGGCCTTTATAGTATATAAAAAGTATATTGAGGTAGAGGTATTGGAAAATCTTTGATGGTTATTTTAAATACACAGAGCTAGCAAATTCAGTGGTGATTATTACGAACAAATGTGAAGAGTATACCTCTTGGTTATTTTTGCAGTAAGGTGCACCACTGAGTAGCTTGTTAATTAAAGGTCAACTACTCCAAGCTGCATAGGAGAATACTGGAAAACCTGTTATTGTATGAACCTTGTCATACTAAATTTTCTCAGCTAAGTATTTTGTTGTCCTAAAAAAGGATAACTTCAGCAAAGGATTCATTATACTTCAAATGAGTCAAATCATTTCTTGCCTGATTCTGACAACTTAATGCAAGTTAGCAAAAAACCAGCTATGCCATGAGGTGTGTGAGAAAATACAGGCTTGTTTTTACACTGTTGCATATACCCCTGTGTGTGAATGTATATATGTATATATGTATATATGTATATATGTATATATGTATATATGTATATATGTATATATGTATATATGTATATATGTATATATGTATATATGTATATATGCCCCACAAATTTCTAATTTTATCTTGCTGGGTGTACTAGAGTATTAGTACATTTCAATGTTAGTTATAATGAACTTAAAATAAGTTATTGGATAATGAATATTATACTCGTAGTTCTCAAGAGTCAGACCCCAAACTTGCACTGGCACTTCTAGGGACAGGCATACAATCCTTCACATGGGGCTGTGTAATTCAGCATAACTGGTATTTTAATGAACAAAGTTCTTAACCATTCCCTGTTGCTGATAAATTGTGTTATTCTGCTCCGTTCAGGGCAGTTGTTGAGCAATTTAGTGCCTTGAAAGAAAGACAGGCTGAAATTTGGTTAGGCACTTAAATTTACTCTGAGATTTACCCAGACCATTAACCAGCAAAGAAGGCATGAACAACATTATTCTGTCCTTGACTACACATGCTTTTATTCCTATGTCTTCCTACTCATTGCAGAAATAGTTCTTCGTTTTCGAGGTCTCAATACAGGATGCCAAAGCCTGCAAAGTCATTCAGGAAATTTCAATTATAAACAAGTAATTGGCTCAGAGAACAAAATCCCACACTGGTATTCATGCCACTGATTTCTCTAAAAGAGTAAAATAATCACATGCTTTTACTCTACATCCTATCAGTCATTGCACTTCACATACACGCCTTGCAAATTTACACCTTGTGTTAGGATGGACCCTAGAGCACTTCACTAATTAATTCAGGGCTGTATTTTAAGAGACATCTAGTATATTTGTCATAAGCCTTTCATTGAAGTTGTGTAGAGATGAAAGGATGTTTGGGTCAGCCCAGCCTATACTTTTTTAAAACCGTGGTATTTTTAGTCCTAGTTTCAGGATCTTTCAGACATTTCTGCAAGCACAGTAGTGCCTAGTGCTTGCAGAACACAGTGACACATGAGCATGTCACCTCACCCAAGCAAAAAACTTCTGAATTCTGCAGTTAGTCACCCTGCAGTACCTGTGCCATGTTTTAAGTGTGTACACATTAGTGTAGGACTTAATTCAAAATATTAGTGTGGATTTATCTTCCTGCTGAACAGAAAGATGTGAAATACCAAGTACAAGGGCATTCCAGTCATATCAGAGTTGCAGCAAAGCCTTGCATATACAAAGGTTAACATTTTGAAGATTCAAGGTTGAAGATTTATCCGCTCTCTTCCCTGGAATAATACATTTCTTACGTTCAGGAGCTATGTTAATTTAACTAACATATGATGATGAAGCCAACTGTGTTCTGGGCTGCATCAAAAGAGGTGTGGTCAGCAGGTAGAAGAAGGTGTTTCTGCCCCTCTACTCCGCCCTTGTGAGACCTCACCTGGAGTGACCCATCCAGCTCTGGGTCCTCAGCACAAGAAGGTTGTGGACCTGTTGGAGGGGGTCCAGAGGGTGGCCACGGAGATGCTCAGAGGGCTGGGACACCTCTCCTGTAAAGGCAAGCTGAGAGAACTAGGATTGATCAGCCTGGAGAAGAGAAGACTTCAGGGAGATCTTAGAGCCCTAAAGGGGGCTTATTAAAAAAAAAAAGAAAAAGAGGGGGGAGTGACATTTTAGATGAGCAGATAGAGAAAGGACAAGGGAGAATGGTTTTAAACCCAAGGAGGAGAGATATAGATTAGATGTTTGGAAGAATTCTTTATTTGGTGAGGCACTGGCACAGGTTGCCCAGAAAAGCTGTGGATGCCCCCAGATCCCTGGAAGTGTTCAAGGCCAGCCTGGATGAGGCTTTGAGCAACCTGGTCCAGTGGGTGGCAGCCCAGCCCATGACAGAGGGGTTGGAAGCAGATGATCTTTGAGGTCCTTTCTAACCCAACCCATTCTATAATTCTAGGTTTTGGTAATTTATCAATCCTGAAATAGTTAACCTCTGGGGATTTCAGTATTTCCTTTTACATTACACCTAGTCATTATCAGAGAAGATGGGAACATACTGAGGGGGCAGTTTATGTGCCACAGCACGTGCTGTGGTTCTATTTATTTAATAGCCCAGACTTGGAACCCATCTGGACCACTTGGAGCTACACATTGGAGTCCATGTCCCCAGTTTTATTTCCTCCTTGTATGTTGTGAGGGAGGAGAAGAAATGGCACATGCCTAGTTCTCACCCAGTATGGAGTTAAAATAGGACTGAATCATCCATCTAGACCCAGTCACTGACAAGTATTTCCAGTTCTCAAAGTTCAGACACCCTTTTCAGAGCTTATTTGTAAAATATTAGTCATATGAAAACAATATTTTCTAATGTTTTTGTACTGTCTTCTCCAACACCCTGAGATATCCTACATGTAGCAAACACAGTAAACTTAAGAACTGAATTCATACCCTATAATTTATTCTCAGCACTTTGCATTTCACTTAGATTTGAAAATGACAAGCTGTTGGTCCAATTTTTGTCAACATGTTTTTAATTAGTTCTGAATTTATGACAATTAAAGCTCACTGTTGCTTTTAAAATGAAGTTACTGAATTTGCCTTAATTTGTTTTCATTGCTCAGCAATGTGTGCATTTTAATTCACCATGGAAATATTCCATCCTCCCTGCTTTCTGTAGGGAAGATGCTACCATCAACTCCATCGTCATTTTTTTCCTGTGAAAATTATTGACTAGAAAATAGACTGAAAAGATCTTTTGGGAATGCTGGCCATGCTCCACATTTGACTGGCTCCATCTGTATCTCAGCTGACTCAAAGAACCCAATGCATTCCAAATCGGTTTTTGTGGGGAAAAAAGAAAATTTGTGGGGAAAAAAAAAAATAGAGGAAAACAAAATATTGCACCATAACACTGATTTTTTAAATTCTTCTGTCTGCATCTGCATATTTGCTTTTAGGCAAATAATGTCTATTATTCATTAATCTAGAGCCATACACATCCCAAAAAAATTAACAGATATACTTTGCTTAAAACCTGAGACACTACATAAAAATTAATTGTCACTTAAACTTTTTTGGGGACAGGGAGAAGAGGGTTGAAACATGACTGGCATTCTAATGAAGAAATAATTTTGGCAAGTTCTTGGAGCCTTAATAATAAATGACAAAATTCTATATATTAGAAGAGCAAGGTTTAATCTCATATGCCTCAACCTCATTTCTCCTCCCTTGCTTTCATTTTTCATCAGGAAAGTAATTTTCTCTTCACAGGTCCTCTGTGAATTCATATTGTTCATGCACCATTTCTTTCATGAATGGCTGTAGACTGATCTATACTTAAATGAGTATCTGCAGACTATGTCTTGGTCTGAAATTGCAGCAGAATCTTCCAAAGTGTGCTTCAAAAAATAGGAAGCAACAGTAGCTGAAATTATTAACCAAAGCACATGGAAGCCTAATAATGGAAGTACAGTATGACAACCTGTTTTCTTCTTAAGCTAACATGAGTCTACTAAAAAAACAAATGTACCAAGACCATTTCTTTTGTAAGAACTCCAAAGTCAGTTTGGTTGTGGAGGATTTCCTCCCCTTTTTAACTTATTATATCTTTCTCTTTTAAGGTAGCTTTTGTATACTCTAAAAGTAAAACAAGAATTAAAACAATACTATTACAAGAAAATCTTAGAAAAAGTAAAATTTTTATTATAGGCTATTGCTTTTCTAGTTTAACTATTAATGTAAAAGAAAAAAATTCTTGCTCTAATATTAAATTCAAATTACTAAATAATAGAGGAAGCTGAATGAATTCCCCAGAGCCTCAACTATATCTCCATACTTTAAAAAAAAATTACCATAAGTGAATGCCTAATAAATTACAGGAGAAAAAAATTAAAACATTCATAAATTTAATTCTAACATCTGTTACTTTTCACAGTGAAAGTTCAAGTAAGTTAGATAATTTTATTCTTTCTTTGCCCAAGTAGATTCAATGTAATTTCTCCCTGTCTGTTTTATGCTAGTAAAAAGTTAACCCTCTTACTAAGGTGATTCTGTCTCAGAGATGCTGTGTGCACTCTATTTACCCTAAGCTTGCAAGACATAACAATCTTTGTAACAAACAAATCTGTTAACTTCTTATAACTGCATACAGTGTGACCCAGATCACAAGTAAAAATCCATGTAGTTGCCAAAGACACCAAAAGTTCAACAAACAATCACCATTCTGCAGCAAATTTATACGTACTTAACATCGAGCTTGTGACTGCAGTCCCTAAGAAGCACTCATATCCCCCTCCACCCCTCAAATCCCTCTAACAGTGGAACACACGCGTTAAAACCACATCCACAATTGCTTTCCTGCTAGAAATCTCATCCACATATTACAGCTCTAGCAGAGCCTTTGTAATTGACTCTTGGGGGTGGTCCTGTGCAGGGCCAGCAATTGGGCTCCATGATCCTTGTGGGTCCCTTCCAACTCAGCACATTCTGTGATTTGGTGGCTTGTAATTAAATCCCAACAATAAAAGGTGATAACATCGATTTTCTTTAAATTTTCCCTTTTGTGCTTGTATACAGAAACATAATAGCTCTTGATCACTTATCAAAGATGACTGAAAAGTCAACAATGCACTTGCCCCAGCACACATCCATATGGGAAAGCCTCCTTCCCAAGAGCATTACTGCCTTTTGTTCATGCCTGTCCTGTAATTGGTGCAGTCAAGTCAGAGTAATGTGCTGGAATTCTGTTGTTCTCTTCAATGCCTCTTATCAGAGCCAGACTTTGTAATGTGTTTGAAATGCGGATTACTTGTTCAGAGAAGGAGGCCAAGTGGAAGCTGAATAACCCTGACCTTTCTGAGCTTGGAAAATCAAAACCGTAAAGAAAAAAAAAAAGAGCATTCATGACTGGAATGGGATCTTTTCATCCTTTTCAGCTGCACATTCAGTGGCCAGAGTATGATCTAATTAGAAAAAAAAAAAATCAGAACGTTGTTAAACAACTTTTTTTTGTTCCGACTATATTGAGAATGTTGCAAGAGTTCAAAAGCGGTGATGCCACCACTGATCCAAGAAATCTTAGTAAACAGTGAGGAGGAAATGCCTCTAACATTAAATATGTTTGTATAGTTTTCAGCTTCACACCATGTTTCTCCCATCAACTCACCCCTGAACCACAAGTTTTCTTTCACAGGTTTGATGAATGTAATGTATGAACTGCAAATCCAGTTTCCTGTTGAAAAGGTTATCCACTTAGCATAACGCTTGGAACAGCCTTGTTGTTGTTGTTGTAAATATCAAACCCACCTTCAAAATGCAGCTATTAGCTCTCACAGCTGAAATCTCTTGTGGTATGACCCATACCTGTGTTTGAGACTACCATTTCTGACCTGCCCATTACACAGCTTGAAATACCCCTTTTATTTCTCCATTGCTGACCTTTCTCTCAAGGAGAGCCTTTGCATAACCATCATCTTGACATTCTCTTCAGATAATTCTTCGTTCAAGTGATGCACACACACAATAAAATCAATACTTTCTAAAAGGACAGCAAACGTGAATCTGTTTTGACATGTCATCTACAAGATTTGCCAAAACTTATTTTACCATCTTTGTTGTCATCAAGAGATGTTCAACGCATTTCAAGCAACTTGCCTGTAAAATCAGACCTAAAGTTGACAATGGTTATGCAGGGCATTGAGACTACAGCTTCAAATCCCATTTATTTGTTTCCTTCTATCATACTCATAATAGAAGAAAGTCTCTATCTCAAAGAGACTGATACTTGTCTTTTCGCATAGCAGAAAAGGGGCTCATTAAATAATGAACTAATTAATTCACTATTAATAGGGTTTCTGGGTACTCCAACAGTATAAACAATAACTGTATTCATGGCACAAAACACGTGATTTCATAATACCCCAAGATAAGTAAAAAACACCTTATTCTCTAGCTGGCTAAACCAGCAGGCTCTTCACTCCCATTCAGTACCCCTGCATCCCTTGATTTCCCTTTCCTAATTGAGACATGCTGTACTTACATAAGGGCACTTCATTTTGTCCCTCTCCCACTTCCCTCCAGCCTCTCACCTTCTTTCACAAAGGCGATGCGGACTTGCAATAGTGCCACTACAGCTACTTAAACCTATAACAAGGAAATTTGTTTGGGGTTTTACCCCTCAAAAGCAATCATAACCCCAACACTTTTTTTTTTCTTCTTTTTAATCATCTGTCTGGATTTAATTGGTTTGCAGTCGCAACAAAGATCATGTTGCGTGCATTTATCACAAGACAGTGACTTTCTGAGGTGCTGTGACACAGGATGCTATGACACCAGTCAGAAAAGAATTGTTAGGCCTCTTAAGCACCAGTGCCAATCCAGAGCAACGACAATGAAAGCACAAAACTTGAGGGCAGAATTAGTCATCATTCTGAAAATCAGGCTTCTCAGCTTATATCAAAATCAGACTTTAGTCTGGCACTGTTAGCGTTTAATACCACTTTTCTCTGTATCAAACCAGAGGTAAAAAGTTCTTTAAAAAAAATTACTAACAAGCATGACATGCATTACTGTCCTTGTTACTGGGTTATAACACTGCTGTATTGCTGTGGTCTGGCAGGGGCTGTCACTTCCACTTGCCACTGCTCACAGTTACTGTGGTCTGATGAGACATGGTGCAAGATCACATGTCACATCCCCTGAATTGAAACACTAATGCAGTGATTTGCTTAATACAGAAACAGCTTCATAAGAAAATTTGCACTCACACTGTTTTATTTCCTTGAAGGACTGGGAGGAGGAGATCATACATATGCCTGATATTGACAGGTTTTTCTTAAACCATGTAATACTGAGATGGCTTGGTTTGAACTCCCTGCTCCATGCTCTCTCCTTTGCCAGTGCCTGCAATATACACAAGTCAATTTTTTGCATTTGCTTGTGTGGTTGAATTTAGAACACATACTTACATCAATTAAAAAAAACCCTCAACACTTTAAAGCTGTGGTAGATTTGTTACAAATTCATAAATTGAAGGATCTCTACATCTTTTTCTGAGATAAGAAAAAACTCTTTTTGAAATCATCTTTACAAAGGTAAATACAACTGCAGTCTTTCATACTATAAAAATCTTCCATTCTCCTAGAATCTCATAAAAGCATGGGTAATTCAGCTGACCAGTACCCTGCAGGTCACACTTTAGTTTAATTTCACAGCATCAAGTTTTTGGCCTATATCTGTCACACGCAGTAGCAATCTCACTTTGCAGTTGCCATAAGGCATAGAGTTCTGCTAAAACACAAGCCCACATTTCCACACCAAATTAAGGAACTATCTAGTTGTACTCTTTTTAGATGCAATTCTCCACTTTTGAAAGAATTACTTACATTTCACTAAGAGAAACATCCGCTTTAAACATCACCCTTGCAAAGACTGCCTTCTCTACTACCCAAATGAAACAAGATATTAGGAACAAAGAATTCAAAATAAGACCTTTACTTCTCTCTAAGATTTCAAAGTTACACCATAAACAAGAACCTGTATTTCCAAAAAGTAAGCCAAACACTGGTTTGGTCGCAGACACTAATCACATATGACTGTATCTTTTAAGGACCTTCCAGCAGCACTGCCATGGGAGAGCAATGGTGTAGTAGGTGACCAAAGAGTAACTTGCTAAAAATGCTTTAATGAATAGTTGTGGTATTTTTCAGGCTGTCACCTTGGCCCAAGGCCTCTGTCAAGGTGCCCATCTAATGTCAGCAGAATTAGGCCTGCTTTACACTGAAAACTGGAAAGTTTTAGGTACATGTATTTTATCTAAAAGGCATTCACGCACTGTATGAGATTTGACCTTAAGTTCCATTGACTTAAGTGCAAGAAGTTGCAAGTGCAGAGATGTTAATGCATGCAAACTTACTAGTTAATCTACAGACATCAGAAACACTTTCTCCTTCTTCCTGTACTTACACATTCTATGAGGTAAATACAATGCTAGCTGTTGAATTGGCACTTTTAGATGTCTTGTACTTGAAAGTTTCTTAAAAAGGGTATTTTTATTCTATGTCACCATGAACATTCTTACCAGGTGCATGTTAAGCTACTGCAGTCTCTAAGGAGTTAACCATAAAAATTAACTTTTCAAGAAAGGAATGTGCTGTGAATCTCCAATCACTATACACTAACAAACTTGCAATGCACAATTTGATCTTTACACTGTAGCAGTAACATAGACTTGCATTCTCTTCATGACTACCTAATATCTTTGATACTTCACTGATTATTTTTTCCTAACTATTCTTCAAATTCTTCCTCACTTTAAGATACTAGAATTGGTGCTTAACTGCTCCTAATGAATCCTGCAACAACTATGTGCAATTTCAAAGTTCTCTGGAGGAGGAGTCAACAACCTGCAACCTTTCCTTCTGCTTTCAGATTTTAATGCAAAACACAAAAAGATATTCCTGGTAGAATAAGATTGGTACACGATCTACAACAGCAGAATATGCTGCTGACTATACTGAAATTTTAAACTGTCAGTCTCTGAGAATGGACTGACTGCTCTACCAGCACTGTGGTGGACACATTCAGAGTTTTATCATCATGACAATATCTTTATCAGGAAAGGTAAAATACTAGCATGTACAAGTGAAAGGAATATTCTATTCACTTGAAATGCAAGTATGCTCATACAGCAGTTTGCTTTTTGAAATACTTACTAGGGAGAAAGTATTTTAGTACTCTCAATCCCAGTGTTTCTGTGCCTAGGACTGATACCTGAAGCTATGCTAACTATTTTGTTGTTTGGCAGAAGCTACTTATTTTTGCTTTCTGTTTAAAGACCATTCGAAGCCATTCTCTAAAGGTTGCACATTATCATTACCTTTATTATGATCAACAGCATGTTGCTTTCTGTGCAATTCAACAACCTAAATTTTCAGGTGCACAGATGCTGCCCAAGAAATATTTCTCATCTCCATCTAGCAGGATTAAAGTTTGTCAAACAGAATTCTAATACATTCTTTGGCTTCTGTCTCTTGTCCATGAATTATTTCACTCAGGATTGTAAATGGTCTTTGATTCATGAACTAAACTCTGGATTAAATTTAATAGCAGCTAACAATGCAAAATGGTGCATATTATATATTCCCAGTGATACTACAGTCACTAGATTCAAAAAAACCACCCCTTTTCCCTTTCTGATATTTGAATCTCAGCTCAATAGACAAGAGTGGTGACTACTGAACATTGTCTGCCTTTGGGAACTTCGTAATCAAGAGTGATTCTCAAACATTCTCTCAAGGCAAGTTCAGACATTGAAGCTGACTCCCCTTCTTTTGAGGAAAGTTTAAACAAATTTGCTTAATTTCCACACCAAGTGGTTTGGAGATGAAAATCTGAGCTCAGTAAATTCTAACTACTTAAAAGCTGCCACTCAGTTGAAACATGAGTGGAGATGGGATGAAAAGGAAAGAACCTTTTAAGTGATCAAGAACACAATTTCTTATTATTGCTATACAAAATGTGTGAGTGGAGGAGAAAAAACATTCATTTCTTTCTGACAACATACAGTTAAAGATAACTACAATTAATATGCCAAAAACTCAAACTAAGCTTTAGATATGACTCTAAAACTTGCTTTTGTATTCAAGTGTTGAAAAACATTGTTGCAGCTGTGCTGGAGTTCTCATTTCAGAAGAATAGAGATTTGTTATTCAAAATTATTCCTTTAATTTTTGGTGATCCTTACTGAATAGATGAATTAATTTAAAATTCCTCATCGTAAACACAAAGTTGTATCGATTATTGCAGATCTATAATTTAATCCTAAAATATATATGATGCTGTAATAGAAAGTGGCAGACAGGAATCCTTTTTTATGGAGCCATGCATAGGACTCTACATATTCTCCAGCATCAACACTTAATATTGTATTTAGGTAAGATTATTCTAGCATCTTTAACAACAACAGTCTTTAAAAAAGAAGGAAGTCACCTTACCATGAACAAATAATAATATAACGGAGAGGTTATTTACCATTCCAAAAATTATCCATATCATCAGTGCATATACATTTTTTTGTCCAATGCCCAAAAATCCCCAAACCACTGCAGAACTGTAGGAAACTGAAACTGTAAGGCTGTTTCAGATTAATTAAAATAATTGACAAACTTTCACATGGTTTCAAAAAAATGCACAGTACTCTGCTGTTCTGAGGGTGGTTTTCATTATATTTCAAAATTCTTTCAGCTACATCAAGAGCAAAACAGTAGGGAAGGGTTTCCCCAATAGGTGTTTTCCAGGCTCACTACATATTTTATGTACATTTGAAGTAAACAGAAAATGGGGGCGTATCATTAGACATCCAAAAACAAAAACAAAGAAGGATGAAAAATAGTTACCTAACAAACAAGATTAAACAGCATATAAATGATTTTGTCAAAGAAAGTTTCTAAACTCTGGCCTTGAGAAGGCACAAGAGTTATTGATTTAATCCACTGTCTCTAAAAGTGCACTGCTCTGTTAAAGATATGCCACTGAATCTATAAAAGGAATATTCTGCTGACTTTCCAAAAATGGCCTGTCTGCTATCACAATAACATTAGCCTACAAAAAGGAAGTAGTGTTAGCTTAACATTACCTAATCCTGGTTTTTTCAACCTAGTGAAATCTCTGCAAGCAACAGCTACATGAAGACCTGGAAAACCTTCCCATTGCAACCTCATTTAAGAGAAACTGTTATGAAATAGAGTTAAATATTGATGATACAATTGATCCCCAACTTGAAGTAATCTGAAAACACTCCAGACCCCACAAAGGTCATGCATGACACAGGAGAAATATGTTCTGCATTAACTGAAGTTTCACAGCCCTATGAAAAAATCACATCATGGGAAAGAGAACCAAGTCCTAATACATAGTCTGAAAATTATGTTGGAATACTTATTTCTTCCAAATAGGTTTCACTACTGTATTTTGACCAAGGATGGAGCTAAATTCAGCACTTGTATACAGGTTTTACCAGAAAACAGAAAGGCTAGGGAAAACACAGGATCTTCTTTCTAAAGAGACCCCTGAAAATCACAGGAAAAGTTTCATGATTATTCAATTTAAGAGATATTGCAAATTTAAATTACTGAAAAGAGTTACTGACCAGAATTTAGAAATTTTAAAGTAAAAAGATGAAGAATCAGTAGAAAAGTTCCTTCCAGCAATATTTTGCAAGAAGAAAATGCTTGGCAGAGCGCTCCGTATGTGATAGGAATATTTACTTTTACACTCACAGACAGAACTAATTTGATGTTTATTCAACACCCACATTTGCAAGCAAGCATTCTGTGTTTTTGTCCCTATGATGCTTTATTGCTTTCATGTGGCCCCAGTATTTAAGATTAACCGCTGAAAACAAAATTATATCTTCTGCTTTTATATTAAAAACTAGATATTACCAGAACTTGAGTAAATTTCTCAGAAATAGAATACAATGGACAAGTTGGCTTGCTCCTATTATGGATCCACAGCTACTTCACAGCTCAAAACATGGCTCCAGCACCAGATTTTTTTCTGCCTAAGGGAAAATCAGGTTTTCCAGGCATTGTATTGGTGTTATATGCACGTATTAAAAATCTGGAGACCTATTCCTGGAAGCAATGGATTGCTGTGCACATTTCTCATTTAATACATTTAAAGGGACTTGTCAAAATCACCTTATTTGAACAAATATGCCATTGATGTTACCAGATTTGTATGTTATTTTATATTTATAATTTCCTGAAAAACAAAACCAACAAAGTACCACCATGGACTGACATACTCACTTGACTACAAAACCAAGTTTTAAACCTGACACCATCAGTAATTTGATCTAAGTGAGAGAGCTGAGTACCTCCATGGGGGGAACTGCATATTTCAACTTGAAATAACTTGAAAATACACTGTAAGAACCACTGCAATCAACCAGTGAAATCCAGACCTCACTGTTCAAACCTTCAACCTTCACAAAGCCAATTCACATTCTGCAAAATATCCTTCACCACCCACATCACATTTGAGCATTTCCAAGTAACATCTACTAATAGAATGATATAAGTGATAAAAGATGTATGTTTCCTGAGATCTCATCTGTCCTTTAAATTTAGATAGGAAACAGAATTTTATTCTAAAAAGGAGAAAAATCCTATAGAGAAGCCTACTTAGAAGAAGTTGTAGGTTAAACACTGCAGAAATAATGGCCTTGTCTTTCTACTATTAGACCATATAACAAGGAACACAAAGTATATCTCAGCTGATGACATCAACTAAAAAATTAAATATAGGACAGGCAGTCAAAACAGCCTTCTATTTCTCATTGGGCAACAAATTTTTTACCAAAAAACCAAGAAAAATTATTTATAGTTTTAAAAGTTTGTAGAAGTACATATAGGAAGATTTAAAAGCAGAAAAAAACCTCAAACCATAAGAGATCAAAAGCTGCCTTTATCACTGGATGCTCCTTCCATGCATTTATTTCCCAATTAAACCAAGTTTATTAAGGAAAACGGTAATTCATAAACCACAACTTTTGTTTTGTTCTTTGAAACCAAACTTAAAATAACAAGCGTAAGCTATAAATACATATCCATTTCATGTTGACAGTCAAATCATTATATTCACTTCAATCAATATTGTAGCCTGAGGGACTCTCCCTATTTGAAACTATATGAAATCAATATATGCAACATTACATACATTCTGGCTGCTCAAGAGAGAAGCATAGGAGAGATCTTTGTAACAACAAATTTCAGGCTGTGACAGTTTCCTTTTTGTTTAGGGCAATAATGGAGCTGTTCCTCATTTTGCAATCCTGCATTCTTTGCAGCAATGCCAGTGAAATGTGTTTCTGTGATATAGTACATATAAAACAAGATGCTAAATTGGAGTATCTAAAACATTAACTTCAGAAACACTTAGGAATATTTAATTTAAAAAAAAAAATCAAAATATCAGTTATTCCAGACCCTTACAACCCTTAATTTTCATGGTTGCTTAGAAGAGATTCAAAATAAAACTTAACCATGTTGAGATTAATTAGACTATGGTTTCTTCCTGATAGATCTAAGTGTCCGAACTACTATCAATATTGACCTTTTATCTACCCTTTTCTTTATTCTTTTGTTTTCCTATTTTGTGAGCAGTACTGTGTTATAGTATTTTGTTCTAATAGAAGGATCAGTTTCTATTTTACACTTGCTCTCATTTTATCTTTTTCAAGGTCAAAGCATTCTCTAAAAAGCTGCTCTAGAGCCTTTTTTAATGTTACAACTACTTCTTTCTTCTTAATTCCCAGGCATGTTTAAAATACTAATCAGACTGCAAAAAGTCACACTCTAATTCAATCTAACACACTGAACAAAATTCACCCATCTAATAATACTTTGTTCTGGTTTATTTTATGAACCCTCCACAGAAAGTTAATTTTGCAACCAACCTCATTACATTTGTAAGTAATAACAGCCAAAGATAAGAAAATAGAGTGAGATTTATACTTTATTATCTAGCCAGTCAGTGCTTTACTTAAACTCCTACTCATTACCAACAGTTTGTTCCTGTGTCACACTGCCTGCTTCACTCTCTGCAGTAATTCCATCTCTGCACAATGTTCTAGAAAACTTTCTCACACTTACATCAGTATTGTGCTTTTCCACTATGAAATTTTGGTGTAGCTGCCATTACCAATATTTTAGGGCAGCAAGAATATTGCCAGAGCTGGACTGTCAATTCAACAAATTTGAAAACAATATGGAAATAAGGAAGTCTGGTGTCTAAAATCCACCACGCCGTTTCCATCAGCTTCAAAACAATCAAGGTTTCCTTTCTGCAAACTGCACTTGGCATTTCTCACGCTTTCCTTCCCTAAAGCTCCTATTCAGGCATGCAATTCCAGAATATCATAGGAAGTACTGAACAACCTACTAATTATCACACTCAGCTCCCCCTCAGAACCATATAACTCCAAAAATCAGCAGCGGATTTGTTAAGGGCAGCTTAATCCCTTTATTCAGAAGTTACCTTAACCCTTTACCTGCTGTTCACTGACAGCACACTAAAAAGTACCTTTGGGGGATGGAGGCTCGGTGAAGGTCAAATCAGCAATGGAGATGTGACACAGTGTGGTACATGCACTTATTTCTCATATCCAAAATGACCAGATCAGAACAGGGGGTTTAGAAGGGGGAGTTACACTTGTATTTCAAGCACCAAAATAAGGATGCACTTATTCAATCAAAAATTAATCTCCCTGCCTACAAAAATGTACTTTCAATCCACATATCTTCAGCTAATTCAAGGTCATGAGTGTAAAACTCAGCACAAGCAGGGATTATTTAATTTTGAGACACTTATTCAATATATCTTTTTAGTCACTGTATCTCCAGCATAGCATCTGATCAAGATACTTCCTCTGATAAAAAAAGTCTATAACCCATGTTGAATCTGCCAATATGGAACTGCAACCATTTTCAGCAACTAAAGATTCCTCTGCAAAAGTCAGTTAGCATCATTAAAAAAAAAAAAAACAAAAAAAAAAAAACAAACAAAAAAAAAAAAAAAACCACCAAAAAACCAAACCTTATTTCCTTTTAAAGAAATCCAGTATGTGAGAAGATGGGACAGACAGAATCTCACTTAAAAGTCTCACTTAAAGTTGCAGGTGGCACACTAAAGACAAACGCAGAACACTTTGCAGCAGATGGCCTGCCATTCAATCAGCAAGGGAAAAAAATATTAGATAAAAACCCTTCCAGCAGCAATCTGACATTGTTATTACCCTCACTTTACCTGTAAAGAAACTCAGTTGCAAGTTTCAAAAATTAAGCAGGATTTAGTGCTTGTTTATACAAGTGGACAGAGTTATGATTATATTGTTTCTCAGACAGAATAACATTTTTAAAAATACAATTTTACAACTGAATCCATGCCCTGGTTGCAATTTTATCTTCCTAAGGAAATAAAATATTTCATGTTCTTTGTATGCTTGGCTTGCTTATCATTTTTGCAAAGTTATCTGCAGCTTCCTGTGCATATAAAATAAAGTAGAGAAAACACATTGCCATTATTAGGGGGGAAAAATGTACTTGTCATTATTTATTGTTGCAGATTTTGACCTCAGCCTCTCAGTCAGACATAATACAATGTTCTTGCCAGCTAAATATCTAGATTCTAGTCTTTAGGATTTCTTTTATTTCATTATTTTCATGAACTCTTGATGTTAGTAAATTAGCTACATGGATTGCTGCAGACCATTTTCCTATAACTTCTAAATATTAAAGATTTTATTATAAAACTAACCCTAACTGCAAATCCATGGAAAGTCTAGCTCAGAGCTTCACTGTGCACACCATCTTCTCTCAGCTAGGCACATGCGCTGGATGGTAATTATCTGACTTTCTACAAGATGCCATATCCTCATTCATGTTACCTTGAATATCTCTGAATAAGCACACAAATAGTAGACTTCAGATTATGTAATAAGACATGAAAGGATTTCATCAGGCTTATAATGAAAATCATATCATGCTTGGCATCAGATCCATTATATCTCCATGAACATTTCATGGGAGAACTGCTAAAGCACAGCAGTGGCAATGTCTGGGTGAATATCTTACCCTACTTTGTCTTCTCTCATTTCCATTCTCTTCCCCTCAGCTCTCAAGCAGCCTCCCTGAGAGACACACATGTGGCTAAGTGAACTCTCAATTCCCCCCACAAACACTTGTCACAGAGCAGTAATTTAGAATCCTTTCTCCATGGTGCTAAGCACATTCTGGCTCAGGTCCAGCCGAGCATTAATGCCTAAGTACTCCTGCTAGAACAGCCACATCTCACTGAGGCAGGACCAGCAAGCTCAGGACTAGCTTAAGCTTCTCCTTCAGCTGCTAGTGGGATGGTTAGGTTTAATTTTAAGTTACGAGACTTCAATTTAAGTTGCAGAAGATCACTTTTGTTAGCTGCAATAAATTAGATGGGGTTCTTGTTGTCTCTGTTTTGTGGGGGAGGTTGTGTGTTGGGACTTTTTTACACAATAAACAACCACCAAACCCCCCCCTGAATTTTCAGTGTTATTCTTCCAACTAGCTAAATATCTCCCTTACACACCCCAAAAATCAAAGGTGCCGAACTTCATCTGTTTCAAGGTCTGAACATTCTTAGCGCAGGTTTTATTTACACAAGGGTGAACAATTCCCCAATCCGCTTTTCAAGAAAGCTCGGCATATAGGCATGACTCCCCAATTCCCTATTTCCTAGCATTCTGGCAATCATTTATTTTGACATAAATAATTAAAACAGGGGTTCTTATGCACTTGCAAACCACCTTGACGTACAGACCACTTGAATCCCACATCTCTGCAGAGGCTTGACAAAATGTTTCCTACTCAGAAAAGTGGGAATGGGCAGGAAAAGAGTGAGCAAGTGTCAAGGAACATCACAGCTTTCTCCCAAATGCCCTTTTCCACATGTTGCTGCTACACACTCTGCAAGCTCAGAGATAGCCAACAAACCCTGCACCTTCATTTAACAAGTTGTTACAACATGTTTGAGGCATATATATATTTTTAAAAATTATATATAAAACATATATTTTATATGTTTTATATATATACACTATATATAATATATAGTATATATCTTTTATAGATATATATTTATATTTATTTATTTGTGTATATATATATAGTCACACACTTTTACAGAGACAACACACTGGAGTTCTTCGCTCTGGTGCACCTGCCCTCAGAAGGGACTTTGCTGACTACTCCCAAGCAGAAGAGACAGGTGTACAGCAGTGTGAACTAAGCAAAACCTTGTTCAAGCTCCTTTATTAGTGGACATTTTTTCCAGGTGTATCATTTTCATATATTTAATGTTATCCCCTCAGTAATGCCTACTCCATAATGTTCCTTCATGCTCTTTTAACGCTAATTATGTTATTTACTTTCACATACCCAAGTCTACTACCAAGTCTTTTCTGGAATCTTTACCAGGTAACAAAGCATTAATGGAATAAAAGCAGATGGAAGAGTTACTGTATTGTATGATTCGAGCTAAACAGAACACTATTACTAAACCTAGAATATCCACAGATGGGAAGACTTAGTCTCAATGTAGAGACGCTATGAAAATATATTCCTAACTTATATCTGATCAGCTAATTTCAAAAATCTTCCTATTCTGCTTGTACTTCGAGTCAGTCACCTCACCAGCAAAGGTTCATGCAATTTTAATCGCACAATTATTTTTCCTCATTTTCAAATCAAGTCACCAAAACACAAAAAAATTGAAAGCAAGGCCCAAAAACTCAACTCCTGCCATCCTGAAAAAAAATTTTAAAATTACACACTTGCAACAACAATGGTGAACGTTATATTTGCTTTGGGGAACAAAGAGCACAATTCAGTTTGTCACCCGATAGCTCAGAAGAGCACTATTTTAAACAAGATTTCTCACTTATTTACTCAATTCATGACCACTGAGATTATTATATGCCATTCAAGAGCTTTTGCATGCTAGAATACATAAGATCGTGCTAATTACCTCTGTTACAATACGTAACTTAAAAGAGAACAAAAGAATTATTTCCAAAGTGTCATAATACATTGGCTTTAGAGAGCTTTTTTTTGTTTTACTTGTTTTAAATTTATCTTACGTTTTATTCTATTTTAAAAGTTTGCCTCTAAGTGCCATCCATTTTTCTGCCTTTTAGTGAAAGTTTTCAGCCCCTTCCAGGACTTGAACATTGCTTCATTTTGCCACATTATCATCTGTGCCCCCTGCAAACTCTGAGATACTAAATCAAATAACTGTTGAATCTGAAGCAAACAACTGATTTTTGACATTTAAAATACTTGTCTGGGAGAGTCTGACAAATAGAGTTTTTAATTTAATTGTAAATAAGGTGATATTTTACTGCAGTGATCACAGATAAATCTTTACAGACAATTTAAAGGTCTGTGTGCAATACTGCACACCACATTATGCAGGAGAAAATGGCATTTCTCTCCCCATCTGTCAAAAATCCTCACTAGAAGCAGATGCATGGGAAGATTGTGGGAACACTGGTGGGGAGGAAAATTGACTTCTGTGATAAGAGCAACTTAATAAGACAGACTCGGGGGCAGTTTCAGGTCTACCAGCCCAGCAAATGGAGGTTTAATTTGACCAAAGAGACTTTTAATTTTTTTCTTTTTAAAGTCTTCATTTTGAAACTCTGAATGAGATAATTATCCAAATGCATGAAACACACTCACAATTCAACCCAGTTATGGCAAGGATTTGGCTCATTTCAGAATATGTAAGACATGAAGAATTTAACGATGGGGCTGTCTGACACAGAAGACCTTATCCTCTCCTCAAAATAAGGTTGTAGATACACTATTCATGTATTCTTCATTTTTACTAACAATTCTTCAGACACAAAAGTAGTTTAAAAGTAAAAAATAAGAAAAAATAATGTAAAATTAAAGTCTTAAGACTAAAAAAAAAAAAAGAAAAAAGTTCAAAATGGTAATGAAAGAGAAACCCATCCCTCCCACAGAAGCTTTAGTGCCCAATTCATCTGTCTGAAGGCCAAGCTTTCAGAAAGGAAAATTCATTTCTTCCCAGCTGCATTTCAGCAATACAGATACACTCATCTGCAGGTATAGTTATATCCACAGTGCCAAAATTTGTGTGCACAATCTCCCAAAAGCCCATTATATCTGTTTCTGATATAATTTTAAGACAATATATAGGCTTTACAAACATCATAATTCTGTATGTTTACCCAAAGAATATACCTCCGTGACTGTACAATACATAATAAAATGTTTTATGGAAAAAACACTGAAATATCAAGAAAAGTTAACTCTGAGACAGACTGTTCACTGAAACTTAGAAAGACTGAAAGATCATTCTCAGAAAAAAACTATTTTTGGGGTAAAAACATGTCTCTATGATAATTTTTTAGGAACTGTTCTAGTTCATGATTTCTCTGCCAATAACAAGGTATTTAGTCAGGGTTTTTTTAGTATGAAAATCAGTTTTTTGTTGTTTCAAACAGATTTTATTCAAATAAAGGAACATAGTTAATTCAATACGCTCAATAATCATTTACATTATCAGTAAGTGAGCATTGAAGGCAATGAAATTGTAATTTTAAAACTAGAACAGCATCCCTTAAATGCAGCATTGTGTACCAAGCTGCATAAATATACGGTGATGGTCACACCTATGCACGGACACATGCAATACAGAAACATTCAGCAGTTATTAAATATGTGCAAAATTAGAGTTCTGATCTGTTATAAACAGATGCAAGATATATGTACTTGCAAGAAGTACACTTCAACCTTTAAATTCCCACTTTGAAAAGAACATGGCCACGGCAATATAAGAATTAGTAGTATTTTTTAATATTTGCAAGAATAGTTCAGAGTATTTCAGGCCAACCCAAGTCAAAAACCCAAACGTGGTCTAAGCAAGAGACACCACCAGAAAACAAAGGTGGAAAACACACCTCCTACAAGCCAAGGCTCTCCAGAAAACAAACAATAAGAAACAGCTTGACTCTCAAGTATCAAAGCCTGCAATTTCTGCAATACACAGGCTATTATGATTTCATGTTCAGATTTCCAAATGCTGCCTGAAATTTAGCTGCTGTACTCCAGTAAGACTTTGTCTTTTCTAGTAATTCTCTACTGGCCTCACCCTGACATGAACTCTAGTCTTGATTTTACACACATTAGGTTTCATTTTCCTTCCGCATTTCGAGAATTAGACATTTAACATCTTCAAAGCACATGTGTAATATGTGTCCGTGGTTTCTGTACCATAAACTATTCTTTATTGACTCCCTGTTCCACATGCTTATGCTGTTAAATAAGATATTTCTTGTTTTCTACCAAGAAGGACTGGTGTTTCAACAGAGAATTTAGTCAACACTCAAGAGTTACATGGGCTTTGGGCAGTATATTACATGAAGCTGCAAATCATCCTTACTTCAGTATCTTGGGAAATGATGTGATTTCTTTGAAAAACCTTGGCTGAAAGGTGTTCCCAACTTTGCTATTGTTTGTTGTTTAGTTTGAGGTGTGTGGGGTGTTCATATCATATCATATCATATCATATCATATCATATCATATCATATCATATCATATATTTAGTTCAACTCTCACTTTCCTAGAAGACAGTAAATGCCACTGTTAAACTGTAAAGGTTCTTGGGACAATCACGATTTTTCACATATTATATTACAGAGCTACATCAGGAGGCTCCTGTTTAGAACACAACTCCAAAAATTCAACTAAAGGCTGTTTGAACTCCATTTATATTAGGTAAAATAAATTCAGAAGAAACTACACCTCTGGTGCTAGGCTGGAGAAGCTGCACAACACCAGGCCACACCAGACTTCTTTAGAAGGTTCTGTCTCACCTAATTCCAGTAGGAAATGGGGAATTATCTCATCTTCACAACTTCGTTTTGATAAATACATTAAAAGCGCTGTTTGAAAGGATTTTTAATCATTATTCTGAGAAATACAGTTTGAATTAAATCAAGCTCATCCAGTCCAGGAATACTGTGGCATCTTTGCCACATTTGGGTAGGAATACACCTAATTATTCATATTTTGCCACCTTGCCAAGAAGTTACTCCCTAAACGCAATTCAGTTGGTCTAAAGGAAGGAAAGGGAATGAAAATAACTGCATCCAGATAGTGACCGTCTGCAATGTTGAATTCATCTCTCCAGGCAACTCCACACACGTATTGAACTGAAAGTAGGGCTGAAACTGCCCAAATGGAAAATTTCCTCACCAAAGAAGGAAGGTTTCTCACTCTCTAGTTATCTTTACCTATATTTCAAGTTCATTTCTGACATATAACAACTAGAGGTTTATCCTGTGGCCATCCCCCAGCCCTCATAAACACTGACATTATTTGGGTCCATTTGGTTATGGAAGTTTTCCCATTGTGTGGAGGAGAATTTTAAAGAAAGAAAACTTTTGATGTTTTCTTCCTTTATTCTCTCACCACCTTCCAAATCACCACTTCTGGTAGGGCCAAATCTGTTCTTTAAAGCTTTTACTCAAAAAAATCATCATTGCTTCCTGAGTAAGCAGCACAGCTTTATTTAAATCTCTCCAAATTTTCTACCTGAAAACTAAGATATTTTTAAACAAAATTATGCCATAGACCATACCTGCAGGTACAACTCTAATCTACTTCCACAGCCATCTTTGGAATAAAACCTGATTGCTTTATATTTCCAGTGAGGCATCATCATTATGATTCTTTAGCCATAACCACTGAAACTGGCAGAGAAAAATGGTGTGCAGGTTATGATATGTGAAGTACGCAAAGACAACACGAAATAAGTTCTGCTCTGTTTTGTTCTTAAATGATTGATCTATGAAAATTCCAATATAGATTTTTGCAATGACAATATAAAAATAGACATAAAATAAGACACATCCTCATATTACAGGAATAAAAGCTGCACAAAATGAATAGCAATCCTTCCTATACAAAATTATCAAAACATGGGAAACATCAGAAGTGTCATTTTCACAGAAATATTTATCTTTTTGCTATTATATTCATACTTTCGAACAGCAGCACAATCCCTTTTGCAGCCTGTTTTTAAAATACCCTTTACTACTTCTCTGCAAGAAAAAAAAGTACTTTGGTCCAGAGCCTATTTTATTGGGTATCAGAAGGTTTTTTTCTGAAATCTAAACCACAGAAATCCAAAAGATATTGAGAGTTATCAGTCTACACTGCTTCTCTTTGCTGTTTTCCTTTTCATTAACTCCAGCAAAGATTTTTCAACAATGATCAGCTGCAACATTCAGCCAATGATTCGCTCTGTCCCTCTCAGAAGTCTGTTGGGAAAGTGAGAAATAAAGAAGGAAGAAGAAAATATTCTCAATGGAGGCATCCTGCTGAGGCACCAAAATAATTACATCGTTTAAAAGTGCAGAATAAGAGAAGAAAAAAAGATCAAATGCACATCAACACACTAGTTATCAGTAGGGTCCCAAAAGAGGATGGTATTACAGAAGATAAAAGATGAGGTGCTCAGGTTCTCTCAGTTTCAGTCTGTCCAGGTAAGAAGAGAAAAGTAGTGCTTCTGTTTGAAGAATTTAAACTGTACAACTTACAGTGAACAGTGTCAGGAAAAAAAACAAAACCTCAGATTCCCATCAAAAAGAACAGAAGCATTTGTGGCAATAATTCAGATACTTATTCTCAGCCCAGACATAGGCCCAGGACACTGATATCAGTTCAGAGAGCAACAGCTGTAGCATAAGTGCACCAAACTCAGCATCATACCTCTTGCAGCAAAGGGACTGAAGAAAATAGTAATACTCAAATAAATATAAATAATCAAATACTTTCAGAACAGTACTTCCCCCCAACTGTATCTTTTTGACATCCCCCAGTTTCAAAACTGTCTTGACTGGTGCTCTTTAATAACTTTTCCTAAAATAAATGCAGACAAGACTTTCCTTTCAAGAACTTCTCTAAGCACTTCACAAACTCCTCCATATTTCTGGTAGTTGCAAGGACCATGATGGCAAGGCCAGAAAGCAAGGTATGTTTATTACTAGAAAAGAGAATACCATTCATTTCTACCCTCTGTGCTTTCTCTGTTCTGACCATTTTATTTATATATGTATATAGTTTCTTTTTTCTGGTAGATTAAACTACTACAAATACGGTTTTAATGGTGGTTCACAGCAATAATTACATCACCCTTACTGAACACCCAAAAATCTCTGAAACACTGCAAGACCCATCTTTGAAAGAGCAGAATATTTCACTTTCATTCTAAACTGATTTTTAGCCAAGATTATCTAATTTATCTGCAATGGATTAGACACACTGAAAAAAAAAAAAATCTCATTAATTCTAGTGGACCTTGCAGACTACAGGGAGAAAAATCAGCAAGTTTTCTAATTGGGAGTAGGATTTGTAGCTAAACAGCAATCAAAGTTCAAAAACTATCTCGTATTTGAAATTTATTTGCATTCATTAGTATCTGCACTCAGAAGATCTTTCTAAATGTCTTGCTATACCTGCAGAAAATTCTACAAGTGGTCATACTATTCTGAAGTCAGCTATAACAAGTGGGTGAAAAAGGTTGCAAAAGTGTGAAGCTTTTACTGTTTGGCAAGGATTAATAACTCCCTAGTTATAGTTATTGTAAACTTTATTTCTTATCATGCTCAATAAAACATGAATTAGATACCCCTTTAAACTCAGTTCAGGAAGCACATGATAGATCTGAAAAATTAAATCTATATTTAAGATGAAAAGCAAAATACTGGGGAACTGGACTTGCTGGCTAACAGTAAAGTCATCAACAGCAGAAACTAAGGGAATAACATCTTTGGAGAAAAAACAGGACATGAAATGTATCTGTCCCCATTTTCCAATTTCCCCACCCACAGACACTTTGGCAATCATCACCTCACTAATGTTTTGATGCATTCCTAATGCATGTTGAAAACATAAATAAGAGGAATAAAAAAGAAGAGCTTTCCTTCACATGTAGGCTTGGTAACTGTTAACTCAACAATGCACTGGATGTGGGAATATCTTTCAAAGCAACCAATAATTTACAGTCTGAGTCAGGTCAGGTGCAGCCAGTTTTTTTTTTTTTCAGTGTTCTAAATACACTGAGCAAGAGAGGGAAAATGGATCCCTAGAGTAACATGAACTAAAAGAATCTATTCCCCAACATGTTGTCAATGCAAATGATAGCTATTGCATATGTAAAAAAGCTTTATCTTTCATAATATTACCTCTTGATTCAACTGCATCCACCCTGCAGCATTCTAGAGTGTTTTCTGCCAAATCCTCCTTGTCCCATGAAAGATTTCTTTAGGGCGTGATTTATAGAAGTAAAAAATTAGGAAGGACTGCTTTGAAATCAATGGAATTACATAGTTGCAAAACCAGAACTGAAACAAAGGAAACTCACAGAGGAACACTGATATAAGACCAACATTTTTAGCACAACTTGCCAGCATTCCATGTATTCTTTACAATACAGCTAAGAGCTAATTTTCCCAGGAGAGGAAAGAAAAGAGGAGTCCATTTATGCACTCATCTCTCTGAACTCTGAAGTTGTAATTACTCTACAACTATATGCAACTGATACAGCTATAGGTATTATGAAACTGGAAATCAGCCATTCTTCTCTGTTAATGACTGAGAAAAATGACTACATATTTAATGTTCTTAAAAAGCTTTCATTAATAGTCACCTTAATGAACTTCTGTATGCCTTTGCATATTTCATAATAAAAAGATAGGATGCCCACCAAAAAGAGATTTACTTAGACTTCACTTGTAAACAGTGTGTTTGTGTTTACAAATGAAAAAATAAAAGTGTATATCTATATGAAATCAAAACACATATACTGCAAGGCCCTTAACTAATTTATTTCAGTAATGACTTCAAAAAACCTCCTATAAAAAAAAACAGTGCAAGACTGACTTCCAGGTGATGCAAACCTTCAGGACTCATTCTAGATATTTCAGTGACAATTCAGAATGCTCAGCTTTTACCCGAGGTGCCTGTGCCAGTATGCCTCATTAGCAGTCAGTTCAAGGGCAATCAGCCATGTCTGCATCTATTTTATTATCCTTATTATCCTTAGAGTATATTCATACTTCCCTTTGCCATCCTTGTAAACCTATAAACGAACAGGCTTTATCTGCTTGAACTCCTCATGCCTGAAAGGAGACTCTTGCCTCCTCCCACAGGAGGATGGAAACTGGTTTTGAATTTTGGCAACACAGAGCACTGCTTACATTGCAAACTGCACCAAATGCTACCAGCCAACATTTTCCAATAGTCTTCAATTAACTGTAAACACTCTCAGCACCTACTTTGTTGCAGTTATTTTCTGAGCTGGAAAAGAGCTGCCACTGGCGCTCATGGCTGCAAAGTCTATCCATTAGATGCACTGTGCAACTTTCTTCTTTCAAAATCTGTGCCTAAATCTTCTCTTGCTGAACCAAGTTATTACCTTCTTACATTTGTTGAAAGTGAATTTTGCATAAGCTCCTTTGCCCTCACAGTCCCTGCCATCTCTCCTACTTGTCCTTAAGAAGAGTTCACTCCGAAGTGCCTGATTTCTGGTTTCATTCAGAGACACTGAGCTGATTCCTCCGAGTGCAGCTCTCAACAAAATCCTTCTAAAATGTAAGAATTTCATCTTTACAATATAGCCTTTCATATGACCACTGAATAATATGCACTATTTAGTCTAGCTCCTTGCTAGTCAATCAGTCAGGGGGTTCTACAACCAGCACTGCTGCTGTAACCAACTCAAGGTATTATGCAGAGGATTATCATCTGCTTAGCCTTAAGTAACTGTCTTAACAACATTTTTGTCAAGCCCACATCTTTTCACCACATGGGGACCAGAAGGAAAAAGTGATGCTTTCATTCTGTGTTTAAAATATCCTTTACCACTGAGTTAACTACTTTTGCCTATTTGCAGGCGTTTTTAGCAGAACAGAATAGGCTGTGTTTATAAAGAAAAGAAATACAGGAAATAAGGCACTTGTGGGAATCAGACTTGATATCAAAGAGAAAAAGCTCATTTTTCTAAGTACTTAGTGTGAATTTTGGGTTGCCACCTCCTCCCCTCCATGCTTTCTGTATATCACTGATGTTCTGGTACATCCTTTGTTACATGCCACTGTAGCAAAGAGTGCAGACAGGGAAGACAAGGAAGCTTCCCAAAATGATGCTGCCACACATAAACCTTAAATCTGATTATTATCCTAAATTTACTTTTACCCTGATTGCACTTGACTGACAGAACAGCCAGCTACAACAGAGCTGTTACAAAAAGAAAACAAAACACTGGGGCTACCACAGTAGCTAATTATTGCTGTCAACGGTTTGAGTTTCTATGGATTTACAATCAAAGAGGGCATGAAGTTGCAACTGGACTCTGCATTGTTTGAAAAGAAAGAAATAACATCTTCCTGGAAACCTCAACCAAAAAACCTGAGATCCTCCTCCCAGCATTTCTCCTGTAAGTTCTAATGTTTGCAATTTGGAAGCATCAAGTGAAATAGGGAAATCAGAAAGTATGGAACCCAAAATACTAAAACCTCACAGTCCAAGCTCATGAAAACACTCACTAAGAGATGTTAACTTGGAATACTCTGGATTGTTCAATCAGACTTTAGAGAGAACACACAGAACACAAGACAATTGCTCTGGATTTCCCCCCTTCAGTCTTGCTTTTCCCTTTTTCCTCACATTAATGCTTTATCACAGAAAACCTTCAGTATGGTTTTCTCAAAATAAATGCCTCCTGATAATGGAAAAACATAAAAGGAATTTCACTGTTTTTAAAATATGGTTCTACTTTGTCAATACAACATTTTGGCTCCGAAGTCATTGCCAACTCATTAAAAACAACTCATCAATGCATTCCAATCTCACAGCAGCTGTGCATCAGGAATTAAGGTCCTTCTTTGGTAATTTACTGCCAAAAATAAAAGTGTGAGGGAACAGAAGAACCCATCAACCACACAATTTTCTGTTGTTAGCCAACATGTCATTTAAAAACATGGGAGAGAACAGCCAGTCTTTAATGAAAGAAAACTTCCAGTAGCTACATGATAAACATAGCAAGCCAAGGTTGCGTACCAACCAAGAAAACGTCTTTATACTTATTCTGGCTGCTAATCTTATTTTAAGACAAAGCACTAATATTTCCAAAACTCTGGAGTTTACTTTCACATAACCTAAAAAGCAAAAAAGAGTAATACAGAACCTGTTGCCAAGCAAATTCAATAATAAAACCTTCAGGCATGTTTTAATTGTGGGAATATTGGTAGTTTAGCACAGTTTCTATAAGTTATTCTATAGTGGTTTAATGCAATAATACCTTTTAGGAGTGAGGTTTTTTTTCCCCCCCGGGAAGATGTGATGGAGAAATGTTTTCATCCTGCTCAATGCTGGTAAATTTCTGAATTTAGGAAACAAGCAACAGGGCAACTTTCTTTGAATACATACTTTTCCCTTCAACAAAAAACATCAGAAAGAAACAAGTCTGTGCAGACTGCATGACTTAACTTGTATTTTGCCTGCAATGACAGGAACTGCTCCACAGAAATAGCATTGTATAGATAGAAAGGAAAAGAAAACAGAGAAACATCTTTAAAAAGACTTACATCAACACCGTATTTTGGCATCCAGCCTCTTTGAGATCTGTAGGAAATAGCCCTCTCAATGGCATTAGTTGGACTGATTTAGGAAGCAGATACCAAACCACACGGCACTAATTGTTAAATCACAATTGCGAAGAGTACAGTTTTTCAAGGGATTTCAGTTTTAAACAAAATGAAACAAAAAAACCAAAACAAAAAACCCAAAATAAACAAACAAACAAAAAAACTGAAATAAAAATCTAATGGTTTTGGTTTTAAAAAATCTCAATCAGGAGACAGATGGTTTCATCCCTTACTTTAAAAATAATTAACAGAAATATTTTCGAATGTAGCTCCCAAAAATCAAATATCTAAGAAAACTAGAATTCATTCTTTTTTTTTCCAGTTTGCTCAGTGCATGTATTCTCAAACCTCCATTGATTAGTGAATTAAATAGTGAGTACACAAAACAATAATTTCCTTCATACATACAGAAGCACATGACCAAAATATATATATTTACATAATGCCTAAATTAAGTCCTAAATTTTGGCTTGAGGGTTTCATGGACTATCTAGAATTCACAACTTTGAAAGTTGCGCAGAACATTGAACACACTGAATTTTTGTCCCTCCATAATCCCTTACAGGTAAGACTGAACAGTAATCTCACAATTAAATTTGAAAATTGATTATTATACATCTCTAAGGATGGAAGAGAAGCCACATTTACTTTTCCGTGTCCAGGAAGCTGCTTGTAAAGTGACAAGCCATCTAAATAACATTCAGATATTTGAGATGAGACCGTTTAGTTTCACAACAAAAACATGATTCCTGAAGAGTAAGTGAACAAGAATTTATTAGCATATTCTGCACCACAAGCCCCACTTTGTGCATCTCGGGGCAGCCAGCGTAACCCAGTGTTGTCCAATTAGAAACTGCACAGATCCTTTGCTCTCTCTTACCATGAAGTTTCAGACAGATGCGTCATCACACCTCCAGAGTGGGTCAGTTCCTCAAACTTAGCCTTTCTATTTTGCATCCTTCTTGCTTTTATTACCGTGACCCATCTTACTATGAGCAGAGACGCATTGTAAGCCCCAGATTCCACAGAAGGGAGAAATGAATCATCTCTCTACCGAGCCTGACTGCAGCCTCACAAAGCTTGTGAGGGTAGGAGTAAATTAATCATGCAGAGATCCATTCTGTCATGGCTGGAAGCTTTGGATACCTGAGGTGGCTCAATTATAACTAGTTAGAGCATCCCCCTACTACACTCTGCTCTGACATGCAAGCATGCCAAGAGGCAGCAAAGAGGTTTCTCATGCAGTAAGGAGCCATAAAAGGATGCAAAGACACAAAGCTACTCGAATCAACAGGAAAAATGAGAGCTGACCCGAGAGAAATAAATCTCCCAGCAACACAAATTGATCTGCTGCGTAAGGCAGATCAGTTTTGTAATTTTGTGCTCTTGTTGCTGGTTTCCAAACCAGCTGCAATTTTTGCAGGTGTGAGCCACACAGACTCAAGAAAATTCTTCCCCTTTCTCCACCTACTTACAAAGCAGCCACATGCTTTCCTTGTGAAAACTTCAAACAAAGAAGCACTCTGCAAGTGCCAAGAAGGGAAGAAAGGGGAGAGACATGCTCAGTCTTAGAGATTAGCAAGCTGTTAAAAAAGACTTTGCCTTTAAAACACCCTGAAATCAAAAGCCCTACAGTTTCAAGCAAATAATGGCATTTCAGAGAAATAATGAGCAACACAGATCACTGTCCATCACAGTACTGATCATTTAAATCCTTTTTCTAAAATTACTTGGTTGTGCCCTTACCTGTGTGTTTAAGCACTTTCCAACTTGAAAAACAAGTAATCTGTGATCCCAGTTTTAGATAAAAAATTATTCTAGTATCTGTTTTCTTAGCAGATAATCTTACATCTTAATACCCACAGTCAGGTAAATTTCCATGAAGGTATAAAAAAAATGTAATTTTAACACAACAAAACATAAGTATTTAACAGCAACTTGCAATTTTAATGAGGCTGTATAAAGACAGCAACTACCAAGACTTATTGAAAAGGTGACTTTAAATGTGAAAGCAAACCAAGCGTCAAATACTAAGCGTAATACTCACTGGCAACTTGGGAACTACAGGAATAATAACAGCACAGGAATGATGTCTAGCAGGGCTATGAGGAAGTGGGAGTGGGAGGGAAGACAAAGAGCAACAGCAATGGGCAGCAAGACAACACCACTCTTGCTGCCTAAATCCTTTGTAGATATCATACAATGGTCTGGGTTGGAAGGGATCTTTAAAAGTATAGTCCAGCCCCCCCACCACAGGTGGGAGCACCTTCCACTGGATCAAGTTGCTCAAAGGCCCTGTCCAGCCTGATCTTGCACAGTGCAAATAATGGGGCATCCTCAACACCTCTGGACAACCTGTGCCCATATCTCACCACACTCATAAAAAATTTCATCCTCATGACCAAACTAAAACTACCTTCTTTCAGTTTAAAACCATTACACTTTATCCTTTTTTGGAAATGATGCAAAATTTATTTTTTTTTTTAAATGTAACTTTAGCTAGTTTTGTTTGCCTTTGCCCCAGGGGAAGGGAACTGAAGTTTCTTTCCAGGGCATTGTTCCACCAGGTAAGGCCTGATGAACAGAACATCTCAACAGACTGGGACTACATAGCACAAGAGATACACAAAAAGCAAAGACCATTAACAAACCTCAGCTCCAAACTTCCCCCCCAGCATGGCCAGAGACATCTGGTTTGGGAAAAGAGAGATAAGAATAAGGACCCAATGAGCATCGAAGGCGAAGAAATCTGGATCCAATAGGAAACAGAATACTAAGAACTGCTCACCTTGGGACCGATGGATATTGAACCAATGAATTTCTCTGGGTTTTGACTGTATAAGAATCTGAAAAATCTAGTAAAATCCATATGCCATGGAATGATTTTCTCTGTACACCCCAGGCTATGTGTGGATGAAATCATTTCTGTGGCACATCCTGGCCAGAACAACATCGTGGCCAGAATAAAGTAATGCCTTGATTCTCTAATACTAAAGATGTTGTTGGAGGGTTTCTGTTTTGTTTTGATAGTGTCACTGTAGTTTTGGTGACACTATCGCAACAAGTCTTGGCAATAAAGTCTCTCAGTCTTTCTTATTAGTCACCTTTATAGACATTGAAAAGCCACAATATGGTCTCCCCAGAGCCTTCTCTTCCCCAGGCTGAACAGTTCCAGCTTTCTTCACAGGAGAGGAGTTCTAGTCCTCTGGACATTTGTGTGGCCCTCTTCTGAACCTACTTTCACCCAACATGGCAAAAGTACCTTGTAAGTGAACTTTAAGGCTTTTTTATGAACAAAAATATTTGTGCTCATTGACTACTTGTGAGTCAAAGCCTTCATTACATGTAAGGAAAATGCCATTATAAATTAGTTCGGCATTAATTTAAAGATATGGTACTTAAGTTTGTTGGTTTTAATCAAAACTGCTGTTGCTCTCTTGAGAAACACAGCAGAACTACCTCTGTATATCCTCCAGCTACCTCAGTTATAAGGGCCAACATGAACAAAAGCTCTCTAAGTCACCCATGACAGCATATATAAAGTAAATGAGCTATGAACAATTGCCCTCTACGATTACGAGTACCAGGTATTTAAAATATTTCACTGGAAAAAACCTATCTTATTATATAAGCAGAGAGAAAGGAGCAAAGACTGATATTAAAAAAAAAAAAAAAAGACAGATTTAAATTTGCACCAAGTTACACCCAAAAAATCAATTTGAAAGACCCCAAGTAAATTATCAGTCCATTCAAAGCATCCAAATAATTTTGTAACAAATACAGTGTTGTTGCAGCAAGATTCCTTGGTACGGAGTGTAGACAGGTTTCTTACCTGCTGAGTATCATCCAGCTTGCATATCATGCTTCTGCAGTACCATCACCCAGTGTTTTGGAGAGAACCCCACAGTTAAGATCTCCTACTAGAGAAAATTATAATTCACTGAAACCTATGGACTTCTGATTAGGTCTACCAAATATGAATCTGTCTCAAAACCTGTAGAAGAATCACATACAACATCTTTCCTATATATTCTAGCGTTTATGGATGAGACGAGATCTCTGAAAAGCATTAACATTTCAGTATTTTATAACTAAAGTCATGACAAAGATTAGTGGCTTCTTCTCCCAGCAACACAAGTCTCAAAATTGCTTCATATACTGCCCTGTCATTATAGCTACTCAGATCTAATTTAGAGTCCACTGCTACTTCTGCTGTGGGCCTCTCACGTTTCTTTTTTAAGGTTTACTATTACTTCAATGCCTTGTTTCACCACATTCAAAGACCAGATGTTGAAATTCTCAGGAGGCCTTTGCTTTCTTTCTCTTTCCTCACCAATAAAATCTGCCGGAGGATTTTAACATCTTCCCTTGAAGACACACACAAAAATACAGCAGCTCTTCCCAGCACAGTGTTATGGTATAGCCTGGCAAGCAATTAAACACGTCACACACTCTCTGCCTCACCACAGTGGGATGAATTGGGGGGAAAAGAGTAAGATCTGTAGTTTCAGATAAAGACAGTTTTAACAGGACCAAAAAAGAAAATGAAAATTATAATAACAATAAAATAATTAGAATATACAAAAGAAGTGATGAATAATGCAATTACTCGCCACTCACGGGCTGATGCCCAGCCTGTTCCCCAGCAGCAGCCCCAGCGCATCACATGGTATGGAACATCCCTTTGGCCAATTGAGGTCAGCTCTCCCAGCTGCATCCCCTCCTAGCTTGTGTGCCTCCCTAGCTTCTTGTGTGTCCCAAACCGCTCACTGGTGTGGTGTGAAAAGCCAGAAAGTCCTTGACTTAAGGTGAGGACTGCTTCACAAGAACTAATCCATCAGTGTGTTATCAACATCATTCTCATCCTAAATTCAAAACATAGTGTTATACCAGCTACTAGGTAAAAAAAATCTGCTCTAGCCCAGTTAAAATCAGGACACATGGCTGCCCTTTACA
Source organism: Acanthornis magna (assembly GCA_036785705.1). Classification (NCBI taxonomy): domain Eukaryota; kingdom Metazoa; phylum Chordata; class Aves; order Passeriformes; family Acanthizidae; genus Acanthornis; species Acanthornis magna. The sequence continues at coordinate 5,329,711 of JAWUZG010000023.1, read as the reverse complement.
GTGGTTATTCATCCTTGTGCAGACTGCAAAATCAGGAAGGCAACGATTTGTTTGTTGAATAGCAATAATTAAAAGTTTAGGGCTAACATAAAATTCAGACTTGCAAGAGTTCTACCAAAACTATCTCAAAGCACAGGTTCATTAATGTGTTACATCTAAAAGCTGCAGATGGTTTTATGGCCAATCAAGGACTGAGCTCTCTGAGGGCAAGGAAGAAGTGTTATTGCCCTCAATCACATAGCTGCTTTTACAGAACCTGGAACAGTAATCCTCCCCAAAGCAAATTAAGCAAAAACCCACTGATCAGTCCCCCAGCTCCATTTAACTTTGGGGGGGGAATCGCCTAAGAGTAGCACTGAAGATGACTCAATGTGTTCATTGCTCGCAACAAACTGAACTTTACTATGGACACCACAGCTTTTGATATGCACCTCTCCCCTGTTTCAGGAACTGAGTGTTGGGGCTCAGCTTTAAAGCCTGAGCACTTCTCAAATACCAACTGGCAGTAGAGAAGGGTCCTATGACAACTCACAGCTCTTCAGCTATTTTAGTTATTTTAGTTTCCTAGCACACTGAAATGAAACCATTGGGCTTAATTTTACTACAATTATGCATGTGTATGCAAACTTTTTAAATATATGCATGTAGTTTCAGCCTTTGAATCTGTTAATGATTCTCTCTAGCAGTGCTACTTGGGAAAAGGAAGGGTTAATACCCAACCAGTACTAAACTATTACAGTTGCTTGAAACACACAGGCTTTATAAGCAGGAGCAAATCCTATTTAAAATAAAAATGATTTCCTGTTTAGATTCACACCCCAGAGATAAATAGGTATTCACTGTGTAAAGGTAGGCACCTATGTATTTAAAACAAAAACAACATCTTGCAAGAGGGACCCACATTCCAAGGATAGGCAGATAAAGCCAGCAGGTAAACTTAGTTATTTTTTAAGTTCCTAAACCAGAGGGAATAAGGAAATTCTACTGTAATGACTTTCTGGTGTCAGCAGGTCCTCTCAAAACACCTTATTTTTTTGTCCTGAACAACCAGTTTTTTATCTACTAAACAGTGTCGTCCATATTTGCCATTAACACAAAAACCATCATGTTCAGGTCTAGGTTTGGATCTAGGCTCTCAGTGCAAGAGAAGTACAAAGCTACTTGAGAGATTCAAACGACTGAGGACTTAGACATCTGTCATACAAAAAAGGCTGAGAGGGCTGTGATTTAAGCCTAGAAAAGGCTTGGGAAAGATCTTACTAATGTATGTAAATACCCAAAGGAAGGTTATCAAGAACATGGAGCCAGGTTCAGTTTCAGTGCTTTTCAGGGACCAGAGGCAATGGACATTAATTGGAACACAGAAGGTGTTGTCTGAACATCAATAAACATTTACTGTGAGGGTGACTAAGCACTACTACAGCTTGCTTGGAGAGGTTCTCTCTCCATCCTTGGAGATACTGAAAAGAAAAACCTATCTGGACACAGACCTGAGCAACAAGCTCTGGCGACTCTGCTTGAGCAAAGGGGCTGAACACTATCAATCCCCTGAGGTCCCATCTAACCTCATCCATTCACAAAAAAAGGAGAGCCTGCACAGGCTTGACTCAGTAGTCACATCTATAAATATCAGCTTTCTAAAGCAAGACTGTGATCTTTGCACAAACATTGCTCTGTTCCATCCCTTTTCCTAGCTCAGTTCAGCCTCATTCAATAGCCTATGTACCAAGAAGCAGCACTAGATCATCTTTTTCATACACTAAACTCTCAAAGTCAAACCCATGAGGATTAAAAAAAACCAACTTGTATAGCATTAGAAAAATATTTGACATTTCAGCCTACATACAGAAAGCTCCACTATTTTTGTAAAAGATCAGAACTTCTCTTAATAGGCTGCCTCTCCACGCTAGGAAGAGCATCCTGGTTAAGCATGCAGAGAATGATGATGCAATTACACTGAAGTACCTCAGTTTCAGTGTCATCTTAGTACTTTCAGTAGGAAAGGAAGATTAGACAGCAAGGCATAGACATTAAGCTATTGGCTCTTCAAAACAGGCTCTCTGGAATATTTTGTTCTTCTGCAGATCAAAATACATACTTTTCTAACCACTTAACTCTTTTATATTTATAGTTCCTGACACTCAGTAGGATCAGGAAGTTCACGATGCATAATGGTAGGGCATGCATCTAACACAGAGATTAGAGAAAATGGACTCAAAAGAACATTTGACTAAGGTTAAACAAGGGATGAGAATTCTTTTGTCATGCGGTCCCCAAAATTACCTTCTTATACTCTGAGATTGATAGCAGATAAATTGAAAACATGTAAATACAATACAGATTCTGTACAGTGTATAACTGTAGCCTCATTTTCAGAGGTCAAAGCTGATGGATCACAGAGGTTCCTTCTGTAGCAAGGATTCTGTTTATTTCAGTTGCCATGGCTAAGTAATGCCTAAGATCACTTAGAAAAAGCTAGATTTAAGCTTCAGAATTTTTCCTCAGGTTCACTTATCTGCCAGCACTATGCTGAATTTGCCACTAAGTTCCCCACTTAACAGCAGTGATATTTTACATAAAATATTTGCAATGTATCCTCAGTCCCTCCAGCTCAGCCATTTTTTTCTGAAAGTCCAAGGCTGCTTTTTTCTGTAGATTCATACTTTGAAATACAAACAGTTGCTATAGGCTTTTTCTTCCCCATAAGGAGCAATCCCCTGTTCTCTTCTGGAGCTTGAGTTCCCATCCTGATTCTGCTACACACACTGCCAATGATATCAGTGCTCTCCCTGTAGCAGCTGCCTTATCATGTGCAAGTCTGCTTTGGGAGAACAGAGGCAGGGACAAATATTGCATCAAAAGCAGCCAATGCTGGCTAAAACAGTAGCATTTGCCAAATAAATTATTTCTATAACTCTAATATAGGATATTCCTATGATTTTAATAGTTGTATGATTCTATCAAGATGTTTACTGTTCTATCATTTTGTGAATTAAAATATTTTACTTAAGACAGAACAAGTATGAAACATACATTTCACAGATCTGAAAATTTTTCAAAATAAAGCTACAAAGAATGAACACTCTTAATGCTTTAAAGTGGCCCATCAACCCAGTAAGGAATTCCCTCTCCTCACTTCATTCTAGTTACTCTTAGAAGAGTACTAGAGTACTACCTCCTGAGAGAGTTATCTGGTTACATTTGGAATGGTTACAACAGCTCAGTTTAGGTCATATTACAAAACACAAAGAAAATGTGAACAAATAGAAAATTAAGTAGACAGGGGAGGAGAAAGAAGAAAATATTTTCTTACTTTTAATTTGAGAACTCAGGAGTTTAAATACCCATGCAAGGTTTGGGTGGAATTCATCCCTGCACAGAGAGTTAAGTCACCTCTTAGGATTGCTAGAAAGTAGGGTGGTTCAAATTCAGAGTCTATGGGATATGCTAGCCTTGAATGCACTCCATCACTTCTTCCAAAACTGCTCCATTTTGCACAAGTAGCCCCTTCCTCGAGGGTGATCCTAAACAAAAACCCAGCAAGAACACCTACCTTGCTCTTTGTGTCATTGCTTAACCATTTCATAGGAACAGCAAGGGGTTTGGCAAGCTCCATCTTTGTGGTAGATGTACTGTGCAGACAGCAAATCCTCTGCTGTCAGTCTGAATCTGGTACCATTCTTACATTTGACAGATCACATCACACTGTTGGAAGGATTCTTGTTATGTCAGCTCTTGTGTATAGACCATTCTTGTGTCTGTGCCAGCAAGGAGCTTGATTTTAAAAATATATTTTTCTGTTTCTACATGTTATGCAATAAGATAAGCTACAAGTATCCACGTCGATAAGAAAATACTTCAGTACTTGCACGATTCTTTTGCAACAAATAAATTAATGTTAGAATTTCAGCAGATAAAAAACGTTATTCTCATCCATCATTTATTTCATCCCACTATGGACAGAATTAATAGGCATAAAAATACTCTAAATATAGGGTTTTGGTTGGTTTGGTTTTTTGGGTTTTTTTTTTTTACAATACGGTGTCAGGTATATCCAGAATTATTCTTAGTGATACACTACAGGTGAGGATTATTATTAGATGACATACACAATTTTGTGTGGCTTTTTATGAGTTAGGGATCACAATGAGTTTTTTTCAAACTCATGGCTTATTCACAGTGCAATTTAGTTTCATCATTTCTCAGCTTTTATGCTTATATTTCAAAACTCAGGAGTTGTTTCTACTTGCATTAAAGCCTAAAGGACTAAAGTCCAATACAGTTGATGGTCTCTCAGATGAGAAGATGTTTTTGATATTTTCTAGGGGCTTTACATATAAGGAGAGCTTTTAAAAGGAAGATCAAGGGAAATTATAGCTAGTTAAAAGAATTAACAACTATCAAGCCTACAACAAAGGCAAAAAATATCTAATTATTTTTCTAAAAACCCCAACAAATCCTAACCCTTTAGAATCTTTATTTAGCATATTAAAGCAAAATAATCCAAAAGTGTCAATGATCACATGATATCCAGACATTATCAGCTACTTCATTTTGCCTGGGCACTACCACTGCCAGATCTGGCATTTAACTGGGAGTGTTATTAACAGAACCAGGACATCTGCTACAGACTAGGAATTCTTTCAGACAGGAACTACCTCTTGCTCAGCATGCAGAGCAAACCTTCACAGTCCACAGCCAGATTCACCTACAATAAGATGATGTAATCACATTCAAACTATGTCCAATAACACTTGCTCCACATTTAGAAAAAAACTCTACACACAGTTGCCTGTTTATCTGTCAGTGAAATATCACCTTCCCAACTTGCAGAACCCTAAAACCCAGTGTTCAACACACGTGAGTGGAGGTCACGTCCTGACTGAGCCCTTCCATTCAAGGTTTAGCATGCGCCCACCCTGAAAAACTGCATCTGGACAACAAACACAATATTCCTGCCAAAAACTAAGCAGAAATTCATGAGACCCGAGTGGAAAACATCCAGTACTAATGACTCAATTCATGGAGCTGATTTCAGGAGATGATTCATAACTAACCTATAAATTTCACTAATTGGAAACCCCTCTCACTGCTCACACTCGAGGGGAAAAAGAAAAATTAAGGCACTTCCTGCATGCTGGTCAAAAACCCCAAATAAGGCAATCATTAATTGAGTGTTTGGCAGAGACACCCCTCAATTATATCTACACAACCCAAGGATCAGCAATACACATAAATATATATGCAATACACACACACAGACACAACAGAACAAAGACTGAATATTTGTTGGAGGAAAAAAGTTATTAATTGTCTTATTTCCTTAAAGCCCCAGAAAATCATTTAAATTCTACAGATATGTTGAGAGGATGTAGCAGTAAGGGAATTAGCAAATCTCAGTAATTATATATTTGGTATGCTGCAATATAAGATAATTTCTAAAAACAAACAAACAAAACAATTAGAATTTCCCAGCATGTAACCAAGTCAAAACACACTAAATTCAGGACAAGTCCCTCTTAGTTTTGTGAAAAAGTGAGGAAGTGGGGCAAAATGTTTGGGATGCTGAAAGCTTCATTTTTATTGTTGCTAAGGTCCTAGTCCAGAGCTATTAATTAGATAAAAAGCAGCCAGTTCAAATGAGGATAATTCAGACTTGACTCTACCTCTCTCCTTGACTCTTGCCAGACCCCACTCCTGCACACACACGCCTGCAGACCAGGATAATTGACCCAGCTTGTAGCCGTGCCCCCTAATTCAAAGGGCATTTGCCTCACGGAAGCTCTGCCCTCAAAGTTACTCTTCAGAGCATTATTTCATGCTCTGCAGTCACGAGAGCAAGAATCTTTCATTAAAAGAAAAAACAAAAACCATGCTAATAACTAATGAGCCCATGAGTCTGGGTCATAGCCAGAGACCTGTAATGTGGGTTAACATCTGACCAAACTGTGAAAGTAATTGCAGCTTCTCCTGTAAATCTTCTCCACTCCTTCCCCGTGTGACCTGGAATATGCACCTCTAATGACAGACCTCTCTTCTGTATGCACTGTGGGATTTCAGCTTTGCCATACCCTTTAGGGAAAAAAAAAAAAAATCCAATAGCTTTATATAATCCTTTTTCAAGAGCCTGTGCCCTATTAAAAGACTGAATTTTGTCAAAAAGAAAGAAAAAATAGTCCCTAAAGCATGCCAGTATTTAAAACCCCCCTATCACCACCATAACGAGTTAGATCTGATTGCTTCTTTGAGGAACTTTAGCTACTGGCAGGAATTGCCACCTATGACTGCACATGCAGAGAACAGCAAGCCATGAAGAACAGAACCTGAAAAAGGGCATTTAGCATTTCATTTCCTATTTCCCATATGTTTGTAAATTTATAGCATAAGAAATACTGAGGTAATTGCAGTTTTCTTTCCTGGAGGAATTTAGAAATACTTTATCTTGGTTTGGGTTCCTCCCACACCTTGCATTTGATAAAAATAGACTCGAGACCCATAATGTGAATGGGAGAATACTCACAATTGGGGACCCATAACTTGATAAAAGTTTTTGCAGGATATTGTAACGTGCAAGGAATAAACACATAAGTACACAGACAGGTACAATGAAGTAAGTGGATCCATCAGCCCCAGAAATCCCATCTTGTACAAGCTTTAAATGCTCACTAACCTTCAAGCTACAGTGCATTTTGATATTTCTTAAAAAGGTGAAAAATGAGATAAAGATATTGACAAAAGTCAGATGCCACATGTAAAACAAAGAACAGAATAGAAAGCTTCCTACCCTACCCTTATTGAAAGGCCTTTCAAAGTAACTCATGTATACCTCTCAGCAAGTCTTTTTTTTCCCTTAAAGAACTGAATATCAAGATACAGATCACTGTGCTGAAAGCCACTCTTTCCAAAAATGAGAGCGCTTGCCAATAAATCACAACTGTTTTACCATATGCCACATCTTTCTGCCAAGTATCACCAGCCTGTTCTACTTTTAAGCAAATTTCATTATAACATAGCTCAGAGCAATGCTCATTAAAAAGTATCCTGAAAAATGTCAAGTTGTTTTTATATTAAAAATGGGACTTTGTTTTCCATGAAGATTTCACACTGGTATTTATTGAAAAATCTGGTATTTCTCAGGAAAATCTGAGAAATCTCACCTCATAAACTCACCACTCACTCCCAACACGAAGATGACAACCTTGTCACCTGCTCCATTGCATACTAATGTTGATTGTTGCTTTGGGGACTCCACTTCCCAGCACTCTGGTGAGATCTCCAATCAAAGCTCACTCATTAATCACCCTCCCTGTTGGTGCTATCAAGCAGGGCCTTCAGGATACAGCCATTTCTTTGGATAACTTTGAATAGGTGTGTTCACCCTTTTGCATTAGAGGCTCATGAGTTCTAAGAGTCTTCTTAGAAACCATTAAGCCCTTGGAGCTTTTTCACAAGCATGTCAAACTCAGCAGAAGGTTTTCCATCTCACAGCTGACAAGACTGGTCTTTAACTGATGAACTATCCAAAAACTAGTCCAAACGCTGACCTGATTTAAACTCTGATCTCACTGGACTCATGGGGTAGGGAGAGTACGCAAATCAACCCAAAATCTGGCTTTAGAATCTCTTTGCTTTGTGCTGCCCAGAAATAGATCAACTCGTGGTGTTTTCATATTTTAGCTTGATGAATCATTGCTAAACCTATCACAGGCTAAAAAAAAGCCCAAAGAACAACCATTAGCTTTTCATTAGAAAAAAAATCATTATTTCTTCCATTTACTCACAATTATTTCTTCCATTTACTCACAATTATTTCTTCCATTTACTCACAATTATTTCTTCCATTTACTCACAATTATTTCTTCCATTTACTCACATCTAATATTTCTCATGGCCAACAGTCGATCAAGAAGCATCCCTCCTTCCTGGCACTGTTACAGTTTAGCAGATATTATAAACTACTCAAAGTAAAATGCTCAAATTTCAAAATTAAAAAAAAAATCACTATCAGTTGGGGCTTACAGCATATGAATCACAATACAGAAGTTACACATCACAGTAGTTTTCCTTTGAAAACACCCCATATTTTTTTGTCAGATGGCAAACAATGATTTAAGGGTTCTACATGCTTTGGTCTACATGTTATAACACATGTCCAGCTGCTGTCTGCTGGTTACTGCCTACCACCGACCATTCATCCAGAAAAATACAAATAAAATTAAACACCACAGTACAGCCTCTGAAAAGCCAGGTAGTTCTAGGGTCATGCTATGCAACTGACATCCAAAATTCAATTTTTATGAATATCTGAGATTGTTTGCTTTTATTTTTCATTTTAAAACCTATTTTCATACACATGTTTTCACATGCCCTTCTACAATTTGTCAAAACCTTTCTGTTCAAGACCCATAATTTGTTTTTCCCAGGCATTTTCAATCTTGCTGCCTCCTTCTTGTACAGTTTTAGTTCAGTTAGCCAAAATTGGACCAAAACTATTACCATTCTTATTTAAAAGAGTATATTTAAATTAATAAGGACTTTAGGGACAAAGATCATATTTGTTCAGCTCGTCCCTCAATGTTTGTGTCCATCCACATCCTTTTTTCAACCCATCGGTCCAAAGAGAGTACCTATGGAGAACAACATTTAAAACAACTCTTTTGCCCTCTGCTGCTGAAAAAGCAAAGCAAATCATTTTAGTATTATTATACTGAAGTTTCATTCTGAATTGTACTGAAACACTACAGAAACACAAATGAGGTTGTTTAGCCCAAGAAAACATTTTTTTTTCACAACACTTCCTTCTCACCCCACTTTTAAATACCTCAGCCCTACTTTGACTTTGTATTTGGAATGAATTATAAGAATAATCTTCTCTGTAATATGTACATAGTGAAAGGATAACTGCCAAGAGCCAATTCCACTGTGGCCTATTAAGTTCCATCACACCTTTCCAGAAATAAATGGACCAGGGTATCCAGTATTTCACGGAAACACCAAATGCTAAGGACTATAGATCTAGATCAAGTGCTTTTTCATTCTTGCCCATTTCTATGAAAAGGTTACACTCTCATAACCTGTTTGGCACTCAAGATTCTCCCAATAACTGAGATTTTAGATTCCTGGTATTGTCAGTTACAATTTGTCTTTGGCAGCACAAGTTTTTCAGTGTTACCTATAAGGGGCAACACATTGTTGAGCTGTTTCTAAACAGGGTTAGGCACAACGTGGCTTAATGCAGAAGTTTTAATAAAAAATTTGCAGATTTTGGAATACATGCATTACTCTTTCTTATTATGCACAGAAGGCTTAAACAACACAGCAAAATACCAACAGCTGAGTAAATCAGGCAACTCTGCCTCTTTCTCACATCTCTGTTGTGTATCTGCAAAAGTACAAAACCAACCTGGAAGTTCCTAGATGGCATTACAGGTCAGTGGCTCAGATTTGGAACACTTTGATGCAGCATAATTTTTGTGCATCTCTGCAACACATACTAACAGCTGCATCACTTACTGCATGTCACTTCAAAAGGGCAGTCAAATAAACTGATTTTAAGGCATGAGAGTATTGTTTCTACTGCACAAGTATGAGAATGGAAACAAAGGGCAGGTTGATCGCTTGCCCCAAGGCACAATAAATCTGTGTCAGAACGCAGACAGAAGAACAATAGACAAATATTAGTCTTGCACTAGGAAAAACACCGAAATAAGTTTATAAGAGCTTTTTAGTAACCAGATAACTACAGATGAAATAATACCCACTGTCTTCCCAACTTTCACCCAGCATGAAGAAATAGAGGCAGGTGATGCTGGATGTCAGAGGACAGCACTGAAAGTAGGCAAAGGTATACATTTTTTAACTCCTAGTCCAAGGGAAATTTTCAGGTCCTTTCTTTTGAATGGCATAGGATTATTTACTGTTTAATCTCCCACATCTGTTCTGCACTCCTGTCCCACAGCCTATCAATAATTAATATCAGGCACAGAATGCAGCCAGGGTTTTAATGGGGATCCCCTCCCAGGCTATGGTCCTGCTCCCCACAGCCTGCCCTGTTCATAGCAGTAACTTCCCCTCAATTTAATTGAGCTGAGAGCAGCACCAGGCAGATTTACATGAACACTGGTTTATACAGCCAGACTTAGAGCAGTCATTTTGAGTGAAACATGCAGAGACCAGGTGATATTTGAGCATTTATCAAAGTGAAGGATTAAGAGCACCAGGGCTATAGCCAGATGGGACAGACAGGCACTGTGGGAACCTGCTTTGTAATGTTCTTGCAACTGTCTTAATGAAAAGGTAAATCCTACTTAGCTCTCTGATGCCAGACCTTGAGTCACTGTTAATCAAATCTAGTTTTCCAAGGGAAATTTTACACATGCTTTACATGAGCAAATTCCACAATTAGAGACTGTATAAACACATCTTCAAACAGCTCTTGAACAAGAATGCAAAAAACCCTCACTTTTGTAAACGTTTCAGTCAAATGCTAATTAAGGGAGTATTCAAATGTCTGTCTTCAAGGATCACTCTTGAAAGAATACGGATTAATTTTAGAAGAAACAGAAGATGCCACTCTGGCTCTCTAAGTGGTGTAGTGGTAAGTGATGAACACTGAGAGAGCTGATGTGATCTGCCTTTTACTCACAGATTGTATCCACCACTGGGTTTGAGTGATGCCCGTGCACTGCAGCTGGATCCCATCCTTCCAGCAGCAATAAGGATTGAAGAAGTCAAGGACCACACTTGATTTCTGCCTCTTGTGTGAAGAACGCCAGGCAAATTGTTCTCTGACTTTCCAGCAAATGTGAAAGCTAATGAACCATTAACATTCCCCACAGGTAATTTTTGCAATTTCCAATAATGTCAACTTGTATTCAGATTATGAGTATGTATTTGTTAAATACAGGGAGAGGCATTATTTCTCTGGTATTTATCTTTCCACGGTGATTTGGAAAAGCCCATTATTTACTCTAGCAAAAAGAAAGATAGAGTTGGTATGCATCACTGACATCTTGAGCCTCTTTTAGTAAATGAAATGCTTGATTAAGTAAAAGTTAGCAATTTGGAAGAAACACAGCCTTACCTATAAAAAATAATGTTTTTTCAGAATAAGTGAATCCACAAAAACTTAAACCTAAATTAACCACAGTGCTAAATGATTCATTTGCTACTTTTAGCAGACATTCTCAGAATAGCCTCATCTGATTTACCTTTACATCAGAAGAAAAAAGCCTGAGATCTGCCAAACTTTTAACATTTAGAACTACTTAATGGTAGAATAAGAGACTTTATGATACACACAGGATGAACCTATTTCCAGATCACATTTAGAGGTGACAGCCGCACAATAATTCGCTAGTTTGGAGTAGAGAAAATTATATATGCAGTATACAAACACAAGATTACCATGTTACAAAGAAAACATTACAGAAGTATTTTTGAAGACTGAATGTCAAGCAGTCTTACCATAAATTTACCATAAGCTTGGAAAATGTAATGCAAAGGGAAAGAAAATAAACACTATTTAGACTAAATTAAAGAAACCATATTTTCAGAGAAGATGCAATTGCAAACTTATGCAACAGGTTGGGGTTAATCTCAAGCTCTCTGCTTATCATACTGACCGAAAGGCTGGCCCAATCTAGTTGAACTTGCTTTGAGCAAAGGGTTGGACTAGTGGCTCCCCGCCAACTCCTACTTTAAAGGAGGGACAGAGCCCTTGACTTTGCAGTCAGAAATCCTTCACCATGACAAATATCCCCAGCACTGTAAAACAATATCATAATGTTAGCAGAGGAAATTTGCCTTCTGTGTTGGAAACAGGAGATTACAGAGGGTACAGAAGGATCCACCTATTTTCATGGCTCCAGGGATTTCTCCTGTTCTCCTGTACCTTTGTATGGAGACAGAAAGGCCCTCTCACACTAAGGCAGAAAGCTTATGGATTTCATTCTTTTCCAGGTCAGGACTCTTCCAAGAATTGGATCCTCTCCAAAATTTTCTAATAGGTCTCCAGGGGGAACGTAAAATGGATTTGAAAAAAAGATTTTACCTGCAGTGCTGCATCCAGCTTGGGGGTCCCCAACACAAGAAGGACATGAACCTGCTGGAATGAGTCCAGGAGAGGCCACCAAAATGATCAGAGGGCTGGAGCACCTCTCCTGTGAGGAAAGGCTCAGAGAGTTGGGGCTGCTCAGCCTGCAGAAGAGAAGACTTTGGGGAGACCTCTTTGCAGCCTTCCAGTACTTAAAAGAGGCCTACAAAAAAGCTGGAGAAGGATTTTTTGCAACAGCATGTAGTGATAGGACAAGGGGAATGGCTTTAAATTGAAAAGGAGTAGGTTTAAATTATATACCAGGAAGAAATCCCTCATTACTAGAATGGTGAGGCACTAGTACTGTTTGCCCAGGGACATGGATGCTCCATTCTTGCAAGTGTTCAAGACCAGGCTGAGCAGACCCATTTCAGTGGAAGGTGTCCTTTCCCATAGCAGGGGGGGTGGACCTGGGTGATCTTTAAGGTCTCTTCCCACCCAAACCATTCTAAGATTAGATGAATTATCTATTTCCTCTCTCCTTGCTTTTCTTCCCCCCATTTTTAATTAAGTGTAACAGCTGCAACTCCCAGAGAAATTTCTTCCTGGCAATAAAATGTCATATTGCTTGAATTTATTCACAAGTTAACTTAACGGATAATCTACTTGGAGAAGGATTTTTGAGTGCACTATCTTCATGCAAACTCGTCAATGAGACAAGTTTGTACATATTAATATATATATATATATGCATAACTTAACTATGGCAAAAAGTAGTATGCTCATAGTCATGAGCTTAACATAAATCTCTTAAAAATCTATCTTAATCTTAAAAACTATTTAATACACCATTCTCTATTGTTGTAGAAGTCAAACACATATACCCTTGTAGAAAGTATTAAAAAAACCAAAACAACCAAGCCTTACCCAATCAAATCTTAGCACTGAAGTAAATTAAGCCTTACAACAACATGCACGATAGAAAGCGAGTTAAATGCAAAATACCATTTATGAATACACTAAAAATTTCAAGGAGTGCTGTCTAGGGTCTAAGGACAAGGTGGGACACTAAGTGCAAACTTCCTCATTTCCCTTGCAGTTTGTCAAACACAGCCTGAACTTCAGGCTGGAAGTTTTTAGAACTGTTGATATGGACTCAGCAGGAAAGAAGGCATGAAAGTGTAGGAAAAGCTGCTATTTGATCATGTCAGTTTTGTTCTGTGTTCACCCTGAAGATCTTAATACCTTCAGATTACCTTATCAGTTCGAAGAAAATGGGCAGTAGGCAAAAGATGTTAGGTTGTAGATACAAGTACATAATTACGTCTCGGATCACACTTGAGAAAAATGCTTATTCTGCAAGACATTGAAATCAGCAAAACGAAATCCTTTCATTCCAAGAGTTTCAAAATCCCCAGTTACAGGCCACTGTTTCACAGAGTTGTGTACGTGCACTCACTAAAAATAGTAACCTCATTCTTAATTATATTACACCTTAATATTTTTAAATGTGCAACTTCATTAATCAGTTCTATTGACAAAAGGCTCTTGTTCTTGGACTGGAGCACACAACCCATTTAGAATAATGCTGGCAAGGGCTTGTCTCTAATAGCCCCCCCCTTCAACCTGCACAAAATTCTGTTTTTCTGGCTTACATGGTATGAACATCATAAGGAAGTTGACTGAAATTACTTTTGAGACACATTTCTGTAAAAAACCCATCCAATTTCCTCAACAGCATCACAGTACCATATTTTATCTATCCTGTGTGAGAAGGCTGACAAACACTATGCACCCACCACAAGCTCATATATCAGAGTACTTCATTCCCCAAGCCTGATAAGAATTCCTAGATAGTAAAAGAAAGGGGGAAGCAGCAGGAGATCAAGGGGAAGTGAAGCAACCACTGCAGCCAAGTTTATATGGTGGGGAGGATTGAAGGGAAGTATTTCCAAGAGCACCTCATGAACTTGAGGGACAGAGTGTCAGGGAGCTGAACTCCACAGGAGTCAAGCAGTTCTACCACATTTCTCTGCCATGGCATGTTTTAATCAACCCTTCTGCCAAGAGAAAACACAAGTATACTTGAACACATTCCACCATTTGCACACCCACACAAACTAATACACCAGAGATGTATTTTTCTTCCTTTTGTTCTATTGCCGCAAAAGATTATTTCTGGCTCTTTCATACTGGCTCTGGGAATTTTAAATGAAACATAACAGGGCTCTGGGAACACTGGTATCAAGGATTAGATAAATGAAGAATCTGAAGGCAATATTGTTAATTTCCTGTTCATTATCCTAATTTTGTTCTCTATTTCTTACCCTTCCAGTTCAGATAAGTGTATATTAAGGCACCTACTGGAAATTAGTCTTCTTGGAGCTGACAGAAGTAACATATATTACAGTTATACTCTAAGACTTACTATATTTTAGGATTTCCTCCAACCACAGTATTGGAGGATTAATACAAAGACTGATTTCTAAATAGTCAGTTAAAAGAAAACAAGAAAAATTCTCTTCTCATTCCTATAACTCCAGTTATAAATGTTCCTGGCACACCTGTGTGCATGAAGAAGAAAGCATTCACCCTCCAGCATTTTTGTTTGTTTACAAAACATTTCACTGCTAAACCAAAGACAAAATTTAGCATCCAACTGAAAAACAAAACCCTCTTGGGTTTAATAATCACGCAGAATGCAACAGATGTATTTGTCTTCATAATATTACATAAAAAGTTCAGAATTGTTATCCAAAATCTTATTAAAAGCATAAACATATTTGATGATAAAACATTTTGCAAATTTGTTTCAGATTTTTCACACTGTTTTTGTCAATAAAAGCCATATCAAAAAGACTGATGTTTTTCAGACTGCATATGCAATTTCTGAAAGATATGTAAAAAATCTAATAACATTTTCAGTGCCACTTAAAAAAACCCACTGAATACTCAATTAACCTTAAACAATCATTTCTGATTTTCCATTTGACCTGATGTATCCCTTGTGTCCATTACTCACACCAAATTTCTGTGAATAGCCACTGAACAATATTTTCCATATAGAATTCATAACAAAAAGAATCCATCAGCATGTTCTCTAAGACTCTAATGTTATTAAATAGCTCCAAGTACTTAATTTCCAAACACATATTAAGTGATGATATTCATATACTACACGGTTCCACTTCATAGAAAGTGTATCTCCAGAAACTAACTGCTTTCCTCAATCAAATCTGCATTGCAATTTCCAGAAAAAAATCAGTTATGAACCAGAAGAAATTATCTATTTTTAAGAAGATAAAGTGGAGAGCATAGCACATGTAAATGAGGAGCAGCAAATTGGCCTGACTGCTATAAACATGGACAACTGTAACTGCAGCAGCTTTAGCTGCATAACATATTACCACATCATTTTAAACTGTTCAAAAATGTCACAAAACGAGCTGGAGAGTCTCTCAGTTCAGCACAGTGCTCACCTGGCACTGGCCAAGCGTGGGGGGTCACCTACTTTCACACTTGTGCACCATTCTTTATCACACAGAATGGCTGGTACACATTCATTTAAAGCAGCTCTGTCTTAAGGTACCCAAAGATTAGCGATTAATTTTAGTAGTGAATTATGAAACAAAATTCCATCAAAATATGAATTAATCAAACACCAGGAGAACAACTGAGAATCAATGTCGTTTAAGATGCATATGAAAGCAGGATGAGCACAGGCAACCCAAACCTCAAATTAGGAATAAAATTCAAAAGGCTGAATGCACTAGGTAGATAATGCATGCAGCTTGTCTTCAGTTAAAATTCCCTTCAAAACCTTATTTGTGTTTAATCTGCAGCAGTGCTCAAAAGCAAGGGAATACAATGAAAAGGCAGGGTCACAATGCAAGAATGAACAAAGATTCCCCAATGGGTCATTGTCATTGTGCAGCTGAACATCACCTTGTATCCTAGGAAACACCAAGATGTTCCAAACACTTTCATGTCTCTTCGTCAAGTTGCAATTCAGCATCACTAACCACATCATCATTGCTCATCTGTGCAAGACTTTAGGTACCCAACAGTTTTATCATATTTAGCAAGACTTGCCCTAAGCCACTTCTCTTCATATGCTTTTCCTCTCCCCTCAGTAAGAGACGTACTTCTCTCAATTGTATTGTACACAAATACAGCAGTACAGCACTCTCCACACATAAATCAAGAACAGCCCAGCAGGGTAAAGTACAGGAAATCTGGGACGAGGTAATCTTTCACCTCCTTCTCCTACTATCGGCCTTCATTTAGATGTAACATGAAAGGTGCATCCAGAACCTCTGCTATTGCCCAGCCTCCTTGAGCTCTGTTCATCTAACCACATATAAAGGAAAAAAACTCAAAAGAATAAATGGGAACAAAATTAAGCAGACTGGGAAAGACTGAAGTGAGAAGAGAATATACACTGAGAAGAAAAAGAAAAAAAAAAAAAAAAAATCACTGAAAAGTGAAACCAAGAAAGAGAGACAAGAATAAAGGAGGGACTGGAAGACAGAACATAAGAAACATTTTATGCACATATTCACTGGGCATCTCTAAAAAGAAGGCTGCTGCTATGCTTCTTGGTGCTATGGCACTCTTCAAAATAAGATCCAATTGAACATATTAGTTCCAGAGAGTTGTATGTGTGTGGTTACACTTGAAAACATTTGCATTTCTATTAATTTTTAAACAAGTTATTACCAGCACATTTATTGTCCAAACATCCAAAAAGGGAAACACAAAACTGATGGCAGATGCCTCACACAACAAATAACTACAGAGTGGGTTTTCCCACACCTCCTCTTTCACAAACAGGTGACAAATACTATTAAAAAAAAATAATAAAAGTGATTTTCTTCCTACTACAAGCATTGCTTTAGCCTTCAGATCAGGTTTCTTCTTACCAGTCAAAGCCACATACACTGAAGATTCTCCCTGAATACTTTTGCTGTTTCTTTGCAAAGGGAAACAAAGACATTTGAAGGTAACAAAGATGTGATAAAACTGAGTAGTGCAGATTCAAATATTGGATTCCAGCTAGTTTACATAAATTGGGGATCAGGTTGATATTTCATCGGGGACTGTGTGCTGAACATTCTCAAGACCACCACGAAAATAACATCACATTTTACGTGTGTATGTGTTCCTTTCTCAGAAGAAAAGAGAAACACACTTGTATAAGCAAAATTCACATAATGACCATGACCGAAAAATACTGGAAAGAAAAAAAAAAAACATTTTTTTGTCCTTGTTTAGCAACAGGAGTGCTTCAAACCAACAAGAGAGCAGTTGTTCTCCCCTGCCTCCTTTCACAGTGCATTGCATCATTCATTTGCTAAACTAGCAATTAGTTTTTCAGACCTTCTGGCAACATAATGTAAGCAGGATGAAAAAAAATAAGAAAAAAAAAAAAGCAAAGACCCTGAAGGTCAATCAAAGAGCAAAGGCAATGGAATACACGCACACACAGAAAAGTGAATGCCAAGACTGAAGATGGTGGTCACATTTTCAGAGAAACAACAGGTCAGCATTTCTAAATGATGAACCAATAACACAGCAACAAACCTTCAAATGATTGTTCCCTAAAGGTTTTAAAGTTTCTAAATTACTAAGTATATTTTCATTAATAAAGTTTAGACTACTTAACTATCCTGCATGACATTACAGTGTGCTCTATACAAATAAATTCCCACCTTGTTCTGTAAAGTTCTTGTACAAAATCCACTATAGCCCTGAAATAAGGCAGCATTTTTATAGGAGCATTTTTTGCACAGTAACTGGGGCTTAAATGAAATATTCAAACAGTACTTCGTAGTCTCCCAACATTAACAAGCTTTGCACCTAATAAAGCAAACAGGTCTACTTTACTGATTTCATCAAAAGTAGGGCCTGCTAACAGCAACAGCACTTTTATTCCTTCCCTCTGCTCAAGTTCCACTGTAAAATCAATGCTGAGTTATAAACGTGTATCCCAATATCTAAAAATCCCACCAGGAATACCAAGGGTACTTTAACCTGCACAGTGTTTCTTATAAATACTAGACATTTTCTATTTTAAAAGCATATTTTCTATATTGCTTTCCTACAATACCCAAAGAATTTTCAGCACACTCAAGGGAGCTACAACAGAATACCCATTCTAATAATTCTTCCTCCATATGATACTGTTAAAAATCAGGATCTAAATAAACTTTAAAAAAATAAGCTTTTGGTATATTCCCTTGCACTAAATTTACTGAACAATCCCCACCTCTTTCTTCTCCGACTTGGAAAGACTTATCTTTGCAGCTTGCTTTTTTAAGCCAATACTCCATAAAGTTTAAGACTTGCAAATCTGAGAGCTCAGACTGAGGAGGTCACCAAGAGACCTGCATTCCTAAGTCTGTGTCAATTTATATTTTTTATTCCAGCATGGGAAAACATTCCTACTTCATTCTCCATAGAAGGGGGTTGCAAAGGAGAGATGGCAAGGAGCAGCACATCCTCACGAGTGGGAAAGACTCAGTAGCCAAACAAGTTTTATGACATTGAAAAAATTCTCTCTTCTCATTTGCTCAATTGCTTTTTTCTTCACATCATTGTTGCAGTTTTACTCTACTCGCACCTCCCAAAAACTTCCTTTTAGAGAAAAGGAAGAACCATCTTTTAAATCAGCTGTTCGCTTCAAAAACTTGACCACTAATAGTGTTTGCAGTACTTTGCATTGAGTCTTTCCCAACAACTTTTTTTCTTAATTCTGTTGGTAGATACAATTTGGTAGATACAAATATCATGTGATAGATGATAGTTTTAGGCTTTGATTTATTATTGTAGACCTTAAATTTCCATGAAGACAAAACAAAAAGAAATACATATTCCATAGAATCTTTAAACCTTGCTACTGAGGTTTACGTGGCTCCAGAATGTTCAGGTGGCATCAAGAAGTGGTCTGGAAACTCTCATGGATTTGAAAGCCAATGAAACACAATGATATCCTTCATGGTTCCCTGAGTGATAGATCACCAGATCCTGGAATCATATTCTGAGAAGTTTCACTACACATTTATCCTTTTTTTTTTTTTTTTTCTCCTGGATACTGATTCTGGGCATCCCATAGGAAACAAAACACAAATGCTAGAGACATTTCAGCTCCGGCCTAACAAAGACATTGTTAAATTAGAGATTGTAGTCAAGAAAATGGTATTAAAAATATATAAATGACTGGTGGGAAAGAAACAAACACACTGTTGCATGGTTGAGGACATTCGTTGGCAAACTGACTCAAAGAGACACTTCTACATTCCTTTTTTCCATTACTATCTTAGCTGGTCATGCAACCAGCAAATCTCCTGAAAAAAAACCCAAAAAAAACAAACCAGCTTCGTGTTGTTACTTTAATTCACATGTCTCCTCTGGGTGGCCTTTATTTTGAATTTGTATGCACCATGATATTGGCCCACTTTAACTGCACTTTAACTTTTTTTACTGCACCAGAGTTTCTGGCAAGATTAATGGGAAGTGGATTTTTGGAAAACCCTTTAAGCACTTTCTTTGTAAATGGCCACAGGATGCTTAATGGAATAAGAAGCATTTCTCACAAGTCAGCTTTTCTGTGTAGTTTTCACTACTTGAACTTGAATAGAGGTCTAAGATCCCTACATTCCAGAGGTTACATGAGGATTTTGCCTTGGAGATGCCTGCACAGGGAAAACACTTTAAAAATAAATAATTATAGAATGGTTTGGGCTGGAAAGGACCTAAAAGAACATCCAGTTCCAACTTCCCTGCTACAGGCAGGGACACCTTCCACTATCCCAGGTTGCTCAGAGCTCTATCCAGCCTGGCCCTGAACACTTCCAGGGATCCAGGGGCAGCCAAAGCTTCTCTGGGCAACCTGTGCCAGTGCCACACCACCCTCACAGGGAGGAATTCCTTCCCAGTATCCAACCAAAACCTACTCTCTCTCCGTTTGAAGCCATTCCCCCTTATCCTGTCACTACATGCTCTTGTAAAGTTTCTTCATTAAGAGGTCATATAAAAAACTTGATTCCTAAGGTTAATTTTCAGGAATTTTGTTTTTTGGTTGTTTGTTTGTTTTTTTTTTAAATCAGAACACACAAAAAGCAATTGGCTCAGCTGTAACTATCTCTAAGCAGAAGTATTTTACAAAGTTACTTTGCAACAACATATTAAACCGTGCAGTTGCAAATTTGCAAGGATTTTAGGAAAATCCATACAATCCACCTCCATTAAAATGCTAGGTTTTCAAAATTTCACAGATGACATGGTTCCCCTGACACAACACCTACTTCCTAACTGATCTGGCAAAGAAGAAGCATCATCTCAGCTTAGCCCTTTCACCTATATTTTCTTTCTGCTCTCCTGAGCTCACAAAATATTTTTCACTTCCATTTACTTACTAGTGTCTCTTTCAATAGAGGCACAGGGAAAGAAAAGTTTAAATCATTAACAACTTCCTTCCCCTATTAATTGTCCCAGAAATGCCGTTAATCATTTTGGGATAGATATTTCCAAGACAGGCAGCATGCTTCTGCTCACTGAGATCAAGAATGGATTGCGAACAGCAGAAATATCACTACAAAGTCACAAATCTCAACAAGCCAGGACTGCAGCTGTGTCATTACAGCTATCAAAAACCCCCCATAAATCTTGCATTCAGTAGTGCCTGGAAATCAATTTTAGAACATCCCTCCTATTCAGACACATGGAAAACACTTTTGCAGGCAAGAAAGAATGGATTGATTTTTAGGCAAAAACACAGAAATCTGAAAAGCAACTAAGTGCTGGAGTGAATCATGCAAGAGTTGAGAGTCTGATCTCCTGTGGTTTACTGTGATACAAACCTGGTCTGGGATTCCCACATAGTCTTCTGTCTTCCAAAAACAGAGGACCATCTCTTGATTCCAGCCATTGATAAATTCAATATATCACATGGCATAGCAAATTATCTACAGAGCACATTTAACTAATGGAATAGAAAAATCAAAATATGTACTTTGGTTTTTTCTCCCTACAGCCTTCCGAAACACCTTTAAAATTTGAATACTGTCAGACTTACTGCCTCCAAAGGAAAAATTAGCTAATTTTAGTTTATGTTGCATTCAAGAACACATTTTATGAACTAATGATGGCTTTTAACGGAAGAAAATAAGCAGGCTCCATACTTCGACAGTAAACTTTCATTTGATCATTTTAGCAGAAAATTTCACTCACTGTACCATGTAACGTGGTATAATTGTCTCACATGAAATAGCAATGCCAGCTTCTGCTGCGTGGTCCAGGACGATGAGAATTGCAATGCAGTTGCATAACGAGCTTCTCTTACTAAAGAACTTTACAGCCTCCTGAGTTAAATGTCGATTTTATTGTAAATGTGCAAGGGAGCCCAGTATTTACTTTAGCGTCTGACTGCTCACACAACAGCGATTTGTAACTCAGAAGAAAAACCCATTGGTGAAAACATTAAGGTGAGCTACTGCTTCCAAAGAAAAATAGGTGTCAAATACATTCATGATGTAACTCCAATTTAGATCATTCTGGAAGACCACAGGGTTCAATAAATTACAAGCTGCACAAGTAATTCATCTTGGCTTGAAGCACTAGTCACCATTACCTCCTGCTAAAGAAAGATTCCTTAAGGCTAACAACACGCTCTTTCTTACCTCCTTCCCTGGTAGCAGAATGTTTACTTACAGGTAGATCATTTTTCACTGGCTTCCAATTTCAGAAATGCATTCAAGGAGCAAAAAAACAAAGATTGGATTTTGTCTTGCATGCTTAGTCACCCAGCAATCAAATAAGCCATTGGCAAACAGTCTCCAAAAGAGCTATAGTCAACTGCAAAATGTTCAAACAGCCAGTCCAGTCATCCTGGCATGCTTGTATGCATGTTTAAGAATTATGAGTTAACTAGCTGGTTGTTTTGAGTGATAAATAAAAAAATTAACTCCATTTGCACAAAGCTAAACCCCTTGTAGTTCAAATCTACTCTCATTACTTTCAAGTGAATACGAGATTTTGCATGGTTAAGAAGCACAGATCAGAAATGCCAGGTCTTGGAAGACTTTCACAGACCTCAACCCCAAACAAGTTGATTAGCTCCCATGAAGTGCAGGTAAATCAGAGTTTCATAAGGTGCAAAAGCAGATTCAGGGGTGTGTGACAGCAGATTGATGTGCCTTCAACCACACACTCACAGACAGCATCTCCTTTCCTCCTACAGACACCTTCATCCTGCTACATGGCAACCCAGACCAATGAAAAGGCTGACCAGGCTAAGATTAAACAATGATTAAAAAAATATTTTTGGATCTTAGCCCAGTTCCAAAGCTCACCTGCTTAAGGGAAGCAGCATGGACCTGCAGCCAGTCCCTGTTCCAGGGAGAAGAGGAAAGCATTTCTCAGGCAAGAAGCCCCAGCTGACAATTGCAGTGTTTTTAACTCACAGAGGCAGCCCAACAATAGCAGGAACTTGGTCAAAGTGGTATGGGGTTGTGATTACATGAAAGGACACTGTCACAGGCAAATTAATGAGATTCTTAAACTCTGCATTCAGTAAGCGGCTCAGCCACAGACACTTCAGGGGGCCAGGTAAGTGATTTTTAACCTTTCATGCAACAGTGTCCCATTTCTGAGATGATGGCCGCCACAGCAAAACTAGCTTGCAGAGTTTCTGTGTCTCATTATTTTACCAGGACAGCTGACTAAGCAACTTCACTAAGTTATCCAAAGGATCCACATTAAAGGCATGACTCATTTTTCCTCAGCTAATTGCTCACAAGGGGGAACAAAGTAGATGGCATTTAGCTTCTTGAGCAGTGTAAAGAGAACCACACCTGCTGACTCTTCAGTGAGGGCCAATATGTCCACGAACACTTGCACTGGAACACACTCTACAGTAAAAATTAAGTGCCCACAGGCTCAACACCAGCTCTAGAATTTAGATAAATATGCCAGGTTATATTGCATTTCTTGACTATCACATTTCTTCCAACTAGAAATTAACTTTTTTCAAATCCTTGTAACCAAACTGAAGTCAAGAAGCTAGAAAAATGGTTATTTGGTGAATTAAAGGAGGAAATGCATTTGCTTCCCCCTTCCCCTCCTCCAAGTCTGTCAGTCCATTTTACATATGACTAATCTTTTAGTCATCCCTCAAGTACTACAAACCTTGCTACCCTGAGTGGTAGCAATTTGAATTTATAAACAATAACCTTTCGCTTTTTATTGCTGCCTTCTCTTGTATTATATGTATTTGCTGCATTTGTCTTCTCCAAACTAAGACAAGCCTAGCATTAAGAACAAATATTGCTTTGTTGCCTACATGTATAATTATGATACATTTTAAACAGCAGCACCTATTTCTGAAGAATGCAGAAATCTGATCAAGCTAATAAGCATCCTACACCTCTTCCACAGGTACTGCTTTAATCCACTTCCCCCACCACAACATTTTCAAGCTTTATCACCACAGACTTAGTGCAGCATTGTGGAAAGTGCAGTTCCACCACATGCTTGCCACCACACAATCACTCATTAAAAAGGCTTAGCAAACACGTTCAGAACTTCAGCTTTTCACAGAACGTTTTTCTTCTCCCTGCTTTCCTCCTGCCTCCTTCTGTGGAAATGGGTTTGCTCAACACCTAGGCATTAAAGTAACTTTGCCAAACCTCCCTGCTCCAAGAGTGACTGAACTTCTGACAGCACCCAAATCTCTGTGCAGAACTCCTCAGGGTGCTGCTCGGACAGTCCCCAGAAAACCTCTGAATGGAGCCAGGAAAGGAAGTAGAACAGGAGAAAGATAAAACCCCTCAGCCTCTTTTCTGCAGTGGTTATAATTAAACTTTAATATTTTGCCTACAACTGAGGCAGGGGTAATAAAATATTTGCTTTATTCCCTGAAAACATAATAGTTCAGTATGAAGTCACTCAGCATTCGCATGTGACCCCTTTCTCTAATCCCCAAACTTAAAGAACAAATGTTCCTCCTCAGTAAGATCTAGAAGCAGAAAATAAGTCATACAACAGAAACTGGAATACTTAAGCATGTTTAATTGCTTTTTTCTTCCTTCCCCACAGCTAAACAATAATTAATTAAACCCTATTACAAAGCAGAGTAGAACACTTAAGTACTCTTCAGCAGCTGGATGCACAGCCTCACTGTTCTGGATGTGGCGACAGGTAGTAGGTAGAGTGTTACCTGAACAACAAAACCATTCAACTGGAGATGGTAAGAGAGGGCAAGTTCTTAAAACATCATCACAAACTCTTGTTCTCTTCTGTAAATATAACTACTTTCATCTGTGCCTTATCACACTCACATGAAAATGAGTAAAAAGTCTATTTAAGCACCACAACATGCAGGCACATGTACACATTCACCCTCTTGCAGCACATTTTTGGGTATCCTACCTTTGTTCTTTATTTCCTTTTCAAATTCCAAGGAGTTTATCACCAGTATCTTTATATTGGCTTCAAAACATTTAGAGTAGCTAAAATAACTGAATAAAAAACACCTCTTTCATATTAAAATGCAGTTTTAAGCATTTCAGAATCTTCAGATCTTCCACCTTTATTAGGCAGATCAGCATTATGCTTATTAAAGCTTCAGGATGCCTCTGAATTTTTCTTGCCCTTTTTCCAAAATGACCAGAATATTTTTTATTGATATGCATTAATTTTCAATGTACATTTCATATGTACTGGGCCAAGATTTTCAAGTTGATTAAACATCAACTAGAGACATCAGTTTTGCTGCCTTTTTAAGACTCAGACAACCCACAGTTTCCAAGGCAAGCATTCAGAATTTGAGAGCTGTAGAATCAGAAAATTAGATACTGTGGCTTCTTCACTCCCTTCTCTTTAAATTTATGTTATTGGAAAGATCTAAAAGAAACGATGCCACTATAAGAAATACTGCAATGACTTGAGAGCTTGGGGTTTTTTGAGGAAGGGCAGAGAGGGACAGACATACTATGTTTGGCTTAGAGCTTCCTGGTTTAGTTTGTTTTGGGTTGGTTTATTTTTGGGGCCCCCGTCCCCTTTTTATTTTTTTTACCTTTTTGAGTCCTAGTTCCCTCTTGCAGATGCTGGCAAGAACCCCCACTTTCTATTACAGGTAAACACAGGCACAGAGGAAAGGTTTCTGTTCTTTTCTGGAGACTCATAAGCTATACAGTGTTTTTGAAGTCATTTTGCAATAGCCTCAAGTCTCCATGCAAATAAATAATGTATTGCTATGCATATAGAGGAAGACAAGTATTCCATTCAGGAGGTATCCTTTTACAACGTCAGTTAATGGCTTTTGAGATCATCATTAGAACTGCACAAGAACAGCATTTTGGAAAGATTCAGGAATGAGTCAAACCTCTTAAACCATTTCTTAACAAATTACAAGTCTTACTGCAAAGAACTATAATGCACCTCCAGTTTCAATGACAGGCATAAGGCCTAAT
Organism: Acanthornis magna; assembly: GCA_036785705.1. Lineage (NCBI taxonomy): Eukaryota > Metazoa > Chordata > Aves > Passeriformes > Acanthizidae > Acanthornis > Acanthornis magna. Next base: position 5,304,205 of record JAWUZG010000023.1, on the reverse strand, counting down.
GGAAAAAAGAAAAAGAAATGGCATTTACTCAGTTCCCTCAGGACAAGAACTGAGCAGAGAAAATGCAATCTAAGACATCTAAGAATCTTTTAGGCTGTTACACACCACACTCATGGACAGGAATCAGGAGTAAGGCCATATTTGATTACAGACTATTTTGTATCATCACACAGCTTGTTATTCTTGAATAAATCTTCCTGATATTTGGTATGGTCCTTAAAATTTGATGGTGTTTCCTTTCCACCTACTTCACTACATTACTCCTTTAAGTCTAGCACTAGAATTTTTGTTATTACAATGGATTAGATTATTACAATTTATTAACAAGAGAGTAGTATCAAGACTATCATGTCATACTGGAAGAGACATGAAAGAGGGAACATGGGACTAGAAAGGACATCCTGGGTCCCCAATTTCACCCCCTCATATTTCAAGTAGTCCACACTTACTTTCCTTAATACAGCAGGGGCAAAATTGTACACACAAACATTAATTATGACACTCCAAGAGTCTCAGCAGTCCATAAGGGCAGGATAACTACCACCAGTGCAAATTCCTCTCCTCCCCACCCCCAGTTTGTCCCTGCCTTTCATTACCTGGTCTATGCATATTGATTACAGAAAGGCTTTAAAGTGAGTACACTATTATATGTTCTCTTCTCAGCAACCACTTGCAAAATGTGAAGCAAAGGTACATGTTCAGCCCTTAAAACCCTGTCTGCTTTTATGACTCAAAAGAAAATGTACTTCTCAGAGTTAAAAAGCTTTGTCTTCAAAGACAAGATATTTGAAAGTTCTTTTCCCATAAATACCCTGGCTTCCATAGAAGTTAATATTTCAGAGACAGAATGCAATTAGTCATCAACAGCATGTTTTCAGTTGTCTTTAAATCAGGTCCTTTTAAAAAGGCACTACCCCACAACAAGGGTAGAGACCATCCTGGATTACCCAGAGGTTTTCTTTTTAATTGGATACCTACCCTACCCACTTAAATCCATATCCCCATGAGACACTGGGGAGACTGTCCTACTCTAGTCTTTCTTCAAGTCTTCTTTCTCCAAGCAAAAATAATGCCTGCAAGTATATCAGGTTAGGTTTTCCCAAGCCACAAGTTCATACAAATATACTTTTATTGCTCTGCTCTTTAAAATCAGCCTACTGGCTTCATTTTGAAAACACAGATTTATCCTTTTAAAGGCTACTTGACAAAAGATGTTCAGAAAAGCACCAAAAAGTCCTGCTTCAAAAGCTGTAAGACAACAGGCATTATCAGCAGGAATTCTTGTATATGTATTAATACAACAAACTTAACACAGCTTTTTTACACATTTAGAGTTGCTATGCAGGCATTTTGAACAGTTTAAATGCAGAGACACCAGGTAATGTTTTCATGATTAAAAGCTTTGTGCTAGTTTGAAGGCAATATTATGTTTGCAGAGTTTTTACATATTCCTTTCAAGAAGCTAATAAGTAAAGCCTATACTACAAATAATAAACAGACTTTTGATCTTGGTTGAATCAGCAGAATGGTTTTAAAAAAAATGCCAATGAAAGACATTCTCCTCTCAAAACCATTCTAATACCTGAAGTTTAGCTCCTTTAATTTTTGCAAATAACCTATCAAATACCAGAATCAATCTAAGAGCTCTATATTAATGAACAGAGCAGACAGTTAGATGTATGCTTATTTCTTAAATTGCTTATATGAGAACAGCCTAGATATAAGATAATTGCATAGCAACACAGTATTATATATTCTGAACTGTTATTACAAAGTTAACAGAAAAACTACACTTTATACTTGCAAAACTTTTCTGCACATGGCGTTTTAAGACCCTATTTTTACGGTACTTCATCCCTATCTGTGAAAATACAAAGCCATGACACCATTTTACAGATTGCAATATGTCTATGAATACAGATGCGCTCACTCTGAATACAGAAATGACCCTTGTAGAAGAAAAAGCTGCACAAATGGGCAAGGCACAAACTTGTGGGTCGAGTAAGGAAGGTGCACTCATTGACACAGAGGTAGAAATCCTCTGGGAACAAAGGCAGGGGTGAGGCAAAACCACAGCCAAGGGGAAATACAGACACAAATCACCATCCTGGTTGTTGCCAGGTGCCGAAATGCTGTGTTACATGACAGTGACAAATAACTAAGGGTAGTAACTTTAAACTTGAATGGCTGACTTCGTGTCATTTCCACCACAAAGCAGCTACACAAGCAAGAGCCTTTGCAAGAGGGACTGAGCTCCATGCCAGCAATGAGCAGCCAATATCTCTACCAGGGATTTGTACCCTTTTATTGCCAAAGGACTCCAGTTCTCATGGCATTTACCGAGCATCCTGCTAATGAATTGTGGAGAGCAAGCTAAGTATGCAGAGCACGGTATTCTCTGCTCTCTTTGGGACCAGGCTTAGCGAAGACTTGCTCTCCAAGACGGACTGAGGAGCCTGAATGTGAAAGCAGCAGAGCAGAGCAAAGCCAGAGCTTGCAAATGACCACACTATGTTGTCTACTCCAATTACTACGAAGATATTGTACATTTACTTCCATTCAATTACTTGTTATTCATTCAAGTGTTTCTCTCTCTAATGCTGGGATTTAAATAGCATGAATTTAACTGCACAAATGAAGGTGGGAGATTTTGGTCGATTAACACAGCTCAGCCATTTGCTTTCAAGAGACAAATCATAAGGCAATATTCTTCAAAAAACCCCCAAGTACTTTAGAGCCTGCTTATCCCTAGCACAAGGAAAAGAAAAAAAAAACAAAAAAACCCAAAAAACTGACAGGGTACTTAGTGACTGGTGGAAAATTAATTTGGGTCACTCTACAGTAGGGTTGCCATGGCAACTGCATGCCAAATGTAGTAGGCATGCTCTTCATCAATGTTAATATACCATCAGCTATTCTTCATGTATTTCTAATCAATGTAGAATAAAGCACATTTCATAACTGGATATATATTGAAATAAAACTTGTATGACCATACAGCTCCTCTCTGTCAAGGAAGAAATGTCATCACCTCTTTCTTTTGCATGCAGTAATCTGTCACATCATCTTAATTTCTTGAGAAAATTTCCACACCTAAATGTCACAGAAAAATAGGCACATCTGACTAGAAGTAGCGGGGGAAGGGTCAACCTGAAGGAAGGTTTTTGTTTGGATGCATGAATTTAATACCTGTGTTTTTTACAGTAAAGCTCTGGGCTAAAAATCTATATTCAGCAACACCAGTTTAAAATAAAGCAACACTGCTGTCTTTGCACAAGTAAGACACAACTTTATCTGACCTCTTGCTCAAGTATTTTACAATCTGACCTCAAAAAGACACACTTTTGACCAGATGTGGTAGGATGCTAATGCCTGGAGCAAAGAGCAGTTTTTACACATACACACCAAACCTCTTAGCTTCCTTTTTTATTCTGATTATTATTTATTTTTAAGGTGAACTTTCACTGCTTTAGAGCCTGTTTTAACTCTTAAAACTTAAATGTGGTGGAGCATTTTAAGACTAGACCTTTCTGTCAGCTACAATTATATCACAGAACCAAAAATGCTTGAGCTATAAAAAACCCCTAGGAATCATAGTTTGTCTCCTAGACAATATTAGACTGATTTCATTTTAGGTCTTACTCCAAAGATAGTACACAGTTATATAAATACATACAAATGTAGAAATCCTTGATGCTACGCAAATCACACTCCAAAACGAGAGGATTTCCTGCTCCCCATGAAAAAAGAAATCTATTTCCCTCATTCCCACTGACGGTATCACTCAAGTATTCAGACCAACATAAGACCATTTCCCTGGCATTTTACTTGTCACAGTATGGCTACACACCATAGCAGGTTGGTCAATACAGACTTTTGTGAAAGATTACCATCTTTGAAGCCTCTTAGAAAATAAACCAAGACACCAGAACACCATAATGGTGGGTTTGCATGAAAGACTGCACTGATGACAGGGCTTGTTCAGCGCTTATGCTACTTCAAAATGTCACTGCACTGAAGGCAACTGTGTCACTTGATGTTTCACACAGCCTGAATGTGATTTTGGGGTCTGGTACCTTCCTTCGAGACAAGTTTGTAGAGCACACATTTGATTGAACCAAAAAGAGATGATTTTTAAAGCAGATCTCCATCTCCTCTTGACTGCCTCAAACAAAAACCCTGGTTTTGAACTGTAAAGTCACCTCATGGCTGAAGCTGATGTTGACACAAAGCTAAAAACCTATATTCAAATCTTTGTATCTGACAGAGCTGCCCCAACCTACAACACTGAAATAGGACAAAACTCTGTTAGTCTTTGGTGTTACACTAGGCATCAATATGTTCCTACATTATAAAACACGTTCAAAGGTTTTAATCTGGATTAAAAAGTAAGAATCCCAGTAGCCATTCCAAGTATGCTACTAAGATGCAGCTAAATGAAGTTTTGAGTTTTTTATTTGTTTTACAGGAGCTGGAACACCAACACCTCAAAAAGTGTTCATTTCCCAAGTAAAACAATTGATGAGTCTATAGTTTCTCCTAATGCATGAGAGCCAGACAGCAACTACAAGATTTATTTTTATTTCCTCCTTTTTAAACACAGATAACAAAACATCTTTCTTAACTTTTCATCTTTTTTCAAGTCAACTGGTTCCGTAATAAACAGAATATCACCAACAGACTTGCAGAACTTGTCCTAGTATTAAAACAGTGCATTTTGAGGCTTGGTTTGCAAAAGATGGCAGGCAGAATTGTGCTTGGTTTGTTGTATTTCATTCTTTATTACACACTAAGTGGTGAGAAGATTTTGCAGCTATATTACAGACCTGCCATAATTTAACAACAGATACACACCACAGAGGACTAAAAAAAAGGGGGGGGGAGTGGATATTAAATATAAAAAATCTATTAGCTCTCCAAAATATATGTGCATCTAAAAATGATATAATTTTGGTGCATTTTCCCCCTAAAAAGTTCTCACAGCATTAGTACCCACTTGATAAAGAAAGAACAGAGAGCAGAGCACACATAACTGAGAGCTGGAGAGAGTCAGGATTTTATTCTATTCTTAATCCCAATTTCAAATTTAGATTGCCACACTCTTAAGAAGAAACACCCGGCTGAAACAAAAGTAGTGTTATGAAAAAAATGCCCACTTGAAGACAAAAACCTAAGGCATGAATCTAAAGAGGCAAAACAAATTATATAAAACATTTGTAGTGAAATAGATGCCAAGTGGTCATGGCTGATATACCACACTTAGGTTTTGAATTATTTGGATGACATTTGGAATGAAAAAGGTGGTATTTTCTACAAGAAGATTATTGTCCAAGTAGATAGCATTCAAGGCTGTTTAATTATTTCATAACCACAGTAGTTTGGCTTTGTAGGTTAAGCAAATAATGCTCTGAGCTTAGAGAAGTTGAGAACAAACAGCTTCAATAAATTCTTTATCAGCATGAGAAGTTTCTAAATTTGCAAAAATATGATAATTCCTTGAACCTGTCATTATGGGCCCCTAAAAGAAAAACCACTGGAAGATATTAAAATTTCAGTTCTGGCTTCTTTAACAATTCCTATCCATTCCTAGTTTAATGGCCAGCAGATATATATCCAAGTATTTTAAATCGTGATTGCTACATATGGAATTACAAACACAAACAGCTAACAAAACCAGATTCAGGGTTTAGCTGGCAAGAATAATGATCTGCAAAACAAAAAGGCTCTTTTCTTTCCACAGAACAGTTCTTAGTATTCAGGTTTAAAATTCAATTTACTTAACCCAGTTGACTGGAAATCATTCACAGGCAGTATTGCTGTCCTATCCCCTAAATAACCAAAATCCTATGCTCTTCATTGGGGGAGCTTCCCAAATCCTCTTTGTTGAAGCTGTTACGTTTCCACACCGAAGCACTGAGGAGCTGAAATTAAACTCAAGTCCTCCATGGCAACAGTATAATTTGAAACTATGTCTGTCATATTTTATGTGAACCTTCTTACAATTAAGCAATTTATATAAGAGACCCAGGAAGGATGTTGCACTCTAAGTTAACAGACACCTTCAGACAAGGAAGAAAAAAAAAAACCAACCATGTCTTCAAATCCTGTCAAGTTTTAGTCTTGGCACTAGTGAGCACTTCAGCATCTGAGGTGAGTCAGATTAGGACCAGAAGCACAACATAAGGCAGTGAGGGAACACGAGCATTAGAAATTCAAGCTCTCAGAGACTTCTGCCATATGCAGGGTTTGAGGTGCTTGAGCAGAATTTGATGGTCTAAATCTGAGTTGCAGGCAAAGATATTAAAATCCCCTAACAAATATCTTAGAGGTTTCAAACAGAACTGAGGAGGTTTTATGTACCCCAGAGACCCAAAGGGAGCAAATGGCAGTATTTCAGAGGGCTAGTGTGGAAATAAGCACATTACACCTAATGTGGTCAGAAGGGATATTCAGGATGAATAAGCTGTCTTGAAAAATAACTGCAACAATCAAGAGGTTTCAGCTGGAAGCATCATGTATTTTTGAGCAAATTCCCTTTAGTGGTTCAGAACACAAAGCTGTAAAAGGAAGAAATAAAACCCAAACCTAACTGACATCTGGCCAAAGTGTTAACCATTCCATTTGGTACCTCAGGACAGGTTCAGCATATGCATTGTATCCAATCAGTAAGTTACAGATTCCCACTGATAAAAGTGAATAAATCAAACAGCAAAGTTCTACCACAAACCTAGTGCAAGACTTGTAGCTTAACTGGCTTTGATTTGATTTAAGCAGTGGGAAAAGAGACATGCAAACCCTAAAAACCAATAAAGATGTTTCATATTCCATCCAATTTACTTAATACAGTGCTTTAAGCTCTACCTGAAATAAGAAAAGCTTTGTTGTGCTCAGCACCGTACATTATCTTTTCTATGTTATGTTCTGGGGAGACAGGAGATGGTTAATAATTTAATCACCAAGTGTCACAGAACAATCAAGTGCTTAAACTGGTAGCTCAGTGAGTGTCTGGTAGGGCCTGATTTACCTGATGCCAGGCCACCTGTCAGAATGCTCATCCTATCCCTTTGTTTCCAACTGGAACTTCCATAGCCAACACCATCTGCACTGTCACTACCTGAAAACAACATTTAATGTTCCTCACCAGCAACAGTCCCCAAAATCTTAAGATCCTGCACTGTATTATGTACTTATTCAGACAACTAGCTTGAAAACTAAAATAAGAATGAATATGTTCATTGTATTTACATAATTAGTGACCTTATTAACTTGGCCCTTCAGACATTAAATTCTTAACTTTACTCTTCTTCCCAAATTCATTGCATAAACTACTTAGCATAATTATAGCTTAGCATAGTTCTAAAGTACTAACTCCACTGTAGTTCAAGGCCTGCTCAAATGCAGATTAAGGGTTTCTATTCCAGAGCAAAAAACCTGATGATAAAAAGCTACCCTGGACTGACACCTGCCAAGAGAGGTACCTGACTTTGAATCAGAGTTCAGATAAACAGCCATTCACTTTTAACCAAAACCCTTAACACCACATGAATTGGGGGAGCACATTTCCTCCACCATGGTTTTAATTATAATACTACTATACTAATTACATCTATAAATACATATCACAGATGCTAAATTCTATATGGAAGCAAACATACAAGATGCCATTACATACAAAAGCCATCAATAATAAAAAAAAAAATACTGTCAGACTCCTATTAAACAATCAACACCAGTTAATGGCATATTAATAATTTGCACCTATTCAAGAGGTACAGAAAAAAGAACATTATAGGTACTTAGTGATTAATAAACCTGACATGAACCTGCCTCAGTTTCACATTGATATGATTTCTTGAATTTTACACCTGCAAGCAACTGAAGAAACAAAGGGAGTACATTTGGTCTATATTTGACAAGTGATTAAATATATCTATGCAGGAAGTATTAAAAAACTAAGGACACTACACTACCAGCAAAACTAAAAAAAAAAATTGGACATAGTTTAGAAGGTCTTTTGGCACATCTGTGCCAAAAATTTCAAATCAAATTAACGAAGCATTAACTTTAAATTTGGTTTGTCTATCAAGGGCATATAACAAACTGAAAATAATAGCTGTTAACAGGGGAATTCTGATCAATTCAGTGATGTTAAGAAATGTATAACAAAACTTTGGCAGTTGTGTCCTTCATATTAAACACGTTATTATCAGAGATCATTAAAAAAAATTAAGATTAAAATTTTACTTCTTTTTCCCATTATTTACACAACTATGCAAGATAGACCAGCTACAGAGACTAATTGCTTTGAAAGCTCATTAGTACAGCAGGAAATAAAAGCAAAAGATATTTTAAATGTCATACTACTAAAATGATTACAGGTAAAATTCCACAGCAGACAATATCCTGACTATTTTTTCAGCCTCACATGATAACAAATCAGGCCATTTCAAGTAGTTAAGACTGAAATTGGACACACCTACTCTACACAACTACTGTGTGTATTCATCACACTGCCTGGAAACGGTGGCATGGTCCAAATAATGATGGGTCAGGGCTCAACTGGCTTCTGCAGAGTGATTAGACCCTATTTATACCCTCATATAATACATTTCTGCATTAGGGAAATGGCCACAATCATGCATTTTCATCCTTACCAGCAAAAACTGTTTTATTTCTGCTTCATTCACTTAGAACACAAAAGCTGGATTGGTATTATTTGCTCACTGGATTACAAAATAATCAGGTGATATGATTGTTATGTTGGGTACTCTAAATCCTGAACACACAAATTATAAGAACTGTCAGATGCTCTTTATGTTTACAATATGCTAAGAATAATGCAACTTTATAGTAATAGCACGAAATTGAATAGTGCCAAAACCAGCAGATATAGCACTCCAGCTACAAAAATGAACATTAAAAGTAAAAATAGAAAATAATTTGAAAGAAAATTTGAAATAATACTTCAGTAATGGTTGATTTTTCATATTTAAATCAATTACTTTATCTGAAAATAACTTCATGCTGGTATACAACAAGCTCCTGTTTAATCTGCAAGATAAATATGCTAGTTTAATACATGCATAAAGCATAAATAAGTATTGGAAAGTGTACTGTAAATGCATATTTATAAACACACAGCAGGCAGTTTATGCTGCTGCAAACTGCATTTATCTGCTGACTCAAATGTTTTGCTTGCTGAGTAGAAAATAACTGTGTTGCACAGGTTGCACTATCAGTGTAATATTATTTAAACTAAGAAAGCCTTTTCCAATCAAAGGACCCACAAATTCCACTTGCACTTGATGCTGAGAGCAGAGCAGATCAGCCACATGTGAAAAAGACATCTGAATAAAATAGGAGATAAAGAAAAAAAAAATCTGCTTATATCATATTAACAGCATTTGAGTCCTCAGGTGTTTAAAAAAGGTAACAATCTGTACAGAAGTGAAAACCTTTTATCCAGAAATACACCTAGTAACAGCTCAGGATTAAGAGCTGCCCTATTTCCTTCAACACATCACCACCGTGCAAGAATATGACACTGAAGATTGCCTTGATTTGCCTGACCAGACAGTCAAGTTTTCAAATTTCTGGGTCTTTTTTCCCCCCTCCAAAATTTGTGTTTGATTTTACTCACAAAATAAGTCTATGAAATGTAAACCAACAGCAAACACACTCCATTTATGAATCTGGAGCCTAATTCTGTGTTCTCTAGACAAAAAAATGTGATATCCCATTCATTTTTCTGCTTAAACTGGGGCACCAAGAGATGTTTTTGCAGCCCATATCTGGGAAAATAAGTTCTAAACCACTGACCTAGGATTTGACTTTCTCCCACATGCTGACTCAAACTTTCATATAAAATACAGGACTGCAATTAAAATCCTCTTATGCATAGGCTATTAAAATTTAACATAAAATATTCACAGCCTATTATCAATTCTGGAACCACTAGGACTACAGAAATCTCACTAAGTTTGAGAACTTTTGCTTGGGATTTCTGACATAAATCAATAGAGTTGCAATGCAACCATGACTCATGAACTTATGTTTTTAAATGTCTCCTTCAAATCCAGCTGGTCATAAAATGTTCCAAACCCTTCACATCCTTCAGTGTTCACACAATACCTTTTGGTTTCAAATATCTTGGGGGCTTCCCCCCAATTTTGCATTCCTTTCCTTTCTTCTTGATATAATACACTGAAGAGTATTACCAGCAGATGCCTCCAAGTTTCACTGAAAAAAGGCTTATTAATTAGCTTCTAGTACAGATCTGATACTGATATTCTAGGCACCAGGGAAACTTGCCAAAAAAACCTAAAAAACTGTATCCATGGCAGTTGGGTGGTGCAAATTGGAGGTGCTATCCCTTGTTTATCCGGGTGCTATATCCCTCCTCCCTGCCCAGCTCCAGAATTTAGACTCTTAAGTGCTTTCAAGGTATAGACAACAAAATGCTCCAGTTTCACACTGCTAACAAAACTATAACAAGTTTCTTCTTTGTAGCACATTTTACCATAACATGATTTCCATCCCATCCCACCAAGAGAATGCCATTGCACAAGTTCCACGCTGCTCATATAAATTTTCACCCATCCCTATATGAGACGAGTAGGGTAACAAGGACAATCAAAACCACAAAATGCCTGTTTTTACAGAAAGAACTTAATAGATATGGGCTGTTCAGCTGAAATAGTGCTGGCCATAGCAGGACATCACACAAGCCTAAGAAGATACATTCAAAATGGGAAGGTGATCGAGCAACATCACAATGTTCATAATTTTTCCCCAAGACAAGCGCACAGGGGCCTTGAATGAAGCAGAAGCAAGACAAAGCACGAGACAATTTTTCACGCAGTCCACAGTTAAGGTGTGGGTGCTGCTTATTTTTAAGATGGATTAGATAATTATACAGAACAAATGTTCAGCAATCAAAACCAGATATCACTTGTCACTCAGGAAGCTACATACCACAAACACTTAAAAGTACTGTAGAATAGTAAGGACAAAGAGTCCTTACTGCATGTTCACCTGTACTAATGCTCTTCCCAGAATCATCCAGAAATAGGTACCAGGGAGAAGAGTCTCACAGACAATCCAGGCATTGATTCTTACATGAGTTATTTCACTTCAATTAACCCAAAGCCACACCCAGCAGCATTTATAAAACACCTGATACCAATCCAATGGTGTCCTCACACCTGACAAGGATAATGTGCCTCTAAGCTCAATCACTACAAAAGCAAGTATTTTTCATCTCCCCAGCTGAAATGTATCTACTCCTGAGCTGCTTACAGCTGGTGTGAAGCTGCCTCTGGGCCCTAGGAATGAACCAAAGGAAAACAAGGGAATACAGAGTAATTTCCTTGGTGTTTTGTCCTAGTCACCACTTAAGTTTCACCATCAGGTGATAACTGTAAGTTCCCACACATTGTGCTATACCTTGAGGAGAGGAATGGGAAGGAAGAAGAATGGGAAGAAGAGGAATCCATTCCAAGGCTTTGTTAGTACAATAGTACAACAATATCCAGCCACCTATTTTATGGCTATTGTGAGAACAAGGAGAGCCAGGTAGAGAAACTACCAAATTAAACTGGTTATTATGAAAGATTTGACCAAAATGTTTACCTTACAACCCATGATAATTGTGTTTCACTTCTGAGATCTGAAGGCAATTTTAAGGTTTGGTTTGGGTTCAGATTTTTTGTTTGGTTGGTTTGTTTGGTTTTTTTTTTTTCCTGTGTCTGCATGTTTCTGGTGGGGTTTGGGGGAGAGTTTGTTTTTGGGTTTTATCTGTTTTGGTTTTGGGGTTTTTTTTGTTAGTTTGTGTTTGCATTTTGTTTTGTGGGGGGGTTGCTTGGTTTTTTTGGTTTTGTTTTGTTTGTTTTTTGGTTTTGGTGGTTTTTGTTTGCTTTTTTGGAGGTGTGTTTTCCAAAATAACATAGATCTCCAAAAGAATTTCCTCTACTAAATGTTCAAAGCTTCCAACAGACACATTTTTGGTTGCTGCAAAAAAGAAAATGCATATAGTTCAAATAATTATGTGATTCACAAGCTAATAACAAATTAAAAATTCTCTAGGAGGGAGGAGAAGTAATGTTGAAGTTTTTAGATTTTAACACCAAAATATCTTAACCATCTTAGAGAATAACTTGCAATGGTCTCGAGCAAAGCAGAATTTTGGCATTTTTTTAAACCAAAACCAGATTCATCTACATGCTGAATGAGGCCTTTATAAATTCAAACCTGGGCAAGATTCCCCAAAATGAGCAACATATGAAGGCCCAGTCCTGCCACACTTTTTATTGCAGATGAAACAGACACCAAGTTTTGTTCTCCAGGAGAATAATAGGAATTTGAACACATTGAATCAGAGCTTTGCTATCAGAGATGATTTTCGTTTTGTAGGGCTGGCATAAAGAACAAAAACTTAAGCTTCCGTTTCTGTCAAAACACATTAATATTGAGACAGAACTCCAAAAGACTTGGAAAATTGACACTTTGTAAAAGCAACTATCACGTTTCACACAAGGGTAGATTAAAAGAACTGTAGGACTGTGCCAAACAAATTTGTCTCTACAGTGCTTGTTTCAAATCCACTCAATGGAAAATAAAGACCAGTTTTCACCCTCCCATTCAGTTTCCAGAGAGGCAGGTATATCCAAACCCAGAAATCACCACCTCTCTTTAAAGCCATCTTTGGCTACTTAAAATTGCTTACCTTGATTAAATTGCATCAACCACAGCAGCCAGAGCAAGCTTAATGCTTGAAGTTAATGCCAAATCAAAGCCAGCTAATTGTATATAGTATTTTCTTTAAATTGTGTCATTTCAGGATTTGCATTTGCACTCACACCTGAGGCAAAGCCACATCACTGCCTCACGGAGGCTACCCTACATTCTCTAGGCACCAAAACCCCCTCACACCTGAGGGAGCCAAGCCCAGGAAGAGCAGCAGCCTACACAAACTTTGCTTTCTGTGTGTTTTGGATGCTGCTCCCTGACACTGCCAGGCTCAAAACTGGAATTAGCTAATGGACACATAACAAATTAATTCAATATTCTGCTTCTCAAGATTGCTTTTGGACAAGCAGGCAATTACAGGGAGCTGGAATTCAGAATGGTCTGATATTACATCTGTGTTAACACTTCAAAGATTTGATGAGCCCTCCATTGTAGCCATGCTATTTTTCAGATAAATAAGTGACTGCATTCCAGGCTTTTGAACCAAAAAGAAATCAAAGTAACATGCACATTTGTGGGGGTTGTAATCACATTTGTTAAGGAAAAAGATACAATGGTGGAAAAAAGGGACATATCAAGACCAGATATGGATGCAGTTTTTAATCAGAGGTATTCCTGTTTCACTTGAAAAAAAAGAAGAAGAAACCTAAAATATAATATCAATACAGTAACACATCTTACTTGAGCATAACAAAGAGACAGCAGTAGAGCCCTGAAAACAGTTCAAGGCCTGAATTCAGAAGGCACTATTTAATAAACAGAGATATTCTGAACAAAAATCAGAATAAGGTTCTATGTTAATGTGCTAAGACATTGTCCACAACAAGACATTAGAACAGTCCTGTCTCAAAACTGAAAACCAATATTAACTTCAACTACAGGAAATAATAAAAATATCTATACCATTTGTAAATTATTTTAATATTTAAATTAAAAGTGAGAAATTTATTAGAAGCTTCATTGTAGGGAAAATTAAATTTTATTCCTGAGCTGCAATAAGGTTTTGATTATCTATGTTGAAAAAAGACTTTAACAAGGTAGGTTAAGTTAGTTAGGCTCTTAGTCATTTTCAACAGAAATTCAGCAGATTACTGGAATGCTGCACTTTTGATGCCATTTCCCTGTATGACTAGAAAAGACACAATGCTAATAGAGCCAGAGGACTAGACATAAATATTTTACTGCTGTATGAAAGGCACAGTATCATCTCTAATTAATTCACAAAATAGTGTAATTAACATTTCTATCACTGAAACTATCACCTTTGTCTCCTTTACTTCTAACCTATGATGTACGTAAATAATATTGTCTTCTTTCATACATGAGAAAATAAGGCACGGGGGAAGAGATTCCTCTAAATCCAAACACGGAGAGAAGAAGTGCAACAGAAATATTTTGAAGAAGCTGGAGTCCAGATCTAGATTGTCCAAACATAGTTTTATATATTACTGCAGATTAGCACCCCAGAATACTCATACTGACAGCGTTCTGACACTGTAAGATAAACACACCACCACCACCCTCCCCATCACCAAAACTTTTGCATATGGAAAACAAATTAAAGTATGAAAATATTTTCTCGAGAGGCAAGGCTTTATAATCTTAGTTGCCATGCAGAGTGCAGAGCGTAACATCTTGCAGAACGTAAGGGTATTTGTTGCACAGCAATTTCAGCTCCGTTGCCAGCTCGATTATCACCATACAGTGCTGGCAAGTGCAGCTTTTTCTGTATGAGAATATCTCAGAGCAGATTTCATTGTTGCTAGGGAGCTGCACAGCTCGAGGGCCCTGAAGGAAGCACAAATGCTGCAAATTGGTGATACCCAATCAACAGTCAATCTGTTTAAGGTCCATTACTTCTCATTACCTTTTAACCATTATTTACTTTCTATTAGTTCAGACAAGATGATTGTAAAAAGGATGGCTGAAAAGGGCCAACTCAATAGACATATTTTCAAGCCAATCCTAATTATTTTCGGTATAATTACACAATCCATCAAAAGATAAATACAATCTCCAGTCCAAACTGGCATTGAGTCTAACTTTGCACTGGCTACTTGTGGACATATTTGGAATGTGATGATGGGAAGAAAGGCCATGTACTCTTTCATACACAGCTCTCAGTATTATTTCACTGTTCAGGACATGCAACCCATAAAGCCAAGGACTACAAACCTGAGTATTTTATAGGATATTCCTAGTGAAAATTAAGGGCAGGATTTTTAGTGTAATGTTTTGATAATGGTTTAAATTATTGAGAAGTTCTTTTCCATATCTTCACAGCCTAAAAGAGATTAGCAGAGTGTTTCTTGAGGGATGAAGAGTTTATGATTCTGATTTTCAGTGCTGAGCTCTGCCATATCAAATAGAACTGTATAGGGTTACAAATGGTTGCCTGAACTTCATGCCCAAATTCACAACTTCAAGCTGTCTTCCCAGCCTGCGTAATTCATTCATGCACTTTTTTTTGGTTTGGTTGGAATGACTGTACCATTGCAACAGTCTACTACATGTGGTAATACAACCACTCTGGAGTTGCAAGCTGGGTTTCAGCATTAGCCAGCTTCTCTGAGAGTGAAGAAGGGGCCCAGGGAAGGAAGGGGCATCAATTATGTTCCTATTATATACTCTTGAGAAGACTGGCTGGAAGTTACAACTCCAAACACTGATCTGTCGCATCCAACCTAACTCACTGTGGTAAATATCATCCATCATTAGGCAGTGAAGTTTCAGGGAAGAGAGCAACTCCTTCCCAAAAACACCTCTTAATCTTTGGATGGAAGGAAATAAAACCCGAAAACCCCAGGATTAAAACACAGACTGCTTATTTACAGGCAACTTTGATGTCTTTGCTTTTCGGTGCAGTAGAACCTTAAATGGCTGATGCAACTCATTTGTCCTGACACCAATAGGATCTGGGGTATGAGGAGCCCCAGCTATTGGTACATCATATTGTACGTTCTGTGTTCTGTGAAACCCCCTTACTCCATTCTGCATTTCTCAAACCCCTCATATCTCTCAATTTGAAATTTAGTCTCAACTTCTATTTTCTATGAGAATTTTTAGTCACTTGGAATTAGTACTCAACATACAGGCTGCATTTTTTGTCTGATTCAAATGTACTTTATCTAAGATTTAGCTATTAATGCCTCATTATCTGCTTTTGTTCCTACCTTCTTATATTATAGCACTTCCATTGCTGAAATGTTATGAATATTTTAGTGTCTAATTGTATGTGCATTTTCATTTATTGATATCACTTTCTGAAGGTGTTACTGGAACTGTGCTCTTCATTCCATGGTATTCTCAGCACAAGTAACTTTGCACAGAACCTCTTTGCAGTGCATTAAAATCTTTACCAAAGATGAAATCATTTTCAGACACATAACTTAAAAGTATTTCTTTTTAACCTTTGTCCCTCTCTTCACAAATCATCTCCTTCAAAATTCCCACTTAGAAATCTTCACCTGTTTTTCACTAGTGTAATAATGTCTTAAAAAAATGCAATTTACTTCCCTTTTAATAAATCTGGTTAGTGCCCCAGGGACTTTGAAGCTTTACTGCAAAGCACATGCACACAAATGCACATAAACACAGAAGATATCTCCCATCAATAAAGTGTCCCCCTGTGTGTTTATACCCCTTGTAAGATTTGAGGAGCAAATGCCAAGCACAAGTTTGGAATGCCATTAAGCCTTCTGCTGCTCCAGTAATGTGATCTTTATAAAAGTTCGCTCTTGTTTGAATTCAACAAGATTGATAATCTGTGATTGATAATATAAGTGACATAGAAGAGCCAAGAGAGTGTGAATTGACCCAACTACACTGGAACTACACAGATTTTGAACAGTATTCAGCAAATTATTTTTTACATGAAAAATACTTTAAATGTAAGCAGATTTTTTTTCTGCTCTGCAGAAAGCCATCTCCTTTATTTATGACAAAGAGTCTGCAGAGTCCAGCTTTTTCATTCCCTCTGTCAATGCAACACGAGTTATCTGCTGTCACTGTGAGTGCTCACCAATTAATCTTCAACTGCAGCCCTCTTCTAGAACATGTCACTGCTGTGATTTTTTCCCCTCAGATGGCTTTCCTGTTATTATGCTCTCACATTTGGATTTGTATCTTAATTACATGTTAATATTTCTCTACAAGGAAGGGGGTGAATCAATCTCATGAATTAATAGTGAACAGAGTGATAATCCAGGAAGGATAATGCATTGACAGAAGTGCTCTCCTGGGATGTATTCTACAAGATTGAAAACAACAGCTCATAAAGAACTGCACTGATTAGAAGTGATTGAAGGGGCATGAAAGTTGAGGATGGGCAGAACAAACCAAAGAAAATAAAGTTTACTTAAACTGAAAGAAGAAGATTAATTTATATTATTAATTTATTTATACAAACTTATATGAAATTTTGAAAAAGTGAAAGCGATGTCCTTAAAACCTACTTAAATTATTTAACAATTATTATGGATGCACCTTTTTCCAAAATCCTGTTCATTTACCTTGGCATATACTAGAGGTGATGTAAAGAATCAGTTCCATTGCAATTATCTAAGAAGCCTCTTCCAAAATTTGCTGTATTCTACTAAATAACTTTCCTTTCCCTTTCCAGCCAGCAGGAATCATATTCAGGGCTAAACTGAACTGACAAGTGGTCAGAAAAGAAATGGTAGGGAGAGCAAAAAATAAAAAAGAATAAGCATGACAGAGGCCAAAATCCATATACTCATGGTAGAATTTTCCTCTAATTGGAAATATGTAGATAAACTTCCATTTAAAATAGACTTGGGAAAAAAAATCAAATTCGAAGAGAAACTTTGCCTAAACACTGTTCTATTTTCGTAGATTTCTTTTTAATTGTTGAGAGAAACATGAAGGTTTCTATTTCAATTTTTTTTTTCCCAATTAAAACTTCTCAACATTGTTTTGCCTTGTGTTTCCATAAAAGGCCAAGATTGTCCTAGAAGCTTTGGTAAATTAAGGAGGAACTGGCAGATGGGTTATGAATACAAGCAGTTTTGAAAAACAAGCTTCATTGAAAATTTACTTTCAAGCAACTGCTCCCAATTCCAATTAATCTTCTGTGAGAAATAAGGAAATACTTTCCTGCTTTTTATTCTAAATATGGCTAATAAAAGACACATAGAAAAAAATTACTTAGAATCAAGCACTCTAAATAAACAGTGTATCTCTTAGGTAAAAAATGATACTGTAGTAGTAAAGAAATCTGAAAACATGCCATAATCATTAGGAGGGAAATAAAAAATCAAATGAGAACAAAATGTGTGATGGCAGACAGTGAATACTGTCATTAGGGCTGTAAGTCTATTATTATATGTGCTTAGAATTATCTCTGAAAAAACTACAGATGAGGCAACAATAGGAACTTCAGCTTGTTCTAGGATCCAGATTTGGTCTAGATATCTGATATATCAACACTGTTTCATCAAAATTGTTATATGAGAGTAGACTTAGTTTTGCTTCTTATGATCATTCCATTCAGATTTAAAGAGAATTTATCTCTGACTTTAATCTCCTCCTGCATTTGAATAGTAATAATTTTTCCATATCTAAACCATCTAAAAGCATCCAAAGCACATACAATGTGATTTTCATAAAGAGATTTTCAGATTTTAGCTAGAAAT
This sequence comes from Acanthornis magna, assembly GCA_036785705.1. Classification (NCBI taxonomy): domain Eukaryota; kingdom Metazoa; phylum Chordata; class Aves; order Passeriformes; family Acanthizidae; genus Acanthornis; species Acanthornis magna. Next base: position 5,285,804 of record JAWUZG010000023.1, on the reverse strand, counting down.
ACAGCAATCAAAGCTAGAATTTTCTTCACTGGTACTGGTATCATGTTTCTAGTTGCTTTTTCCTTATACAGAAATAATTTTTTTCAATAATGATCTTGCTATTGATATGCTTTCTTCTCAGTATTTGCATTTTTTAAAACAATAATGAATTAGAGCAGCAAAGGCAAAAAAGATTACTTTTATCTGTTAATTGTACTTCTTGTAGCTTGAGTTTATGCAGAGGCATCAAAAACCATCTGAAAAGTTTTTGTTCAAATCTCTCTCAGTTGCAGCTTACTTTGCCCATTCCCATTATTTAAAATCGGTATCATTAAACCTCTAGCATATAAAAGAATCATACAATATTTTAGATGTTTAAAATCAGATATAATTTATGGTGTCTGTGCACTCTCATTTTTTTTCATACTTTGAAATAGTTGCGAATGAAAGTATCACATGTTTTCACTCGAGAGCCACATAATAAGACCATTAAAGAGCTTTTATATTATTAAATCCTTCATATATCTTAATATCCTCCTCATTTTTTATTTTTTTTTAATCAAGTAATGATGACTCAGCTTTTAATATATCATTCCTTCTTGGAATTATAAAAGAACAACAGCAAAGTCCCTTGACATAAAAATGGGGGATCTAAAGAAGTGGTCTGAAGAAAGCCCACAAAGTTCCTCATATGTGCAAACAATAGGTTTTCTTAAAGGCTCACAACTGAGTAATCTTTAAACAGGCGATTTTTATTGCTGGGTATTCATGTTCTTGTCACTATTCTCAGTAAAAAATATTAAGCATAGAATATTGCCCAGCATCCCAGGGGTCAATGAAAAAACAGAATTAAATTATATTTTTCTATCATCAGCCAGGAAGAAGAAATACATGTTGAAAGTAACTGAAGTTAATACCAGAGTGAAACTAAAAGCACAAAGTACTACGACAAGTGATAAAGCTTAAATCAACAGAACGTTTGTAAATAGGGGTTGGGCTCCAAAGACCTCTCAGTCATTCTCTACACCTTTCAGAACACCAGCCAAAGGTCTGGACTCTCATTTAAATGGGATGTGTAGGCAGAAAACTTAAGAAGTCATCAGAGACTCATCATCACCATCATCATCAACTGTAGCTGAGTTATTGAGTTGCATAGAGAACTACATCCCATTTCCAAAGCTTTCAGTCCTATTTTTTTTTTTTTCATTTTTCATCCTTTAGAGTTATTTTATGTTTCTTTTGGTGACCAACTTCATTATATCCCTTGAGTTTTATCTGGGTTCAGAATCTAAAGTTTCTAGCTCAGCTACAAGTAGGAAGTTTCAATTAAGCATATTTTAGAATTAATTTTAATGGTGCCAGCAAAGAGCTTTTCTGTCTTTTGGAAGGTATTTTGTATTTTCCCCTCATTCTCAATTTATTTATATGTTATCTAAGATCTTTGCTTATAGTACTTACACTCGTGTACTGAAGATCTCTTACACTTTTTAAAACTGTTTCCTTCTACCCACAAGACTCCACTTAATACCGTGGTCAGTAATGGCATACATTTCACGTGATTATTAATTGGTGGAAAGATCATGTAAGCTTGGATTTTCTAGGATTCTCCCAATAGATCTTGCAGTGTAGTTTTAATATTTGGGTAGAATAAAGAAGAACAGAAAAGGCCAATCCACATGACTTTGTCTTTCTTTCATTCCCCATTTTCCCCCACTGGGAGTCATGCATCCACCAGAGGGCAATGCTGTCGCTGAGAAGCAGCTGATTCCTAAAAATTCAGAACTTCACTTCATCAAAGCACTTAGAGAAATTACACAAGTAACCAGAGACAGAGAAATCCTGATCTAGCAGTACATTAGACTGGTTTTTGAATGGAGAAAAGGTAACTGATGGGCAGGATCTTACCCAGAATAAAGGCATAAAGCTGTGAGACAATATGGAAATTGGAAAGAAGAAAGCACATCTTACCCAAAAATTTTACCTTTGTTGGCAATAGAGATTAATATATTTGAGAGAAGAGCTCTAATTCAAATCCTGGCAGCTTAACCTGACTCAAACATCAGTGGGATGTGAAGCTTTCCCATCTCGCTCAGCTTTGGTTGCTTCACTCTACTTCCTATCAACAATGTCCAAAAAAAGTCATTGCCGCCTGCCAGAGCAGCTACAAATTAGTTGATAGTCTTACTATGGATTTTAGAGTCAGAGTGATAAAACTTTGCAGCCTCAAGCTGGCACTCCCCTTGGCACCTGTGAATGCACCTGATAAACACAAAAAGCAACCCACCTCCATAAATACAGAAATTGTTCAAGCTTGCAGGAATTGTGGCAAAAGATGAAGCACACAAGCTACGCCAGCTACAGCAGGATGAGAAATCTGTCATTAAAAACCCAGGAAACTCGAAAGAGAATCAGTGCCTCTCATTTAACTTCTCCACACTTCCAGGACAGCAGCTTTGAAAGGCCAGAGTTAAATCCCAACCTGACAGGCTGACACAGCTTTGTCAGTAGAACAGTATTGACTGCAGTGGTTTGCAATCAGGTGTGAAAGTGCTAATGGCAGTTTTCATCACAACTCAGCTCCTCAGACTTTAAAAACCTTACAGTTCTCTCCCCTATTAAAAAAAGAAGAAACATTCACAGATTTTTTTTTTTTTTTCTTTCAAGGAGAAGTGGCTGGTTAGCAATGAAGATTCCAAAACAGCTTTATGCAAATTTTTGGCTTACTCTCTGATTAGGGTACCTTAGAACCCCAAGCATTTTAACTTTCAGCATACTATGAACTTCCCAGATACAAAGATATCTCTTTTTATCCTTCCATTGGTCTGAGGCAGAAGCCCACTAAAATTTCAGAAGTCTTACAGGCTTAGTTAAAAATTTTCTATGCATATCATCAGAAAATTGCTACCTAGCAATAGAACATACCTATTCCTGTAAAACTAATCAGAAAATCTTTAAATTAGTCTCCTGACAAATAACACATTCTGAGGTACAACAGAATGGCCCTGGAAACCAGCCAGCTGAAGGACAGGCCATGGTTTGCTTGTAATTTTGGCATTCAAGATTTATTAAGCAGAGGGATGTGCTATGAATAACCAATAGTGGCATTTCCAGCCCTTGCACCCGTGCCACTGCTCAGTGATTAGTCTTGTAACAAACCTAATCGAGCTGGGGCCTCTTCACATCCTTTTCAGATTAGTCTTCATTCTTTGTGACAGAGAACCTTGGGGATCAATGCACTGCCCTGGACTCGGAGGGTAGGCCAGGTCATGCATTCCAAGGATTCAGCGTGGTTAGGCTGCTACTTGTTATAGTTAACATCTCATTTTGGGCTGCCAAATCATGTCCTAGTTAACAGCAAAACAAAACAAAAAACACCCACTCACACTTTCTTTACAGATGCTTGTTTTCCAGTGTCCTAAAAACCTATTTAATTCCACTGAATATGCAGTCTGATGGAAACCTCTCTGGAAAATGCAAGTAAACTCAACGGAAAAGGAAAAAAAATAGTTATTTGTAAAGAACTGAACGTGAGGGTCCTGATACTTTAACATAATTAAAAAAGACAAAACTGGTCAACAAAGCTGGCAGATGAAGTGCAACTGAAATGAGCCTCTTGGCTTTGAAATTTTTAGCTGGTCATTGTAATGATTCTCTGTTAGAGTACAGCTCTGTATCCATCAAAACTTTTGCTGATTAGCTACAGCTAAGCATTTGCAGGTAAAAAAAAATCACAAGTTTCCATGAGGCATTTAAGCTTTCAAGTCACTTGGTATGAATCACACTTTGTTCTGTAAAATTAAAACAATTATTTGATTAATCCACTGTACATTACAAAATACAAAAGCATGGCACCAAGTCTTAGCCCCAGCTCATTAGAGCTCTTCAGAGCATCACCAATTATAGAAGTTCAGGGGTTTGATGGCTGGATGCAAGGCTGTGCAATTAATGAAAATAATACCTGAAGTCTGTGTGGTGCCAGAAAGATATGTTTAATTTACAGTTCTGGTTCCACTTCTTACCTCTCCTCTTTGATTTACTGTATTTCTCAGGTGAACTTGTCCATATTTAGAGATCTGGGCATCCAAATCATTCACCTTTCATTCATCCATTTCTTCTGTCCTTCTGACTGCCTATTTCAACATACTGTGTGAAATTTTATACATTAATTGAGGTTGCCTGAAAATGTAATATTTCCTGCTATCACCTAGTGTAAAAGCAGATTAAAAGTCACCTCTGTAAATTTTTCATATGTCTAAAACCCTTTAGAGCAACCCTGAGTTGGCCATATTTAAAGAATCCAAGACTATGGGATGGAGAAAAGAATATAGGATCCATTCAATTTTTGTAAAAGTTACAAACGCACACAGAGCACTGACTGAAAAATCAACATTGAAGTTAAAATTTACAGCTGAATATAGAGGTACTCATTTCTTGCCTTATTCCCCGCTGGTTTTAGAGGGACCTGCAGTGTGTTCCTGAAAAGTGGGATTAAGGTAGATCAGATGAGGCACCAACAAACAATCAGGAAATGATTCTGAATTGTAGCTCAATGCAGTTATTAAACACAGAATGTGGCCAGAAATAGGTAATTTGTGGTTTAAAATACCTAAGCATATTTCTGTGGTTAATAAATATACACTTGAGCTAAAAGGGTTGAAGCTGATATTTGTTTTACATTCTGTATCTCTGCAGCAGTGTCCAAAAGGCATATTTTTATGGGAGAAAACCTTGCAACCCCTCATCCCATTACACTGATTTTGTTCTTTCCTATATCTGCACTACAGCTGCACCTGCTTTGTAAAACAACTGATGTTCATCTGACATACAGCCGGTATAAAAATTTATAAAGTGCAGCACAATTCTGCTATTCTAAAAGCAAACCAATTTAAAAACCAAGCAAATGTACATACACGCATGAATTTATTGATTTGAAATGTGAATTTAACAACACAATTGGCCAAATGATCAATATCCTACTATTTCCCCAGATGAGAAATGAAAAAAATAAGGCTACCTATATAACATCATTCTGCACAGAGGGAACTTATGAACTAAATAGCTGTCATCAGATATTTGTCACGTAATAAAAACGATGAATATTTTGATACCAAAATCAAAACTGCAATTATACTTTTAACTATGACTCATTGCTGATTTAGATTGTTGTGATTAAGGATGTTTCTTTATGCATACAAATTATACATTGAGTTTGCAGACTGTGTGGGAATTAGGAGAGCCCAGCTAGACACTGCTGCTAAGTGCTTGGACTTTGTGAGTGGTGTTCCTGGAAAACACATTGGCTGCTTCTTGAAATCCTTTATTATTTCTGAAAGAAATCTAAGAGTTTTGAAGTCTTTATATAAAGTGATGTATAGGCAATGATTGTATATTCTCATTTACTCTTTTTTTTTTTTTTTTTTTTTAAGAAAAACTTGGTGATCACAGTGAATTATTTCCCTGGGCAAAGAGCTCCATGTGGGTGGTTGAATGAGTGAAAAACAATTTTTGTAGAGGAAATAAATTGAGAATAAGTGGTTTTACAAAAATCTCCAACTAGTACTATCCATCACAGTCGAGGGAGACACCATTTGAATAAACACTGCAAAGCAATGCAAATATAGTAACTTACATACACAAATCAATACCAGCAGACTGCTGTTGCAAGGCTGATTGCAAACAGCTCCTTTTATTAAAAAAGGTCACAGCTCTCCCATTGACCACTATTTATATTTAGCAAAGATGGACCGAGTTACAAAGATATTCAATACATTTCTATGCATTTAATGTTTAGGCACATTGGCCTCCCACAGCTCCTCTTAGAACCAAAGCCCAAAACTCAGTGGCCATTTCCAGTAGTAAAGCAACTCAAGGAAAGAGCTTTATTCCACACCACAGTGCTCTGACACCAGCATTACCCAGACATCCTAGCTGGAGAGAGCATTTTTGTTCAGACTCTCTCCAAGAAGAAATGATGTGCTTTTCATCCTCACCTGTAACAAAGAGGGCTCAATTATTCTCTTCTTTGAGTTACTTTCTGCCAGAGCTTCAGTTCTCAAGTGCTCATCCATACAAACATGCATCCTAATCTGCATTTATCACTGTTATTTTTAATATGTAAGCCAATTATAGTTAGCTTTAAATAGAGAAGCCTGATGAGAAAATGTATCCCATCATTAAAAGGAAAAAGAATCAAGAACTTCCTGCCAACATTAACTGCTGATTTTACAGCAAGGTTGCCTACTCTTTTCTTCCACCTCTATATTTAAATTTTTGTGGCTTTTTTTCCTTCCTAATTTTTAAAAAAAAAAAAAAAAAGGTTAAGATATTTTCTAAAGATTTCTTGAGATACAGTTTTCCATGTAGAAACTTTTGAAACTTTTCATTGCTAATTTAAGTCTTTACATATTCCATTCAAAAACCTCAGCCTTGTAAAAAGGGAAAATACATTTCTACACTGGCAAGAGCTCAATTACACATTCTAAACACTGTACATAATTAAAGTATAGCAGACCATCTAAAATTCACTGGCTGTCCATTTATTAAGATTAAATATACATTTAAAGGAGAAAATTGTTTCTTCTTTGGCTATCCAAGTAAAGATCTACTTCACACCCTTCTCTGTTCCAGACACAAACCTGTAATTAACTCGAGACTTCTATTTTGTATTAATATAGCCCTGTCAGCAAGCTAGAATGTTTAGTATGCACTGCTCCTCTGTAGGCATATTAATGAAGAATTGCCTGCCACTGAAAAACATTTTAAATTCCAGCATTTCCATATGGTAAGATAGCATGTTAAAGAGGTTTCAGGGTAGTGATTTTTAAGCTCCATGTCACCCCCACGCCAAGCTCTCTGCACTTAGAAACCCAGGCAAAAACGTCATTCACAATAATTTGTGCAGATATTCAAAATTTCTCACTGTATTTTCAGTTGAACTCTTTCTTGACTATTTTATGGGGGGGAAAAAAAAAGTGGCAATTAGAACTGGCAAAAACCCAAATTTCAAGTCTCCACCTCAAAGTAGATTTTTAAAATAGAGTTTACAGTTGAAAATATATACATATATATCATTCCATATAAATAATGAATGGTTAAGGCATGAAATGGATTTGTAAGTGAAATTTTATGATGTTCTGTTTCAGAAGTACTGAAATGCACCCAGCCAATTCTTCAGTGAAAAGCAGCCACTGGGCTTCCCAGAGGACTGTAAAGTAGAATAGCTCTGACACATGCAAGATTTATTCTACACTCTACATGAGGAGGTTGATTTTCAAGTGCCTGGCATTACTGAGGCACAATGAGAAATTTACCCCAAATCTCAGCTGTCTCCTATGTTCAGAGTTCACAGAGTTCACAAAAGAATGTTGTAATATGATTATTATTTACTTAATAATGAACAAAACTGTTCTGTCTTGGACTGCTTCCCAGTCAAAAGTTGTCATACAGATTTCAATTATTGACAAATAAATATTGACAAATAGGTAGCATTTGCACACGCAGTGCCTTTAATGCAAAGCTGAGGCATTTAACTGATCCTACACTTACCAGCTCTAGAGTCATGAAATCTTAAGGATGGTGATACAGATTGCTTCCGTGGATTTAATGGATGAGATGAAGGACAGAAAATGGGGGGAGTAAAAGGCAAATGTTGGCTTTGTAGAAAAGCAGTCTGATCTGGATCTTTTTACAGAAGAATTCTACTGTGATTTCTCCAGTTTAGAAAACCATTACTTCTAGCAGCTTTAAAAACTTTTAGTGAGTGTTATTAGTACAAATTTCCTTTAGACCAGAAAAGTCACTCAAACTCATCTCAAACCAAGGCCATTATTTCAAACAGGTATTTCCCTGTCAAGATAAATCCTCTTTTAAAAAAGTGAGAAAAACCCTGAAACAACAGCAAAAAAATAAACTATAAACACAGTTTTAGATTCACTTTGCTTTGACACTCATCAAAAATAGATGATTTTGACTGATAAGACAACATTGCAAAAAAGAATTGCTTAATTATGTTGAATATGAAAAGTTAATAAGATTCAATTACAGAAAGCATGTTTACAGCACTTACTTGAGCTTGCTACCACACAAGCTGTTCCATTTCTTAACTATTATGAAAAATATAACATCAAGACAACCACATTAACAGAAACCATCCTGTTATGGTCTCAACTTTGTGTCTTCCACTGAACTCAAAGAACTGGAGTCACAGTTTTGAGTAAAGATAGACAAGAAATGTCTGTCATTTTAATGAGGCAAAATATCATATGCCTAATGCCTGTGGCCAGCCCTAAAAAGATCTTTCTTCTTCTCAGCTTTACACGTCTACATCATCCCCTCTTATTTTTTCAATGCTAATCTGTTTTTCTGGTCATACTTTCCCTTAGCTGGAGACAACATCTCTGAAGAATGTTTTTTTTAGGAAAAGGCTTCAGATCATTTAGGGAATATGCACGCTTTGATCTAAATATCACAAAATATTTCTCCCAGGTCCGAAAAAACACACCTGTTTTGAGGCCACCAACCACCACTGGTTGCATTTTCTTCAAACTGCTTGCGGAAATGCATGTTCCTGACACAATAATTGTCATTACTATAAGTTAAACTGCAGTCTGCAACTTCTCAAAAGAACGCATATTGGGCAAAGGCTGAATCAGAGAATTAAGAACAGATTTACAGCAGAGTTATGCTGTGCCATCTGTCCTTTAAGTTCTTGTTCTAGCTGGTTTTCAGTCTCCCAGGAGGAGACCAGTAAGATGGATATGAAGATACCAAGAAATAAGCTTTCCTGCTCTCTGCCCTTACATACACCTCTTCCTTACCTTCCCTCCCTCTCTCTGTCTTTTCCCTCCTCTTTTTCTCCACCTTTTCCCACTGTTTTCCTCTTCCACAGCTACACAACCATCACAGCAGCAAGTGGAAAGCAATATAAATACGCCTGAGGTGGCTTTTTGATGCACCCAGCCTCAGGTGCATCGGTGCATCACAGAAAGCAGTGCAGGCGCCGGAGTCTGTAAAGCTGAGATGCAGCACCTGCAGGTTCACTTGGGAACAGTGCTAGGACACTTGTCATGCCCACCTGTCGCCTCACCTGATGCACAGGAACCTCTCTGCTGCTGGGGCTCTTTGCAGGCACCTGCCTCTGCTCCACGCGCTGTACCACATTCTCTTTTCCCAGGAGAACAAAGGCAGGGGTTTGTCAAAGTCTCTTGTTCTGACCCAGCCTCTGATTTCTAACCACTAATTCAGGCCCTTCAGAAGTGAGGTTGTTCAGCAAAAATTGTGGTTAATTAGGGTACAGATTTTTCTGACAGTCTGCACCTTTAAACATTTCATCTGTTTGCAAATTTTTCTAAGATAATTTCTTTGTACATAATCTGAGGAGCCTGTTTGGACCGACTAATGGTAATTATACAATGTGAAAAAATCATACACCAAATATATGCATGGAGAGGACATTTTAAATTTTTTTTTAATATCCTGATCAATTATAGTAATTAACATTAGCTGGTCAACATCACCTAAATGATAGTGCTTCATTCAGAGGAATAAATGGAACCGACAATTATATCAAAGCTATATTTGCTTCCAGCTGATGTGCTGTTACCACGTGAAAAATCTGCCTACTTTCTGTGATTCCTTAAATGCCTTTCTCCATAGTATAAAATCTGTGAATTGTCTTTTAAAAATGGAAAACAAACTGAAGGATTTACTGGTTTCTTTAGCAAGTGTGTGTATTGAGTGCTGGAGAGGAATTAAAGCCGCTTCTTGCAAAAAGCTGCAAACACACAGCAGTGTAGATTTCCTCAAAAGATAGAAAACAAGGGAAAAAGACCAAATTTCTGAAATACCCTGAGCACCTCATTATAGCCTAGAAGGAATAACATACAGAAAATAAAAGGCTAAGAAGTATTATCATAGAGCCATAGAATTGTTTAGGTTGGAAAAACCTAATCTCATAGAATGTTTCCTTTCTGCTGTGTTGTATTTCCTGCTAAATTGAAGTCCCCCAGGAGAATGTGGGCTAGGAATTGTGACATTTCGCTCAGCTTCCAATAGAGTATTTCATCTGTCTCTTCAGCCTTGCTGGGTGTTCTCTAACAGACTCCCACCAGGATTCTCTGCCTTGTTGGCCTTTCCCTGGATTCTTCCCCATAAACACTCTACCTTATCATTGCCATCATTAAGCTTGAAATAGTTGAGATTATTCAGCACTACCAACATTCAGCACTACCCCACTGCCTCTGCTTCCCTGCTGATCCCTTCTGAAGAGTTTGCAGCCATCCATTGCAGCACTCAGTTGTGTGACTCACCCCACCATGTCCCATGCCACCGTTCTCCTGCCGCGCAGTGCTTTCCAGCTCCTCCTGCTTTCTGCCCACACCGTGTGCTTTGGTGGAGATGCACTTCACTGGGGCTATTGATTCCCCCACCTTCTGGGAGGGAGAAGCCCTCATTCCTATGGCTGTTCTCAGGGATTTCCATGGTTTCCAGCACATCAATAACTCTTGTGTCTTTGCTGCCGCATGGATCTCCATCCCTGAGGCAGCAGACTGAGGGACCTCCAGAGCACAGCAGCACCCAAAGCATACTCTCCCCATGCTTATCTCTACTGATCCTGGCTTCAGCCCTTTTCTCCCTTCTAATCTAGCTCAAAGCTCTTTCATGAACCCTGATAATTGCTTTGCAAAGATCCTTTTCTCCCTTTGGGACAGGTGTGCCAGTCTGTCATGGGCACACTTGCTCTTGTACAGACTGGCCCATGATCAAAACACCCAAAATTCTGCTGGTGACACCAGCCTGAGAGTCAGATATTGATTTGCTGGCTCTTGCTGTTTTTTCCCTCATGATTCCTTTCAAAAGAGAGGATAGAGGGGAATGCTACTTGCACTCCTGTTTTCTTAACTATTTGCCCCAAGGCCCTAAAGTCTCCATTGATTACTCTTGGACTTCTTGTTGGAACTTCATCACTACCTACCTGAAAAATCAGTAATAGATGATAATCTGAGGGCTGAATACCAGGATAGAAACTATTCCAGGTATACAGGCAGGCATTATTATAGCATTAGACTTCCCAGTGTGTGGCTATGTCAGCCGCAACGTTTTAAAGTGTCATAGCACATGCTAAATATTTATTTTGTTTCAATCGGTCTGAATGAGTTGCTTCGTCTTTTTTCCACTAAGCTTCTGTCTGACTTGGTTATTCTGTATGACATCTAGAATAGGAGAATTGACTGACTGCTAAGCATCTAAAATTTTGTGTTCAAATAAAGATAGAGGGTATCAGACTATGCTTTGAAACAGGGTTGAAGCATTATGGATAATTCTATATTTGCTATGCCTTTGCCAACATTGTTGTCCTCTTTTTTCAATACATATATCAGTTCCTAACTACATTATACTGAAGATGTACATTCTGATGAAATAAAATCAACTACAGAGGACAGCAACAACCTGTAATGCTGTGTCCTGATTTTTCAACAGCTGTTTCCTTAGAGTCACAAAAACATTGAAGAAAATGAATAGTACAACCACAAGATAATTATAAAATCAATCATGACCTTTTTTGTCAATAGCTTCAGGAGTTTTTCTATGTAGACTCTATAATCTCACCTCCATAAAGTGATGCAATGTGATGCAAACACCACAGGACTTAATTTTGCAGCAGTGGATGCAAACTGACTGCTGATGAGATATATGTAACTCATGTTCATGTTTCCCCAATTAGGAGAAGCTAATGCACTACTTGCCTTGTACTCAGAACTCACCTTAAACCCACACAAAACATTTTTTCAATCAAGAAAATAATTTGCCTGATTACAGATGTTAAAACATCACAGAACATGTTTTTACATCAACATGTAAATGTTGATTTGCATTTCAGTACAATGACAGCCTAATGAAAGTCCAAATGCTTCTTAAGCACTGACAGGCTTGGAGAACTGAGCACCTCTCCAGGAAGCCTGTTGCAGTGTTTGAGCACCCTCTCCGTAAAGAAATGCTTTGTGCTGTCCACTCTAAACCCACCCTGGCACAGCTTTGAACCATTCCTGCCACTGGATACCAGGGCGAAGAGCTCAGCACCTCCCGCTCCACCTCCCCTCTCCAGGAAGTTGCAGAGAGCAATGAGGTTTTCCCTCAGCCTCCTTTTTACCAAATGGACAAGCCCAAAGTCCTTACACACTGCTCATAGGACATTCCTTGGAGCCCATTAATCATCTTTCTTGCCCTCCTCTAGATGCATTCAAGGACCCCAGATCCTTCTTAAATTGTGGGGCCCAGAACTGCCCACAGCGCTGGAGGTCAGGCTGCACCAACACTGCATAGAGTGGGATAATCACCACTTTAGACTCAGAATCATCTCTTCAGACTCAGAATCACTTCTTGAGGCTGGTTTGTAATACTCTGTGTTCTGATCAAGAGCAGATGATCAGAGCACAAAAAAAAACCCCCAAGCAAATTTCAGTAATATTTTTACCCAATGTGTTTTGGAGCATTATTTTGTCACTCACCTTCAGGTGAGACAGGTGATACCTGCATTGGTACCTGTTCATTTCATCTTTAAAAGCACAACAGATAATTATCCTTTAATTTCCTTAGTAAGCTGAATTAAGAAGACAAAAATGTAATTTTTACTTTGCATATTGATCCAATGAGCATGACACTGGAGAGGAACACACATCACACATTAATTAGAAAGTATATCCTCTACCATGAACATCATCTAGTTAAAAAGTAGTGTTTTACAAAATACCTTGCTCTATGTAAAACAATCTTCTTGCTTTTCTTTCTAGAAAAATCATTTGCTACAGGTGTTGCCTTAAAAAAAATGGTTTCAACTTGCTACTTAATATCCTATTTGAAAATCTCAAAGTCGTTCTGAGAATATTGTCACATTTATGAAAAAACAAAAGTAAGATCTGCTCACCAGAGATGAGCACAATCAGATTTCTGTCCTATGGGAAATGCTGGTTTCATTTGGCTTTATCCTCCGTTGACATAATAACGTGTATCTATTTGATACACGCTATGGAAAAGAATTTCAAAAAAGCCCTGTTGATGATAATATTTTCTCCAAGACAGCTTTAAAATTATCTAATACCCAAAATAAAAAATATCCATGAAAAATTCCCATTGGTGTTCAAATTCTATATTCCATTTCAGACTGTACTATTTATATAAATAATAATTTAAGGAGAAAAACACACAGTTTTTCTACTAAAATTAACAGTATTTTGGTGTGTTTAATTTCCTTTTTTTCTAAAAAAATTTCTGCATGAGTTTATCGATTTTTTTTGGTATTTTATGAATTAACAAGAACACGTCTGATCAGTTTTGAACGTTATTGCCTTGCACATATTTTAAAATGATCCTTTGGATTTTTATATTTAGTTTCACAAAAGGCTATCAAATATATATAAACTCTGAATATTGGATGAAAGTTTTTCTTGAATGGGTACCTTAACATTTAATGTTGCTGAAGGATAACCTTTATAACTGCGTGATTCAGGTACAGTACAGAGTAACAGTAATTCCCAAAGAAGTGATGGACAACTGGACAGGTTCATGGAAAGGGAAGGACCTCCCTGGGTACAGCCATTATCTTCCAGACTTTGTTGATCAAAGTATTATCCTGGAATAATTACTACTTGGATTAAAACCAGTGACATTTCAAAGTGACAATGCAGCAACCTGAGGAGTGTATTTAATTGAGAAATCACATCCCAAGAGTATTCAAGTCACTAAGCCATTATAATAATTAACCACATCCCCTGTCATTTTTTACTGTTTATGATACAACTGAGATTTCTTCAGTGCATATCCTTATTGATTGGCAACTCTGTCCCTGGAACACATCAGTCCTTCCCTAGAGTTTGCTTTGTGAACATCAATTTTATCATGCATCTCTATTTCTTTTATAAGAAAATAATTCACTTATTTGTATTTTTAAGTCATGCGACACCATCATCATGATGCTAACTAAAAGGATGGCATTCAAAGAAAGAGTAAAAAGCACACATTTTGAGGATCATTTCAGTACCCCATCATGATAAATTGTTTATAATGATTACAGAATTTATTTGTGCATTTTCAAAGTTTCAGCTTCAAGAAGAATTTCAACCCAGTTTTCAGACGGCCTCTAGATACATTTTGGTGGAAATGACTCAGATGAAAAAAAAGAAGATTACAAGCATTTAGATCCTACTCTTTTAAAAAGGATGAAAAAAGCCTGACGCTGCATTGCCACATCAGTGGAGAAAGGAACAGGCTGCTTTTGTCCTTCCATTGCTTCTTCCAAGCTGTGCTGTTTTCCCATTGGGACTGTAGAGCAGATTGGCTCAGGTGCTCAGAACATTAAAGAAAATTAATTAACATTCAGCATGTGGAAATATAATAAATGTATTTGTTTGGACCTGCAAGGCAGAACTTCTTATGTGATAATGCTGCCATCAAAATCTTGTGCATCAAAATATTAATTTCCTGGTTTTACTAAGTGACCTCTTTGCACTTACTGTTATCTATGCAATCTGGGTGCCTTTCTCAGGCCAATTTTGCTAGGTAGGGATGTAATACTTTCTTTAACACAGGAAAAAAATATAGCACTAGAATAGCCATAATCACATAATAATAATAGTAACAATAATAATTATAAATAATTTGGGTGTTTCATCTGTTTTATGTGGGAGGATGCAGTAATGCCCACTGTAACAGAACTCCTCCCTCCGTCAGTGAGTGCAGGGGGTGCTAATTGAAAAGTCTTTTTGGATGTACCACGCAGGTTTCCTCTCATCTTGAAATGCCAATTCTCTTAAGAAAAAATGGGCACTGAGCTTTGGAAAGGTGAGCCAGTTTTGCTTGCAGGACTTCAGGTAATCTTGGCATAATACATAATACAAAAATATTGCTAAAATTATTTCTTGTATGTGTATCACTTTGCTAATTAAAGAATTAGGAACTTCCCCATATATAAGTGAACATACATTAAAAAAAAATGAGTCTTCTGAAATGAGGATCTAGCACAAAAAATAATCAGGTTAGGACAATCTGGAATGGTTTATATCTGTCTCAGTAGGATCTTTAACCTGTGGTTATTCTTCCAGTACTATAACAGTAAAGTTAATAAGTTTTTATATAAAATTTTGACATGACTTTATAAAGGTTAGAAACAAATCCATCATCAACTGAAGTCAACAAAATATAAGTCAGCAACTTGCTAAACACGAAGCATAAGATTTAAGGCGACTAAGGTTGACTAAGATTTAACAGATCTATGCCCTTTTCATTTGTAGTTTGAAACTTAAATTAATCAACTTGATCTGTTTAAAAGAGCAGATTAATATCTACCTAACAGTTTGCATAGAGATCTCCAGCTCCTATGTTTTGCAAGAAAAGTTTAAGTTATATTGTTTTATAGAACTGAAATATTTTTCTGTAACTTGTAACGTACCTTAATTTTAGACTAAAAAGAAATACAATAAAGCTGGAGGGAAAAAATCCTGGAGAGTTTCTGCTGTACAGTGATGATTAGTGAGAGGGACAATGTAGTGAAACTTGCTGATACAAATTTACATGAAGATTGCATATTATAGAAAAAATCCCGAGGTTAAAATTCAATTAATTGTGAAGTAAACCTAATTTTTGATGTTTGTTAAAAAAAAAACCAAACACTTTTTACTACAGGTTTTCTTTTTCACATGTAATTAAATGTCAACAACCAATGAATTGATCACTATGAAGAGATAATTTACCACTATAGCTCATTCACTTTCACTTAGGGAAGAGAGAGATACCATATTTTATGAAGGTTGATTGTCTCCTTTCAAGAGTCATCTCTATTTATCATTTCTGTAAATGGAATATTTATTTCCATTTGTGCAGCTGGGAGAGTTTTATGCTGCTTTTGTATCTAAAAGAAATTAAAAACCTACTTGCAGTGCCACAGACACATATCAAGGGAAAACTGACAAACATATCTAATTGAAAAGTAGAAAAAGCCTTTGTTAAAAAAAGTTTTCTTGTTGAGCTAAAGGTCAACGAAGTTGTAATGGAAGCCAACAAAGCTGTAATATATTTATGACTTGGCAGTTTGCTGGAGTGAATTGGTGCAGACCCAGCAACTCCAGCTGAAACTGTAATTATCAAAGAAAGGTACCAACCTCCTCTGCAGCTGAAGTGTTTGCATTTCTTTATGGTATTTATACACCTCTCTCAATCTGAACATTATAGCATTTTCAAGGAACAAAGCAATCTTTGCAATCTTTTTTTTTTTCCCATAAAGACAAGTATTTTTCTGTTTTCAAAAAAAAATTCTTCTTTCCCCCTGTTGTTTTTTAGTTATTGCTCAGTTTGCAGAAAAATAACATAATTTCATCCTTGTTTTCAAGCAACATGAAGTCCCACTCTTTGACTAATATTTGGCCTGTTCTCAATGAACCATGCCCTCAGAGTTGAAAGAAAGAGGCATTAATAGAAGCCCAAAGCCAGTTATATATTGTCACACCTTCCTGTCTGAAGAACATAATTTATAACATTTATTTCCTACTCCAAGGTTAAAAGGCTGAAATTATGGTCTGAAGGATGAAAAAAAAAAAGACATAGATAATGTCTTAAAGAGGAGAGAGTAATTCATTTAATCACTTCTCACATCAACTTACCTAAAAAACAACATTGATCTACCACATTTGTAAATGAGATTGAGAAAGCACACAAAAAACACAGAGAATATTGGAAACAAGAGCTGTTCAATAAACTAATTTTCATTTCTGTAACATAGGACTTGAACATATTTTCAAGCTATTCTGGTCACTGTAAAAGCACAATACGAAGACGATTCCTATTGAAATTTTAATAGATGGACAAATTATTGGAGAGGTTAGCAAGTGGTGTGCTGTTCAGGAAAGCTGCATTTCATGAGTTTGTATGGAAACACTGAGGATTTGCTGCAGCTGGAATTTACAACTGGAAGATGTCTGAGGTAGTAAAAATGCATCTCCAGGGATGGAGGAAGACATATTAACGTTCAAGAGGTGGCCAGGGCATCTGTACTGAATAATTAACTTCATTTAAGGGAAGAAAACCATGCGGTTTCTATTTTTCACCCCAAAAATGGGGAGCAGAACCTTTGCTATGCTCTGGTTTTGCTCTCTGACACCCTACAGCTTCTGCCTGCCCTCAGCAGAGACACAGGATAACACTGACTTCAGCAATTGTCTTTTCCTATACTCAGAACATCTGAAGATTTTGAAAGCAGACATGAACATTTTTTTGTCAATAAATAATTCCAATTCAGCAATAATTTCATGGATATACAGATTTTACTGTTAGCAGGCTATGCTCAGTACTGGTAGGGTGCCAGATTCAATACTAATTCTATTCCACTTTTACACAAATTTTGGCTTTAATAGTTCTTTTTCACTCTCATATCTCTGAGTTATGTGCTGTAAGTCTTGACTAATGATTGATCAGAACAAATTTTGTGCTTTAGAATTGCTGCAGTGGTATAAAAATTTCATCTTCATTGTCAATATGAAATTGTTCACATAAAGCATGGATTTTAAAAAAGATTTGTTTTGGAATTACTTGGTGTATGCATGATGCAAACTCAAGAGTGTTCAACAAAATTTACTAACCTGGAGAAAAAACCTAAATTTTAAGCTATCAGAAAAGTCCGCAAGTGACCTGAAAGAGGATTAAAGGTATCAACTTTTGGGCGTACATTAAATCCTCACAATGAGAGGCAAAACATATGGGAAAAAGAAATTCTAGTCTTGGAAAATGTAGTTGACAACACCCCAGTATTTTTTTTTTTAAACCTTTCCGAACTGTGCTACATGTAGGGTGTATCTGTATCTCCCATCTGCTCCTTGAGATGAAAGTGAATTATCTAGTCAAGAATGGAAAGGAACTATCTGCATCACTGATTCCTTGTGTCTAAACTAGCTGAGCTTTTCTTCAGAAAAGGAGGGGTTTTGATTTTTTTCAGTCTGGGCCTGTTGTTTCTGGGAACCATGCCAGTATCTCTATATGATATTTTGCTTACCGTCCTGATATAATAGCTGGGAAGTTTCTCATCTTTTTCACAATGTAGAACTACCCAGACAATTTTGTAAGCAGAGTCAAATGATTCCTTGCTTAAATCTTCAGGAGGTATTTAAGCATGGATCTCTATTGGAAATGCCAATGAGCAAAAGGATATTAATATCTTTGTATCATGGCTACTTGATCTCACTCTGCAATCCAAATTTCTGTTTAAATTTTTACATTATAGGTCATTAATTACATGAGGCAAGGAGCTGCATTATTAGAGGTCACTTTATCAGGTAAGTTTCAGAAAGGGATAAATAGTTTCCCTAAGAATTCCTTAAATCAGAGGGGAAACTTGTTTGCAACAACCAGGCAGGACTCTTAAAGCAAAAAAAGTATTTTTGTACATTACTCTTCCTAAAAAATCCCCTATTTGTTTCTGTCCACAATATTTTTAGAGAAGGATTAAATATTACAATTCTATAAAGCCTTTATGAGCCAAGTTTACTAACATCAGTGAAAACAGTTTGGATATCTCTCTGAATATTCAAGGGAAAAAGGACAGGCATGGGAACAGATTAATTGATAAACAGTTCCAGTATAAAATCTGTCTTTCAGCATTTTATATTCCCTTTAATAGTTCTTTTATTATTGAGTTATTAGGCTATAATTTACATCAAGACATTGGAATCACTGGATTAAAGAAATCTTTTTGTGACAGGGAGTAACAATATCCTAATTTTGGGCATACATGTAATTTCAGTTGCAATGAATGGTGCTTTAACTGGTGGTAATCCCTAGTGTTTAACGTCCTGTAGTGGTCAACTGTCTTTACATTACAAATTCCATACAGAAAAATGTTTCTAATAAGGAGCTAGATAACTTGAGGGTTTTTTTTGGTTGGTTTTTTTTTTTTTTTTTTTGGTTTTTTTTTTTTTTTTTTTTTTACACAACACATACATATTGTAGAAAATAGATTCCATTTGGGAGATGTGGTGTATAATGATCTCAACTTCACTACTCTAATGAACAAAGCTGGAAAAACCAAACCCAGATCTCAGAAGACAAAGGACTAAAATGAAGAGCCCAGAAATCACTTTAAAATCTCTTGAGTTTCAATCTGACCAAGAATCAAAATTGACTTGTATTTACTTTACACAGAGCCAGGTCTTGGAACCATCGGGGTTAGATAATTAATACTAAAAAATCGACACCCAAATACAGAAGTCTTTGTGCATTTAATACACAGGTACACTCATCTGAAGCAACATGTGCTAGGAATAAACTTGGAGAAATTTCAGAAGGTGGCCAAATTCACATTTTGGAATGCATTAAGAGAGCTTCCCCAATGTTCTGAAGGCCTAAAAAAGGAAAGCTCTTTAACTGTATAATTTTGACAATACAATGAGTACTTTTCCTTTTACACATCATCTGTACTATGGGGCTCATATCCCCTGTGCTGTTTGAGTTCTGCTTTTGCAGAGGCCAATCTTTTTGAAGAATACAATACAGCATGTAGTTTTAAAAGATTTCTATTCTTTCTCTCCCTTGAGAACTGGACATCAAAGATTTTTAAGAGGCTATGAAAAAATGATGTTTAACTGGCAGTGCATTTCCTGAAAGAGAGTGGCTCCAAATGGCCCCAAAGTTTAGTAAATGAGGTAAATATTAACCCTGATGTACAGGCTTTTCTTCAGAATATATCTTTCTCTTTAGTAGAAAAAAAGCTGAGGAATGCATTAATTTCCCACAAATCATTGAAGCAAATAAAAATAAACATATGTACAGTCAAATACAGTTCTAGAGAGGAAAGGTTTACATTAAGACAGAACCAAATTTGATAGAAACTGTCTGGCTTGTGCCTGCAAAAGCCATCTTTGTCACAGGATGACAAATCCAGAGGAGGAGCTTCAACTGTCCTCGCAGCTGAACAGGGACTAATACACGACATCCTAAAGAATTATATTTTTTGCAATTACATTCTTGCTTAGAGTGATCCTGTATGGGATTACAGCTTCCTGTCTGGCTTTGGATTTCTCCACACACTTGTGTGCTAGAGGCAGTCACAGCAGCTTCTTCCTCCCCTCTTTAGCCAAGTCCTAGTCTGGGATCCTTATGGAATCCTAGATGAGGGGCTAATAGAGCACTTAATGCTTCCTTATGTGGTTCCAATATGTTGCACCCTTTTGCTTTCATAATAACAGGAATTATTGTGATAATAACTCACACTGATTTTTTGGGTACAGTTTTACAGTTATGATTCAGCCACACAGCCCTTAGAAGGGACTTAGACTGTAAGTGACATCTGAACAGCTGTGTGAGACACAAACCTGTAGCTACAGTTTACTTATGCCTGCAACACTGCCTTATTTCTAAAATGCTTTTTCAAAATGTAGTTCCATATCTGGGATGAGATTAACTGTTATCTTGCTCCCTCACACGGAAATTTTAAACAAGGAAATAAGTTGGACAATTTCTGTGCCCGAGGAAGGGTTTGGCCAGCAGGTTGAGGGAAGTGATCCTACCCCTGCTCTGTGCTGGTGACACCAAATTTGCAGTGCTGTGTCCACCTCTGGGCTCTCCAGTCCAAGAAAGACAAGGAACTACTGGGGACAGTCCAGTGGGGGGGCTGTGAAAATGGCAAGGGGACTGGAGCATCTCTGTTATGAGGAAAGGATGAGGGATTTGGGTCTGTTTAGGTTGGAGAAAAGAAGACTGGGAGAGGATTTTATCAGTGCTTACAAATCTCTTAAGGGTGGGTGCCTGTAGGATGGGGCCAGAGTTATTTTCAGCGGTGCCCAGTGATGGAAGAAAGGGCAATGGACACAAACTGAAACACAGAAAACTCCATCTGATTACAAGGAAAAATGCCTTTACTTGGAGTGTGGCAGAGCACTGGACAAGCTGCCCAGAGAGGTTGTGAAGTCTTCTTCTTTGCAGACATTCCAAACCTGGCTGGGCATGATCCCCTGCAAGCTGCTGTGGGTGAACCTGCTTTGGCAGTGGGGGTTGGACTAGATCCCCACAGATCCCTTCGAGCACCAACTGTGCTGTGATTCTGTGAATTTGGATTCGAAAAGGGTTTTATCACTTGCAGTTTCCCCTGAAACTACTTCATCTTGGTAGAGAGCAGATGCTCAGCCCTGCTGATATATGGCTGAAACATATGGCTGTGGATCTTCAAGTTAGGAAAGATATAAATAAAATATGCATGACTTGAAATAATATCATACAACACTATATATAGAGCTGTCTTAGAAAAGTTCAAATTAGGATGGCTATATATTTATTTTAAAAAAGAGAATATTGTAGGATTATGCGCCAGAGGGAAAGAAAGAATATAGTTTAGTATTGGGTGAAAATCCATACCAACACTTTGTCTGCCTGCAACTGCCTGATCCTAAAAAGACCTCAAAAGATGTACAATCTTGGGTGGCGGTACACATTTCTTAAGAACTGTCAGCAGGGAACATGCCAAAAATCCCAGCTGTTCTATAAAAGTATTTGTGAATTGCTTCATCAAAATAGTAATTTAGTCCATAGACTAGAAATGAAAAATTATCTTTTTTAATCCAAATGTATATTAAGAAATAAAGTAAAAGCTATGATTTTTTTCCTAAGGTAAATGTTAATGCAAACAGTGCTTTAGATACAGTTGAAAAATGTACTCAGATGTCATGGTTAATTCAAATCCTTTCTATTAGGAGTAGCTTTGCAGCTGTCTATAGCATCTGTTGTCTAAGGTAACAGGAAGAGTCTGCAAGTTTGGTTCACCACCTTAGCACATAATGTAAAATATCTATGAGGTTAACACAATTTTTTCAAGTCATAGGATCATATTGTATTTTTTTTAAACGGGAATAAATTAAAATACCTGCCAAGAAATCCAAGAAAATGGCAAGCAAAAAAGGTTTAGATTGGATATTAGGAAGAAATTCTTTACTCTGAGGGTGGCGAGGCCCTGGCTCAGGTTGCCCAGAGAAGCTGTGGATGCCCCATCCCTCAAAGTGCTCACGGCCCGGGTGGATGGGGATCTGAGCAACCTGGGATAGTGGAAGGTGTCCCTGTCCATGGCAGGGGGGTTGGAACTAAAATATCTTTAAGGTCCCTTCTAATTCAAACATTCTATGACTCCATCAAATCATCACAACTCTGTTCCAGATAGTGAAAAAGTAATATAGACCTTTCCTTGAAAGAATGCGTAGTGACCTCAATGCATTTTTATCACCAGGAAAAACAGCACTCTATTAATTTCTATTTTTGTAGTGAGACGTAATTATAACATACGTTAGATTAATTATTTTGGGCCATAAAGATCTTGGAAAACTGGCTGCTTTCTTATTAATAAGCCTTGCATGCTTGAGCTTGATTTGATATGGAGGAAAGGAGCAAGAGAAGGCTTTAGCTCTGATTCTCAGTGTGACCAAGGTGGGAAATAAAGAGCAACTGGAAAATGAGTTCAATGCACTTGCACCAGCAATTACAAGCAGTCAGTGAACACTTGAATATTGGTTGTAGTTATGTGGAAATTCTTGATGGGATCACATTTACCTACTGCATTTGTCTTTGTTTTCTATCAATACAAACTCAGTCCAACAGTATCCTAAATATACTACAGCACACACATCTATTTAGAGCCTAGAAAGATTTCTTACTCTGGAAATAAGACTGTTCTCACAACATCTCTCACATTTGCAGCTAACTGTCAGAAGGTTCATACACTTTTTCCACTGTAAAAAGGAAAGTATATACCTTTTCTTAGTCACAAAGAGAGAGAGTGGGTATTTATAATGTTTACATTCTCCTGGTTATTATGAATAGTAATTAAATAGAAATAAATACATAGTAATATAATTAAGTATAAAAATTCTTCAAATCAGAGAATAATTTAGGCTGAAAAAGACCTCTAAGATCATCCAGTCCTACTGTTAACCCACCACTAAGCCATCTCCCTAAGTGCCCCACCTACAGGACTCCTAAATGCCTTCAGGAATGGTGACTCAACCCTTCCCTGGGCAGCCTATTCCAGTGCTTCACAACCTTTTCCATGAAGAAATTTTCCCTCATATCCAATCTATAACTCCCCTGGCACAACTTGAGGCCATTTCCTCTTGTCCTATTTGTTGTTACTTGGGAGAAGGGACCAAACCCCACATCACTACAGCCTCATTTTAAGTACTTGTAGAGAGCTGAAATAGTTATATAATTATATAAATTGTACTTATTGTTAAAATTAATAGAAATAGTTCAGAAAACAACACAGATAAATTATCGTAACAAAAGTAAATGGATATCTTTTGAGGGGGAGGAAAGAATACTGGGTTAGAAAGTTGTGTTTCTTCCCTGGAAGGCTAAATTAATGAAACAGTTTAAGAATCATCTATCCTTTCATCTGTCACTGCCGTAGAATGTGGGTCAGTGTTAAACTGGGTTAGAACATAACTCTCTGTTTCCCACTGCACGTTCTGGTTTATGATCTCAGAAACCCTTCAGTGAAGCCCACGAGTAAGGTTTGCACATGCTTTCAACAACTTCTCAAGAGTCTCCTTCTTCCCTACCCATATTTAGGTGATTCTATACAGCATACTTGGCTTATTTCTAAAGCCCAATCAAGTAATCAGAGCCTCCCAGAAAAAAAAGTCATATACCTCTAAAAATGCCTAATACATCATATTGTGCCACATTTAGAAGTGCACTAACAAATTCCTCTGGCCAGGGTGCATTGCACAAATGCAGACGCCAGTTCTATAATGCAATGTGATGAGGTAAGTCCCTGCGGCACATGTGATGCTCAGATGGAGCATGTGGCCCAAGGAGGCTCCAGATTGCATCCAGATTTGTAGCCGTGTATCCTTTTTTGATTATGATTCAATGAATCTCACATCAACACTATTTCGGTAATAGCCAACATCGGCAAAATGTGTCACTTCACAGAAAGTTCTGAAAACCCAGTTTTTATGGGATTAAAAAAAAAAAGTTTTTAAACTCCTGATCTTCCTAGAGAGGAGCAATTATAGTTTGATCACACAGGCCTAAAGCAAATATAAATATTTTAAAATTTTGTGGCTCTGTTATGTATTTACGATATGCTGATTCCTAATGGTAAAAAAGCACCTCTGAAGTCAATATATTACCTTGTAAACAACCTTACAAACAAATTACCTTTCAATTGCTTTCCTTGGCCTACTTCTTATGACCTCCAAAATCACTTAAAGAACTTTCCTAACTTAAAGCTCAAGGTGATAAGGTTCACAGGGTTCTCTCCAACATAGCTGGAGTATTACATCTTTGCTCAAATACTCATTAACAAGGGACCAATCAAATAAAAAACATACTTAGATGACAGAAACAAAAAAAACACATCTTGTCTACGCAAGTTTCTACCTGAGACTGCTCATGTGAGTTCTTTGTTCCGCTCTAAGTGCTGCATTTGAATAAATACCGACAACAACAAATGACAAAGTTCTTATAATGTTATTTGCAGCAGAAGCTGAGAATGATCACCCTTAGTCTGGCTGTGTTTGGTGTGGATGTTAACCATGGCAACGGTGAAAAATGATCAGATCCTTAACTAGTGTACGCTACTAACATGGAGATGTTATTCTACAGCTAACAGATTTATGAAAAAACAAAGCAAACCATCAACATAAAAATCTGGTTTATGAAGCTTCTTTAATGAATATTAAGATGACTCCATTTTTAAAGGGTTATTATTTTGGACTCCTTTTTGCACAGAATATATAAGCATCCATTCCCATCAAGAAAATAGAAGTACTTTGAGCAGTATTTTATTTGTTTTTCTAATGTATTTATAGAATCAATCTTCAGAGCACCTTATCAATGACTCAACATATGTCAAACATCACTTGAAATCAAACTTCAGGAAGGTACTATAAAATAAATGTTATCCCAGAAAAATTTATTATAGAATAAATATATCTCATCTCTAACTCATCTTGATTGTTCAGGCCTTATTTTAAAATCATATGAGAGAGAGGACACAATTCTTCTCTCTCCCGTGAGGTGTTGGTTTGCTTTACTACTGATCCCTGCTCAGACATGTACATGAAGATAACATTAATTTATGGAAGATAGTATTTAAATCTGATCCTTGATTCTTGCCTTTTCCCACCCCTACAAAATCTTCAGCCACAGTGCTGCTCATGTGAGTTCCTGAAGCTACACTGAGGCATTGTATTTGAATAAATAAACGCATCACCAGTACAGAGTTCTTGAAGAGCACTCAAATTTCCCTACAATTGAGTGTTGCGTACGAGAAATATCCAGGAGTATTCTGCTACATTCCTGCAATTTCTTTCAGAGTGAAAGAAATTGAAAAATCAGCTTGTAAAAAAAAAAAAAAAAAGTAAAATTTTTGAAACAAATTGGTATGCACCTCCTCAGGCAGAGGGTGAAGAAAGTAAACTTTTTTGCAGAGTATGACATCCTTACTACAGGAAAGGATGCAAGAGGGAGGGTGCACAGAAGTGAGTCAGCACAGTAAATATACACAAATGTGAGAGTTATCAGAGTATTTCACCTTTTGCATACTGGGGTCATTATTTGCAGTGATAATACTGCAGGATTCCTGGGTATAGCTTTTATCTGAAATGAAAGTGATTTTTTGTACTATTAATGATGTGTAAAAGAAAATGCTTCTGTTAATCATTTGGGAATAATTTAGGACAGCAAGAATTGCTGACTATTAAAAATAATTTATATCTTCTCTCTCTGGTTGCAGTATTGTACATTTCCCTATAAAAGCATTCTTTATCAGACAGAACTGAGGTTTCTGATCACAATGTATGGCTTGCTATCCAAAATATTGCCTGAATTTACACTATGATGGAGAAGAAGGCTCAGGATCTGAGCCTTCAGATCTTCTTTTATCTACTGTAGTAGATTGAAAAGTCACATGCATTGTGCATGTTGAACATATTCAACAGGGGAACATTCTCTCTTTAAGATAGAAAATATGTTATTAATACTTTAGGAGATGCCAGTAGGACTAAAGTCTCTCTTGATGAACAGGTATTTCAGAACATGAGGTTCTAGATAGAGAATTATTTACTTAGAGTGGGGAATTATCATGATCATTTAGAATAAGCACAGCAATAGGTGTGGTAGAGTTTTTTGGAGCCTTCCTTACCAGTTTGTCCCCTTACCCTCTGGAAGTACTGTCGAGAATGAAGTGATTTTAATTATAGTAATGGAATCTACTATTAATTACAAATTTTATAAACAATTTACTGAAATCATATTACATCCTTAAAGAGAGTGATAGTCTGGAACAAAATATTGAGGCTTTTTACAAAATACAGAAACAAAAGTATTGCTAGTTTCATATATTCCATACAAGATACATACTTCTAAAATTTTATTTTAAAATTGCTTCTTAAAAATTATTGAGAACAAAACCTATTATTTGGGGAACAGGAAAATTATTTGAAACTGCAGTGATAGCAGAGCATGTTCTGACTTCTAGTACTTTTTAAGAAAAATAATAAAAGGAGAAGTTTCACGCTCAAGCAAAGAAACATTTTTAAAAGTTCTTGCTTTTCATATACAAACTCTACTCAGTGATAAGAAGATTACACAAAAAAAAAAAAGGATACTGAGCAAGCTGCCTGCTGAACAGCTTTTAATTCTTCATGTAAGCAACATGATGCAAACATTTGAAAAGCTACTTAATTTTACGGGGAAAGACATCAAGCACAAAAGGTCCATGTAAATCTTATCATTGCCAAGTTTAGCAAAATGAGGACAGCATGCAAGTTCACAGGCAATGAAGGATTTCACTGGCAGCAGGACTGTTTGTAGATGGGTTTAAGCACTAATATTGGAAGGAAGAGATTTAAAATTTTACAAGTAAGGGAGAAGAAAAGGTCTTCCCCCATTTCATTCCATTCCCCCTGCGGCTTCCCCTTTCTGGCCTTTTCAATCTCTCTGTGTTCCAAGACTGCTTCATATAGGAGCAAGAGGGAAAGAAAGACCTGTTTAATTAGCAGAGAACCCAGTGCCATCTTTCCCCACGCAGGAAGAGGCTCTCACATCTTCCAGCACCCGCTCTCAGTTGGCTCAGTCATTTGTGGAATGTTTGCCAGGCTCTCTCCTGGGTGCTCTGAACAAATGCTGCGGCACTCTGGGGGAACATTCAAGATGAATGGGGCAAGAGAACGTGCAGAACAATTTCTTACACTTTCCTCGGGAAAGCACTTTATTTTATCTGTTTTCATCTGAAAAGAGCAAGAGATCCTTCCACCAGAAAAATATTCCTGTTGCATGAATTTCATTAGCATAGCTAGGGAGCTCCAACTGGGTACCAAATGGTACGACTTACATTCATGTATGTATTTTCTGCCATATGTCAAGGAGCTGGCTGTGTCTTGAGAACATTATAGTTCTGACTGATTCAGCACAGTGAACAATCCACAGCCAAGCATTCAGAAAGAGGGGCTCAGGGCAGGGAACAAGGATTTCCATGTCAGTCATTTTTATTTGTAAAGGTAAAGGAAATCATTGGCTTATGAATGTCAGATTAACTGAAGTTCCCATATGATTTCTTGCTCATACAGGATAATAAAAATACACCACTTATTACCGACAAATGCACAATAACTCCACAAAAAAATTGTGGCTTTATTTGCAGACCTAAAAACAATTTTGTAACTATTTTCCATACATATAAGATTTAAATTCATTTTACTAACAAAATAATTTGAAAAAAAGAGAAAGATAGGATTTAACTGTCTACAGCATATTATCTGTAATGTTTTCCCATGATAGAAATATTTCCATAGCTAGAGGTCTGAGATCTTTCTTTTTATAATTCAGAGAAAGTGTGGAATTGCAAAACATATCCTAAATATTTATAAAATGGAGCAATGACATGGAACATAAAACCCTAAAACCTTTAGAGTGTCTACTCTGCTCAGCATTTGGTAAGTCAACGTTTAGTACTTTACCTATGACAGCATTATAGGAGATATTTCCGAGAAAATAAAGATATAAAAGATGAATTATAAGCCTCTACAAAACGATATCGTATTAAAAGTGAGATTTAAGAACAATCTAAAGAAGCAGCTTTGGGTTCGGTATCTAACATTACCAGAAAAGTGAAATTCCCATGAAGCAGTGCTCTGTCTCCATGGCAACCTTGCAAGGTAGCACAAAAGGGTTCATCTCTATGCAACGCAGTTTTATAAAATCTATCATCCTAAATGTGACAGCATGTACGATCTTGTGGGTCTGCTGTGACACCACAATGCATAGGAGTTATTAAATATAACCAATGCCTCATTTATTACCAGTCAAAGGAGCTACCTTTTAAATGCAAATGTTGAAAATTAAAATGAAGGGTTTAATCAGTAAAGCTCCCCAACCTTAAATTACCATGGGGAGAGTTACAATATGGGCTTGCCGACATGGTGTTTTAAAATATTAATACCAAGATCTGTGCTTATTTTTGACAGCTGTAACATGACCTTCAGAAGTAAAAGTAATAAAAACAGTATGACCACTATTTTTTGAAATAAAATCCTATAATCTCAAAGCATAAAAGATATACTAATGGGTGATTACAAAGGGGATTACAGAGCAACCTAGTGAGTATATCTTTAACAATTCACAAGGCACCACTTTTTACCACATAAATATAATTTATTATACTTAAAACCTGCTTGAGAGCAAGGTTACCTGGCAAAACTTCAGCAGGTGCTCCAGGTTAATTTGATTCAAGATATTTTCTGCAGAATGTCTAATTGTGAATGGATCTACCTATTGATTTCTTGCTAAGATCAATAATTTTTTTCATCTCTGTGAACCACACAGGGAGAAGAAATAAAAAAAAAGGCTTAAAATAGATTTCTGGCACAGAGGATGGTATCTCTCTTTTTTCTTTTCCCCCAAATGTCATTCTTGTTGTGCAAAATCATATAAAACAAAATCTAGAAGGGAATTAAACCAAAGTATGCAAACTGTTATGAATTATAAACTTTCAAATATTGTGGTGAGGTCTTATTTTCCCTAATGTTTCTTTGCTATTTTTTTTTCATACAGCATATATAAATCTAGAGAAAGATATTTTAAATGACCTTTAGGATGTCAGAACGTGCACAATATTGGTTAAGTGAATGTAATGAACACTCACAAGTAACCTTATTTTTATGAAATTGAACCAGAAAATTAACATTTTCTTTTTTCCCCCCTTATTAGGATATAAGCTGATGAACTCAGGCATGGAGTCAATAACAGAAATATACACTCAGATACAGCTTGATTTCTAAGGTTTTGTTTGTAGGTTAGTGTGACTAACACTCACGTCTCTTAAGCAAATGTCTTTGCATGCCACCAATACAATTCACATTCTTCAGAAATAACCAAGGTTTTGAGTATAATTAGACCAGGGAAGGCATAAATGTACTTTTCAAATAAGTATGGAATATAATCTCGATAAGGACAGAAACTAAAGTCAGGATTTTCTGCAGAACAATCTTTTTGAATTCCAAGTGAATTCATAAGGGAGGGAAAAAATGATAGAAAATGCCATAAGGACAAGACAGCACTTTTCCAGCTTTCCTACACCTTTTCACAGGACTCTGATGACAGAAAAGGGACTATTAACACAGGTTAGAGAGCTTCCTGGGACTTACCCCAGCAGGAAAGACAGCCCTGCACTGCACACAGTTGGCAAATAGGCTCTCTGGCACCTCTTCACATCCTCTGCCACAACGAAGAATCTCCCTCAAGAATCATTGTTTCCCATTAATCCTTTGATGGGGTAATGGGACATTTGAAGTTACATCATTTTTCATGAGTACCTCTGAAGTGGCCCAAAATTCAACAGCGGATGAATTAGATCCTTGCTCCTAGTGGAATTTATGAAACAGCATAAGTTTTCATAAAATATATCCATTGGCTCTGTTGCCCTTTTCTTGCTCTCCATTTGCTCACATGAACATAGAGTTTTATAAATGTATGGCTAAGACCTCATTCTTCAACGTGATTATGAGCAATGGAAAAAAATCTCCAACAGAACATAGAGAAAAATAACAAAAAAAAAAAATAAATCTGTAAGTGACATCCAGAGCCTTCCAGCCTTTAAAAGACAGCACCTTGAAAGGGGTATTGCTGCTGACCTTCCATCACAATGCCATGACTAAGATTTCATACTGAAGCAGTTGAAAATTAATCAGAGTTGCTGCTCCTCCCCCAGAGCAAAATTGGATGGGGAACAGGTAAATGTTAAATATAGCAGCACAGCTTTAGATTGCAAGCCCTAAAGTACATTTTGTTATTCCTATGCCTTAAGATTGAACTATTCAGACATCTAAACCACATATTTCTTCTTATGAAAACAACAACTCTTCAAAAACAAAGATACAAGTTATTCAGATGAAGAGTAATAGTTAAAGGTTTGTAATTTACAGCAACCAAAAGCAGAATTATGTTTAAAACCTACTTAGCACATCTATGCATTTCATTGCATCATGGAACAGTCATGTTTGATGGACTACAACTTTTTTCAGTAAGAGAGAACGATGAAAAACAGAATAAATGGTCAGATGAGTCTGAGAAATCTTAACTACAGCATATTCCCAGTTCTGAAAGCAACTTCTTCTTAACATATTAAAACTGCTTCTTAAATAATACAGTATTGGATCCTCATCTGTGTTCTAATTTTAATACAATAATTAACACTAACTGCTTACCACCTTTGATTAAGAAATTATATATAATACTTGCTGAACTTGATATCTTCACAATATCATCTAATTTAGTCTCTGACATAAATTTATGACCTAGTTCAGTTTTGTGATGGGGGTAGTTTCTGCATGCTTGTGCAAATAGTTCAGAGATAAATAGTAATTTATTTCCTATATATTTCACATATAAAAAGAAATAGATAAAGTTTAGAATAATTCTTTAAAATTTCTGTAAGATGCATGACTTTAAATCATCAAAAATAATAAGACTGAACTGCAACCTCATTTTAATCAAGAAGAATTTTGCCTTAGATTTCAGTAAAGCTGGGATGTTGCCCTTACAGAGCTTAACCAATAAACAAGCTCACAACGAAATTATTGATTAAAAGTAGAGTTAAAGTTACTTCATAAAGTTCAGAAAGAAAAAAATGTCAATATTTTTAAGGTTTTGATGTTTTGATGTGTCTGAGTAATCTGATTCTAAATTGATTAATTGAAGTCTTCAAAAAGGAATTTATATAAACACAAAATTAGTGACTGAGTTTTATACTATTCAATCTACTGCTTTTTCATACTGATAATAACATATCAATTTATTATAAACATTTAAACCCCCTACACTTTTATAGATTATACCACAGATTAAAGTGTATTTTAATACCACAACCTGCCATAGCTCAGAGTCTCAAAGTCTTCCATTAAAGCCCAAAGCTAAAAACATTCCTTCAACAGCTATTGACTACTTCAAGGCATAGATTGAGGGATGTGTATTTTCATTTCTTAGAAGTGGAGAACAGAGAATGCATTGTACAAGAGAGATGGACCATGGCAAAGTGGTACTGCAAGTAAAAAAAAAAAAAAAAAAAGCAATATTGAATCAATAGTAATATTAGCTATATTGATGACCCTTTTCATTACTCTCATTCAGAACACAAAATAAATTTCTACCACATCAGCCTGCCAATAATATCTGTGGGCTGCATGAAGGTGAGCGGGTGGGGCTTTTTTCCATTTTCCTACAAGCAATTCAATTGTAAGAGCAGCACTCTCAATTTACCACACAAGCAAATTAGTAGCTTGTTTCATGGCAGAATATTGGCTTTTCTAGAGTTATGTCCAATTCCTTTTCAGTAAATAATACCACTGTCTACTCCCTCACAAATTTAGAGCAATTAGTTGTTATGACCAAGGGATGGACTATGAAAACTTTTCTCACTGTGAAGAAACCACCGCTCACATAACTGTGCCACAAAACTGCCCTGGCAGCTTGGAATTCACCACAGAGGAATTCACCACGAGTGCTCTCCAGCTCCTGCTGCCTCCTGGGGACTCCTTCTGAGCAGAAAGGTGCCTTTTGAAATCAGTGGTCCATCCTTGACAGCCTCTTTCATCTTTCACCACGATGGATATACTGCCTGACACAACCTCTCCTGCACTTCTGTTGCTACTTGCTTGGCAGCTGGCAGCAGCTACAGAAAAAATCTGGCTCCAGTTTTAATAAAGCATTAAATTTAATAACCCTGCCAAGTTTCATTCTGTGCCATGCTTGCAGGTTGAAATCTTACTTATCAGAGTGGGAGCATTTCCTGCAGGTGAACAGCAAGACTTGGATATAGGGCATCAATTGTTTTGTCCTTCCCTCCAAAGAAATCACAGAATAGTAGAACTTCCATGGAAGATTTCAAAGAACTGAATTGTGAAAAAAACACTGGTTTTGCAATCTCTGTCCTTATTTTGATACATAAAAAGAATTATTAAGATTGGAAAAGAATTCTAAGATCATAATTTGACTCCTGACTACCAGCACACAGCTACATCTGCATTCTTTAAGACAACTGAAAATTAGATGATGATATGAATAATTTGATAAGAGGTAGATTTGTCATATAACACAGTAGCTATCACCTGACATTTGATAATATAATTCCTATGTAAACTCTCAGTGGACTTGTATGGCATTTTCCCTCAGTCCTACCTTGTACACTAGTAATTGTTTTATTTAAGGAAGTTATTAAATCATTGGAAGTTGATCTGTAATTCTAGAAATTCACCTTCTAACATTTGCAGAAGGCTGCATTTAACAGCTAAAAGGGAACCTCAGACTTTTCATTACAAGATGACATGTCAAGCTCAATGCATTGCATAGCACCTCATTCAGCACACCTCAATTTTCACACTTTCATTGACTCTTATAACAGCAGATGAGTCCTGAACTTCTGAGTTCTGGAAGGGAAGTCATTTTACGCCCCACATTCTAGGCTGATCAAAACCTTAAATCTTTCCTGAGTGTGTCTCAGTGAGTAGCAATGAAAGTTTTGTGCGTGTGAGAGTGCACCATCCTGGTGATTCTGTGGTCTGTGCTGAACCAACCTGTTGCATGGAAGTGACTCTGCTCTCCATGCTTAAGAAACACTCCAGGCTACAGCTCAGCTCTATTTCCAGCTTTGGGATTAGCTATGATGCAGATTCCTCATATTGCTGTAATCTTCATCTTCCAGACCCTCAACAGGCAAGAGAGGCTAAAGGCTTAATAAAGACTTGGCCCAGTATTTACAGACTAAACAAATGGTGATGCACCTCACATTTTAATGAGCTACTTCAATCAAGTTAACAGTCTATAATGGTCATTACAATTAGAAATGCATATTTTTTGAGCTGCTTTAAAATCAAATAGTTTAAGATAATAGAATTCAAGGTAACAAACAAAAGCTACACGTTGCCAAAAATGGCCACAGAGCTGTGGCCACGCGTGTGCCATCTTAACATTGTCACATGGGAAAGCCAAAATTGAGACATATGCAAATTGCTAATGTAGATTTTGATAAGCACTGTTTAGATCTCACAACCTTTACTCATCAACCTCACAGTTTTCACTTTCACAGTACTAAAATTCCCACAGTACCCCAAAGGCACTTCGTATTTCCCCATCTACTGCAGAACAAGCCTGGGTGCTGAGGCAAGGGTCATGAATTCTGGTGGGCAGGATTTCTCCAACCCTTTGGTAATATCTCTCAGCATTGCAAGGCTTAGGTCCCCTTTGTAGAGCTGGCCTTCAATATGAAAGGATTTTTTTTTTTTCCTGCAAAATTAATCATAAGAAAGATTGACTGCCTCTGGATGTATAATTCAATTTGAAGTATCTGAAAAATGGTACTGAAAATCACCTCTATTTGCCAAAAGCTGACAAGCTATTTGCACAAAATCACAGAAAGAATTCTGGGAGATGTCAATAATGAATAGGATAAATGTTCTCAAGCTTGATAACTAAAGGGAGTTTGCTGATAAATTTTAAATGTATGCAGCATGCTCTAGAGTCACTTTATACAGATATTGTTCCTGGATTCATAAAAAAAAAAGTAGTTCTTTTTCTCTAGTTCAAATAATCTGAAACAAAAGTGCTACTTTTGTTTCAGATTATTTGATATTTTAATGTATGTAAGTAATGACTGAGTGTATGTAATCTCTGTATGTTACTTCCTCATAAAATTTTTAGACTTAAGAAATAGTGAGGGTTTTGGGGTTTCTTTTCTCTTTCCATGTTTAGACATAAAAAAATTCAACATATTTCTTAAGGGGAAATAGAAATGTTTGGGTACATATTCAAGCATATTACTAAATAATAACATACATTCTACTTATTTGTTTCTCTTCACTCTGTTTTCTTATACATTTATATTTCATATTAGATTTGAAGCACTTGTCTTCAAGGTCTTTTAAACTATAATAATAATAATGTAGTTTTGGAATAGGCATCTAAAAAGTACCCAGATAGTTACTTATAGATACTTAGAAGCATATGTAAGAGTTGGGTATCTTTTCCTACTTTCAAAAAGCTAAAACTAAATGTTTATGTTCTGGAAAATCAGAGGTTATTTGATCCATTTATCTTCATTTAAGGCTAAGATACACATAAAATTATAAAAGTTTGGTGGAAATGGACAGAAGCTCTATTTACATGCCATTGGTAAAAAGGGTATGAAGTAAAACTGGGTTTGACTGTTTCAACTTGCTGATTTCTGAGGCAAAATTCTTTCTGCTGTCTTACAAGGTTGTTTTGCTTATTTCTTCCTTCTTTTACCACCACTTTCACCTCCTTGATTCTGTGAGAGCGCTCTGTTGCTTAGTTTTGTTCCTGAACCTAATCTGGTTAGGCAAATATTACAGACCTCTGCTTAAGACCTACAGGTCTTGGGGTTTTGTCTTCATTAACCTTCCTCTTGATACAGATCTACTTCATAACAACCTTCTTCTCAACTGGTCTTAAAACATCTGTGCTAAAGTACATACAGCTCTTTTTAATTCACTGTATTTGCAAAGATTCTTTGCTGATGTACAGATGATGATCAAATCAAGTCTATAGCCTAAATATTTAATATTACTTTCAGAGACAGGAATTAAAATACAGTAATGAGGGGAGGAGAACGGTTTTCTCTCTTGAAAAATGTTGTCATGAACTTAATATTAAGTAATTTTGTTATCAAATCAATTATGAAAATTGAAGATATGGAAGCATTGGAGTTGAAGTGCCTTTGACAGAAATGTAGCATTGTTGAATTCTGATCACACATCAAAAGTGACAGAAATGCATAAGCAGGGTTCTTCTTTTTAAAGGCTAAATGAACAACCAGAGAGTTTGCATGAGGCACTTCTTCCAGGTCTCTCAGGCAGTTTTCTCTACACTGTCAAGCCAAGCAAGGACCTTGTGATGCTCAAGGACTGCCAGGTTTGGGTTTTGCACTTCTGAACTGTGATCTGCTCCCACAGCAACGGCTCTTTCACCTTCCCTTTCTTCTAAACTTCTCCCTTTCCTGACCCTTGGAATAGAAGTAACAAAGTGGATGGGTGGTTGGCTTTATTAAAGGTTTGTTTGGGGCCTAGTGAGTATTGAAACGGTCCTAAGAGAAAACACATGGCAGGAAATAGCTATGGTATTTTAAAAAATTTGGGAGCAGTTACCTTACCTTTCTCCTAGCAACACGGAGACACAGTCAGTAGGAGAAAAGAATGGAATAATAAAATCTTTTATGCCTGTACTTCTACGGCTCTTCAGAGCCTTCCTGCTTTCTTTGAGGCTTCACAAACACAGGGAGTTTTCAAATCTGTCTAGAACCAGATTTAAATGTCACGACACTGAAGTTTCCCCGTGCAGTTTTCTACTTAATGCCTTAGTTTTTCAGGGAAAAGTTTTGAATACAATAACCCAGAACAGGCTGCTCTGACTACCTTGTGCCAGAAGCCATTGTCCTCCCACGCTGCAAGCATCTCAGAGGTGCTACAGGTATTTAATTAGCAAAGTGCTTCACAAAAGAAAGCTAAATGTTCATACCATAAGGAAAAACACTGTCCTTCAAGAAATATGAGAGACAAGAGATGCATAAAGTTTTAGTAAAGTTTCAGACAGCTTTACTCACCCTTTTTGTATTCTCTGAGCTTTCCACTTAGCATAAGAAAAAAACCCCTTTCTTTCAGTCCATATTCACACTACTGCCTTGATCATAGGAAAACTGAACACCTTCAGTGCACGATAATTAAGTGCACCTGTAATCCAATTAGTATTTCATTGGTCTCCACACATGCAGTGGCTTTGTTCTTACACCACAGAAACCCTGCTTATTACTGTTTGAAAAAAACCCAACCAAAACAAACAACAACAAAACCCCCCAAAAAAACCCAGAACCAAAACAGAGCAGAAGGAAAAACAGCCCAAATGCAACTTGCATAGCTTCTAAAATAAAGCTGAAGTACAGGAAGAAATAATGCTAATTCATGTAACAATACACACCCATCAACAACATTCAAAGTTTATCCTCTTTCTTCCTTGCTTTGTGTTAATGCTGATAAATTTCTCTTCCCAAACCATCCCGGACTGGCACTAATGTCTGCTTGGTTTCATTTTCAGTGCCTGTTTACAGACAAACCCACTATAATAAGCTCAAACACCAAAGCAATCAGAGGTGCTCCAAGTAGTTACTAAAACCAAATTAACCTAGCTTTTGAATCAAAGATGTTCTGGAGTACTGGAAAGCTGTTTTTCCAAATAACATGCCTGGTCACATCAACAGTCGTGACCACACTTCACTGATACTCAAATATCTGCTGAAACTGTCAGCAGATGCACCACAGGCAAAATAGGAACTGAGAACCATATTCTGAGGTACAGAAAGTTCAAGCTTTAACTGCCAATTAGGTTTTCCTCAGTCCTTCAGCATAATGACAGACATCATTCAAGCATGAACACATCAGGGCTTCATCAGTTCTCCTGTTAAACAGTGTCTCTTGGAAACAGACACAACACAAGACAAAATAAATATAAAATATATATTGCAAATATAAAGGGAAAAGACATTGTGTGGTGCTTTTCTCCCATGTACTCATTTATGTGAATTTGAATATTATAATCAAACATCACTTATACAAAATTACCTAATTATAACTGCTGGAGGGTCTAGGATTGTTTTTTGATTGGCTTTTTTTTAAGTTTTGATTTGCTTTTTGCTGTCAATTCCCCTGTATCAGCCTTCAAACATACGATAGCATCCTCGTAGTGACATTTCAATATGCCCATTTCTCAAATACTCCTCAGAAATTCATTCTCTGAGAATATGCTTTTGCATTTTCCCCAATGACATGTATTCAGCTGCTTGTACATATATTTGACCCATTGCATTAATAAATTATCAAACAATAACAAGATGTTAATAACCCAGGGGCTGTTAAGTCTACAAGGTGTGTAACTGAACAACAGTAATGAGGCATAGAAGATATACCTCAAAAATTGGCTTTCCTCTTCCTCTCTGATACTCAGCATGTATTATCAGGGAAAGGTTTGGAATTCTTTTAAACTAGAAATATTCTAACTTCATTGAATTAAATAACTCCTTAATTTTTTTCATATGTTCTGGGAGAAACTACATAGTCCCATTTGTCTTCTTGAATTTTAGCAAATAACAGGATCTTTTCCTGGCTACAGTAAAACTGAACATTAAGAAAGCATTTGAAGTCTTCATGAATAAAGATAATTCTGATGTAGAATAATAAGTCCTTCAGTAAAGTACCCTGTGATTCCATCCTCTCCTTTTGTGTGAGCGTATTGCAACTACAGAAGGCTACTTAACTCTCAGTGAATATAAATCTGAATGGTGAGGTTCAAAGAGAAACTAAACATTAGAACACTGAGTTCAGTCTTTAAATTAAAACTCTGGCTCTTATAAATTCGAATCTTTCTTCTCTCTAATTCAGAACACTCTTATGTGACTGTATTACCCTCTAGTTTATAACATTTCCTAGATTAGATCACAATTT
Source organism: Acanthornis magna (assembly GCA_036785705.1). Classification (NCBI taxonomy): domain Eukaryota; kingdom Metazoa; phylum Chordata; class Aves; order Passeriformes; family Acanthizidae; genus Acanthornis; species Acanthornis magna. The sequence continues at coordinate 5,247,801 of JAWUZG010000023.1, read as the reverse complement.
CTATTCCTCATTTAATTTGACAGCTTTGTATAAGTATTTTTCCCTGTATAAAAGGGCAAAAATGAACAGCTCCAACTTTGTTGCACAAATAATTCACAACAATGTTTTGGTCAGGGTTTATCTGGTGCAGCAGTCACTGTATGACATGGTAAGATCATTTCTTAGAAGATCTCCATACCCTTTTGTAAAAGTGTTATGAGAACAGGTATAAAATAAAAATACTGAATGACATAACAGTCCTGAAAATGAGATTAACTGCAGTATTCAATTTAAAGTATTCAAAATAAACAACCACAGCAAAATATTGAAGTTTGAGAAAGAGTAATCTCCCTTTGATTCACACTTCCATATATGTTTGAAGTTTCTCCAGGAAGGTGTTTCAGTTTTCATGTTACATCCTGACTTAAGGGAATGCTTTGAATATTTTTTCCAGTTAGTCCATTAGGGCTTGACTTGGGGGACCTCACCGATACATAATTCCATCTACACAAGAAACACAGTAAAAGTGTCACTAATAAAGCAAATCTGGTGTGGCTCTTTTTATGTCTGACAATTTTCTTACATGTTACCACAGTAATTTTGCTGTTCTGTGTGATTCATAGGCTTCAAGGCCAGAAAGGTTGTTTTTGATTATCTAGTCTCATTTCCTGCATAATACAAATTACAAGCTGTCAGCTAGTACATGAGAGACCTCCTCTTTAAGCAGTTTAATGGCTAAGAACCTAGGAAATGTATTTTTAGACTTTCTGAAGCCTGCTCTTCTGACTTGGGTCTCAAGAGTATGCCAACTAGGTGGAGGAGTATAGGCGCATTCTTGCCTCCCAAGGTGGATAATTAGCATGACCTAGATATATGTACATTTCTGAGAGTTATATGTACTTATTAAAAGCTATAGGGCTGATATACAGATATTTTAGGTGTTTTGAAAAGGAAAATATTAATTAAACTTTGACTTTGCTTTTATAACAACTCAATAAATGCAGAACTCTCAAAAACCTGCTTCTTTAACAAGCCCATTCATTTCAGGGACAACGGAAATGGATAGTCTTGTTAGCATGGTGTAATTCTATCATCTATTGGAGAACACTGGGTAAATATCAAATACATGTGTTTTCCTGGAAGAGAGAATAAATGACACATAATGACACATGAGTAACTTTTATTACATATTTGTCATTATATAAAGCATTATAAAACCTGAGATAGAGGCATTTCTGAGCGGTAAACTGATGAAGTACTGCAGATTCTATTTATCTCCTTATGTGACTATGTCCTGAATGCAGTTCCATGTATGTGTGGTAAATGTGTATACGCTAATAAAAATTGTAGAGGAATTTGTCCTTTAGAATTGTGAATGACTTACTGTGTTTCACTCCATGTATTCAGTGCTTCCCAATATTTTCAACAGGAATACAAGGATTTATCCTCTTCACAGTAGCCTGAAAAGCTCCCTTCTTTGCCCTGGGGAAGTATGTTGCTGTAGACTAACAGTGGAACTCAGGTAGCTTTATGTAATGTTCAGAATACAGATTTGCCATAGATATTTTCCTGTCTCATGTAGGATGTCTGTATATGTATGAATAGAACAGTGCTATACAGATAAATATGTTGCACAAGAATCATACAAAATTACTAATTTCCAAGTCTAACTTTGTTGGTCCAATCTTGCATTTAGATACTTCTATATGATTCTTTCCTGAAATATAAACTTTCTTCCAGTATTATAATACAGTCACAGTCATGCACAGTATTCTCATTGAATAATTCACTGCAGAGAAGTACAGAGACAAAAAATCTGCTAAGGGCATTAAAAAAAAAATCACTGCATGACTGACACAGTCACAGTTGCATTTTCATGTGTCTGAAGGTGAATAATGATGTAAGAACTTTGAGGAACACCTGCAAAATTCATGGTTTTCAGAAGCATTTGGGTGAAATGAGAGCACCAGTTCACTACTTGTACCACAGTGATGTGGGGTTGTTCAGGTAAATGAAGATTAAATTAAAACAGAACTTTTTCAAATCTCCCATCACCTTTGTGATTATGTAAACATATACTAGAGTTACAGTTCAATGTAGCTACAGCCAAATGACTTCTAAAATTGAAAACAACCTAACAACTAATCAGTAGTTGCAGTTAATACATATAATATCAAATATCCATTTAAATAAACACCCATTCATAGTGCAAATAGCATTGTCAAGGAGGCATTTGTCTTTAAAACTAATTTATGCTTTGTTTTGCACAGGTTCAATAGCAAAATCACAACTTGAAAACATAGTTTTCAGTGGTGATTTGTCTATAAAAGACCCTGGTGGGTTTTTTTTTCAATTTCTTATGGACTTGTGGAAACACTAAATGTACCTTGTAAGTACCTTTTAAGACCAAGTGGTTAAGCAGAGCCATTAACTGAGAAAATCAAAAGACCAGCTTGTATTACCAGCAAAATGCCTGCAGTGCCCTTTTTCTGAGATCAAAAGCACTTATCTGGCACCTTTTTGATATAACTCGGGTTCTTCCTAACAAAGACAGGTTCAATGAAGTAGGAAATCACGTACATTTCTCCTGACTTCTAGTCCTAGAGAGAGATGTTACTGTTGGTTGGGTGTGGGGGCACATAAGTATTAATGTAGCTGACCTCAGGAATCTCTCAGGGTTTTTTCAGCTAAAAGATGCTTCAGATTCAGAAGCAGAATATTAATGGTCACAGGAAGATACTTAGCCCCCTTTCCTTTGGGTGGATACTCCTGAAAATGGAATAACCATGGCTCATGATATGGACTTCAGGATAGACCTATTAACTAAGGGTAACTCCTGTGAAAAATTTACAGACTTATACTCACTTCATACTGAATTTTGGTTTCCAGGCAGACTCCCCTCTGCCTGAAGAATATGCAAAGGCAGATGAAAGAAATTACATCCAGCTGCTTTTATTTCATCCCAGCCCCAAGACAGAGAAGCTACTGAAGTCAATACTGTGATGCCAACAGTGCCAGGTGTTCTGTGGTAGCCCCTTGTTATCAAAGTTTGCTTCTACACAGCTTTATTAGCTGCCAGTGAATCAGTCCAGATGCTTCCTTTCTTTAAAGAATAAATGTCTACTTTGAGCAGGCAACACAATGTACCAGAATGTCTAAGCCATAGCAGCAAATTACAAAAAGTGCCTTTAAATGAAATGCAGGGCTGATCAGAAAATTGTTGTAAGTGGGTGCCAACAGAAAAAAAAACTTCACCCTGAATATAGCTTTAATGGGGAAGAAAGGGCTCCTTTCACTAGAATCAACTATTCAATAAAAAGATTCAGTCACTTTTGTTTCCTCCCAAGTCTGGCAAGAACATATCTGGATAACAGGTTGGTATCTATGAAAACCATTAAAAGAATGATGAAGGCGGAATTTCATAGCAAAGTCCACGTTCCACGCTCCACACTCATTTCCTATGAGAGTCCTCCTTTGTGCTCCTGAACTTCCCAGTTCATTGCACAATTTCACTGTTCTGCTTAATTGCTCTAGGTGGACCCTGAAGTAAATATAGAAAGCTACCTTCAAGCAATTAAGAACAACAGGGTTATAAAAGGCTTTGAAAATCAGGAAAGAGGTATATCAGTAGTATTTGTGCAAAATATATTGTTTAATTAAAAGAGTTTAAAGAAGACTGGATAATTCAAATTTCTGCAGTTTCTAAGTACCTTAGCATGTTATTACCACCAAAGAACATTCCTGTAAAGAGTAGGTTAAAAATTTTGTAGGCAGCATTCTTATTTCTACACAAACAATCAATTCTGACCTGACTATTTAAATATTTTTTTTGGTTCCTTTGCTGGGAGTCTTTCTTGGTAGAAAAATATTGTTATGATGGGCATTTAGGGAGCATAGTCCCCATTTTCAGTTATACCAGTAAAATTTTAGAGAAGTCTTCTTAAGAGTTCTTCACTTTCATTAGATTTAGTTTCTTTAGAAATTGCTGTAAAGTTTAGTCCAAAATTCTGTAATCCCTGCATGTAGACAAATCTTAGAGATGTTTGAAAATACTCCTCCTGGGGGCTCTAATTTCTTTCCACTTAGCTGGTGAAACTCCACTGAGCATGATTGATTGGATTAATGTTAAAATCAGCTGAGACTTCTGTTCAGAGTGAGATGTACAATAATCTACAATTATTTTTTATTTTCACTGAAATAACAGAAATTGCCTTCTGTTGGGCTCATTTGTTTAGTTGCCCTTGTAGATTTCAAGGACTGAATTTTATCACAGGAAGTTTCAGTGCAATCTTAGCATGAAACTGAAATCTTTAGTGTCACTCTACCAATGTATTTGCCTCACGAGAAGGTTCAAGGATATTGCAATATCCAAGGAATAGACCTCTCTTAAATACCTGTTTCATTGAAAATGTCTATGAAATACGTATAAAACTCTCATGGAATTTCACTGTGCAAAAGAGATACAGACCACTGCAGCTTTAAATTCTCATTTTCTATGTACATTTTTATATACATTTTTTTAAAAAGTTTGCTTTAAGGAAGAAATGCCAAGTTTTCCTATTTCTTTATTGCTTACCTGCTGATAGTTTTTTGGGTTTTTTTTTTACCTCTTCAGAGTGACAGCTTAACTGTTTCCCATTCTCAATAAATAAATTCCCTCATGCTTTTTGGCCTGAAATACACATCCTTCATCTTGAAAGAGCTTTAATACTATTTTGAAAGGTCTTCTGTCAGCCATACCCATCTTCTGAATAAATCTATGCTCAAAGGCCTTCCTTGTGTTGAGGAAGCCAAAATCTTAGATATGTACTATCTCCTACCACAGTGTTTTCAGGACCCAGCAGAAATCTACATATTTGAAAATATAACTATTTTTATGTTAAATCCTTCACGGTTACATATTTATTTTCTTTCCTCTAAATCCATAGGAAGTCTATGAAAAATGCACATACATGTTACATGACTGAGTGACATCAGAATGATCTAGAACATGGTAAATGCTTTATTTTCATGGTGGTAAGGCACCAGAACTCTTGCTATGGATTGGACATTACCATGTGGTGACTTTATTTTAAAAATAAGTGTATTCCCCTTTCTTCAGAAAGTTTTCTTGATATTTGTGGCAGATCCTTAGAATTTCTTTTCATTCTGCTGATGAGGAATCAGCCATCTCAGATAGAATTTTGAGCATGTGTGTCTCAAGGAAGAATTTGCACTTCTGCTCCTGATGTTGATTGGTTTCTTCTGAGCCATATGTTTCAGATAGAAAACTTCTTCAGCAGTCATATTCTGCTGCATTCTTTTCTCATTAAGGACCTTTAATTGATCACATTTCAACATCAAGTTGAATCTGCAGCTTCAAATGTCAATATTCCAGGGTTTCAGGGTATCCCCCACTGAAGTGCAAGGAAATTGCTTCAATGCATCACAACAAACATTTACTGTATAGTTCATAATGATAATAAACCAAAATTTGAACATGTTGACCATACAAATGTGAAGGTAGTAGAAAAATTTATTGGAACATATATATGTAGGCATGAGGGCATGGGTTACACACAAAAACTTAATTATAATACTCTAGGTGAACAGCAGCCTCTATTTAATGATACTTATGAGGTTCTTTGAATAAAAAGAAGTCATTACAGAAGAGATACGAGGTGTAGCTACTGCTCTTTGGAGTACTTTGAGGAGCTTTATATTTAAAGATCATTATTTTAAAAAAAGTTAAAGCTCATTAAAAATCATGGAAATTTTAGAGAGAATATTTTTTAAATTCTTATGCTCATGATTTTGTAAATTATCCAAGACTTTCAAAATGTTTGGGGCCTGATAAATAGAGGATAATTTTTTTAAACCTTGTTGATTTGTTCCCTTTTATCAGTAGATGCAACTATGAGGTTGAGTGGGGAAGCTGAAGTAATCCATTCCTCTCCTGTAATGTCACCTAGAAACAATTTCAGTTGCCCCACCCTGGCATCCCCATTGTGTGTCAAACTCCTAAATTACCTCATTTGAGTTCTAGCAGGGATTCTTTCCAATCAACTGCTATCACCTAGGATATATAACTATGTGAACAAGTCCAGAGAGTCAAGAATGCCCTCCATCCATGATTTGTGCTTGCCAGGCAAAAGCCAGCTGCAGTTGGGAAGGCATGAAACTGAATCCATGTCAACAGGGCACTGAGCCAAAAATAAGGAGCTGGGCTAGAGCCCAGGTCTGCACCAAAGCATTTACATGGCTTCTGGACTGTTGGGGGCTTGGGTCAGGGATGGCTGGGGGATGGGTGTCTCTCAGACCCACTTAGAAGCAGCACACATGAAAGCAGATTAGGAGAGGACAGGCTTTTCAATAGTCCATGGAAGATCAGAGAGTGTAAGAAGCCAAGGCCATTTTAGTTCTTTGAAACCAGAGCAAAAATGAAAGTCATCACAGTAAGATGAAGTTGTGGTCGTAGGAAGGTTAATCACTGAGTTCCACACGGTTTGATGTTAGGGGAGATCACTGGCACAAGGTGAGATTTGTGTTGCATGACACAAGCACTACATGATTACTTAGCTATAGCATACCACTTTTATGCTCATGATTGTTCAAGGATTTATTTACATTGCTTTTATTTTTCAGTGCTCTATTTTTTTTCCAGCTGTCAAATGAATTGTGTGATTGATAACTTACAAATTAGTGGTATCACTTTGGCGTTACAGATATTGTACAATAGCTTGTGCAATAAAAAACTTGCCCTGCTTTCTCAAGGAAGTTGACACATACATAAATTGTCATTCTGAAGTCTTTCTTCAGTGTTTGCACACAGTATAGCAAATACCAGCACATCAAAAGCCTGCAATCTAATACAATAAATTGCAGTTATACTATCAATCTTTTGGTAGAAACACTTATTGCTCAGCTAGCTAGCATTTAATAGTTTGTTAGGAACCTGAGTGACTCATGTACAATTTAAAGCTGCACATAATCTCTAAAATAATAGGAGTATGAACATAGTATTTAGGTATAGAATGAATAATATATGTAGTCAAAAGTATGATATTACATAGAAATAAACTATAGATAAAATATGTATAGGCTTAAGAGAACTGCAGTATAAAAAATGAAGTAATACATGTCACTGTTATAGTTTCTGAATTAAAAATTCCTTCCATTGCTCACCAAAAGAACATGAATAGGAGGGGATGGTATTTTTTGTTGGTTTTTTTTAAATAAAGAAATTGAATGTTTTGAATGTTTTACATTAGTTGATGTAACTTCAGTTGTATTACTATTCATCACAAAATAATTCTGCACGACTTTGACAAGGTCAAAGATGGAAATGGTAATTTTATTAGACTATTTCCAATAGTTGGAGAAAACAGACAAAATTTGTTTGGGCACAAATTTTTTTAGGGCAAACAAATCTGTCTGTTATGAACAGCAGGTTCAAGGTTTGCTTTGAATTCAAACTATTGCTCTGAGCAGCATTTTCAAGTGGTCTAATAAAACCATGAATACCATTTACAAACCTTACCTTGCCTAAGTCTTTTCACCATCAGAGCTGTGACAACTCTGCTGCTAAATTTCAATACAGGTAGGTTATTTCCAGGGGATGAAAAAGGAATTAGTAAGTATTTCTGAATATACGGTGCTTATGAGAAAATAAACAAATGGCAGTATAACTAAAAGATCGCAGCTCTTCCTAGAATTAGGCATAGCATCTACAAGGAGTAATTTGTGGGGAGATTATCCAGAGTATCCCAATTTAGATTTAGAAACAAATGACAAACTTCTGGGGAGTCATGAGATGGTACTTGATTTTGTATTGCTTGCCCGGTTGGTATCAACACCAGGTCAACACCCTTCCCTAATTCTGAAGATACATTACATAGTAAAGCTTCTTAAAAGTGTTTTATTGTTTACATTTCCAAAATATGATTAGTTCATTACATAATCACCCAGAATTTTGCACTTACTGACCTCGCATACCTTCAAGGAATGGAACTTATAACAAAGGTGTTTACTCTTTTGTCCCTGCATTCCTTCCATCACCCTCTGGATTTGTTATATTGTCATGTGTTATGAATGTGTGTTATCACAACTGTTTCAAGGTCACATGTTTCAATAGCTGATATTAGGGCTGTTTCAGGATAGTCAACAAAATCATGCTGGTTGAGGATATGGTTCAGTATCGAGGAATATTGTTCAATATTGAGGGATATTTTCTGTTAAAGCAACTGGAGTTGGTACACATATAAACCCTTTCCATCCATTTCAACAAATATACGCCATCATATGTGCAGAAGTGCTGTGATTCTCAAAACATAGCAATGATTATTTCTGAATTAACTGGATAAATCTAATAAAAATCAAAATATGGAAAGAAAAATGTAATCAAATGATTAGATGACTGGTGACTGGTGTTTAAGTCATGTTACACAGCATATTATTAAACATTAAATGTAGCTAATAAATACAAGGTAATTCTTTTGGTGAATACAATGTTAAACTTTAAAAACAAAAATATAAATCGCTAACTGTTGCACAATACTTGCAAAGTTTCTGTTTTGTTAAAAATCTGCTCTCCCAATCAGCTACTATTAATAATAAATATTCATAATATTTATATTTTAATCCTTTCATACAAAAAACCCCTTTGGTGTCATAAATACTGCATCATTTATTCTGCGTACAGAATAACCTAGAAAAATGATTCTGCATTATTAATAAAAATAATCTATAATGGCAAGGTTCAGTTAATATAAAATGTCATTTTAAGGTAACTGCAGCCAGGATATCTACTGATTAGGAATAAGATAGCAATAACAAGTAATAAGGAAGTCATACATACTAGGTATTGTTAAGAAAAACAAAAGGATAAGCCATATAGCAAACAAAACAAAATGATCCTATAAAACAAAGAAATCAGCAGATAGTTTTTCATACTGGCTTACAACTTTTCTTAAGTAAGACTTAGAGCTCCAAAACACACACAACCCTTTAAATGGTACCCCATCTATACAGGTACAGAATCTTTCCAGGGGGTCTGAGATGAAGAGGAATGAGACACTACAGATTTGTATTTACAGTCTTTGCATCACATGAAGTTTCTAGGCATGGAAACACTAAATCAGCCAAGACACCAACAAACCCAGGAGCTTGTTTCTAATTCAATTAGTTAGGAAAGTATGACCATGCAGATTGGATTTCTGATTTATACAAAGAGTAGGCACCCCCTGACAAACACTGAAGATGAATAGAACAGTATGATTCATCATATGTAACAGAGATTTAATGGCTTTTAATGACCAGCTTATCATAGAAATATATTTACACAATGCCTGTGAACAAGTATCCTTGTAGCAAAACCTGGTGTTTATTTATACAGGAAAAAAATCTTGTCCCCTACTGCACTCTTTCCTCTGGGAGAAGGGAAATAAACATGGCTGGAATTCTTTACATAAAGAAACAAAATAGAATAAAAAAACCTCAAAGTAGCCCCACACTTCTCTTCTCTGGCTCTTATTCTTCCTTATTCCTTTGTCCAATTTTTATCTCAAAGATATGCTCAAAGTGATTAATATACAAGGAAACTCTCAGGTTTATAGCAAAGTCTTGCCAAAGTTAGTACTATTCCCACTGAAAGTGTACATCAAGCTGTGGACTGACCCTGGACAGATTATCTCCAGAGAGTCTCTGTTGAACAACAGCATGCTTTTTTTTTTTTTTTTTTTTCCGTGTCTGGTGGTTTAGACTACATCTCTTTGAGAACAGAAAAAGGCATACCTCAGAATGTGGCTGTTATTTCATCCTGAGCACTTCCTATAAGTGTAGCCTCTTTTATCACTGCCAAAGCTTCACAGTTCTCACAAAACCAGGAGACAAACTTTGAAAATGGTCAGCCTGAAGTTTAGGATAATTACCCTTACCTTGATATCCATGACATATTTACTGTAAGAATATACCTACCTCATTTTACCAGTGCAAAAATTTTACATTTACTTGCATTATGTATAAATACATTAAAGTATACTGATGGCATTAAAAATAAAGAAAATCATGTAATACCTTTACTTTTACCTATGGATTTGGTGAAATGGTTCCATGAAGAAAGCATTTCCAGACAAAAAGAGAATAAAGAAGAGGAGAGAAACAACAGTAAGAGTCATGAGTACATGTAAATGCAATAGTATCTGAACATGAAGAGACAAAGTATAGGGTAAGTGTCTGAAGACAAATGGAGGTGCAATCAGTGTCATATTAGGGATTAATTTATTTCTTCCCAATCATGTACATGCAGAGAAACACAGAAATAACCCATGCTTAGATAAGAAAGACCGTCACAAAGGTAACATGGACAATGGTTAGGAGGAAAAAAATCACTGGTTTTGTTAGGTAGCAAAATTGTACTCTCAGCATTCCAGAAGCCAGGAGCAGGTGGTTTCTGCACAATTCCAATCAGCCATGCATTAATGCAAATGGACTCTTCAATGTGTACAATGTGATAAAGAGGAGTGTCTTCTTTCAGGAGCTATCTGAAGAGGGGTCTTGCACTTTGTTTATCTTTTATAGAATCACCCATAATTGTATTTTCTGATAAATACATGAAATTTTCTCAATCACTTTCTTATTTCTCTCACCTCTTTTTAGTTATTGTATTGCAAGAAGGGGGAGTTGAGGAGGCAGGAAGGACAAAAGCTTAGAGAGCAAACAAAAAAAAACCAAAAAATAAAGTAAGAAAAAGATGTGACTAAAACCATGTGTTTTCTTTGCAGCCAAAGACAGCTTTCAAGCATTTGCCCATCGGTTGCAGTGATGGATTCAAAGCAGCTACAGAACAAGAAGAAACAATGAAAGCAGAGTGGAAAAGGAACAGAGCCCATACCTTGGTCGCCCATCATCAGGTGCGCCAGACCTTGAAGGGAAACAAGAGCACAGTCAGCAATGAACAAGGGAGCACGGGAAGGTGGTGTTGTCACACTGACAAAAATGTTTTGTGACAGGCATCTGTTTCCTATGAGATGTCTGTATCACAGAGGGAAATCAAAGAGCATTTTTCAACCACTGGTTGGAATGCTTTGGGCTACGAGTAACAGAACTGCAACTCAAACACTGGGTGCTGGTTTTTTTGTGTATTTTTTTTCTGTGCAGTATTTGCAACAACAGAAAATAATAAAATGCTTTCAAATCCAACCAATTCCTTTAAGAATCCATGTGTCTTTATCATATTTTGATTATATTGCTTTGAACACTTTGCTGGGAGGACTTGCTGTCCTCTACATGTGAAATTATGTTTAAACCCTGGAGAAGTTTAAACCTGAAAAATGGGCTGGGTCTGATCTTTTTCCCCTCATAAAAATGAGCATTTCAGGTAATTAAATAAAATTTCTTCTTCACATTGAAATGATAATGCAAAGGATGTCTCCTTATTTGTGTGAAATATGACAGTAGAATGAATTTGTTCCAGAGAAGGCAAATTATTACATATGCAATATAAAATACATAGTAATAAAGAAAATATAAGTGACAGCTTCTGCAACCACTTCATAAATTTGTGAGAAAGAGATTTTGCTTTATATTTGTATTGTGAGATGAAATCCCACCATACCAGAATAGGTCTAGTGACATTTCAAAGCAGATGTCCATAATGATAATCACGCATCCAGAGCCAAATTTTGTTACTCTTTAAGGAAAAATATTCAGCTCTTTTAATTAATGATAATAAAATGATACTTAAATCTCACTGAGTATAACTTGATGTAGAGAGAATATTTTTTCCTAGATAAATGACGGTTTTCCACTTTTTTATGTCTGATTTTAAAACACGCTTATTCTTGTTGAACTTAGCTGGTTTAGGACCCATTTCAGAAGTTATTAATTATCCATGTGCTAAATGTGCTCCTCTTCTCAAAAAGCCATACATTATTTTCTTATTTGCAATTAATTTAATTCACACAAAGAAGGCAAGCAATAAAATATCCTTCTCTTTATTGGAAAGCAGACTTCCTAGAGAGAGAGTTTCTGTGATTTCTAATTCACAAAGAAAATTAGGTGCACAAATGATTCACAGTACTTGGGGGTAGTTCAAAGAAGATACTCCCGACTGCAATCAGTCTGAAAGGATTTGTCTCTTATCAGTTCCAAATCTCAAGTGATGTTCCAAGTAGACTAACAATGGTTTTGCTGAACTGTTGCTTTTTAATGTCACCCGTTTTAGATGTGTAGTTAAACTGAAGGGCCTGATGTGCCTCATCTCTTGTGCAATAAATTCTGTTTCCAAATACAGTGCTCTGCAGCTGGTGGGATTACCTGGGGCTCACAGCAATGTAAACGAAAGCTGACTGTGATCCTGAAGGGATGCCTGCATCAGCATTGCTTGGGAAACATCACACAGCTGTACTGGCAGTTTGCAGCTTGTGAAAGAGAAGAGAAATGTTTTCATGGGTGTTCTTTGTAAGTGTCTCTGCAAGGGAGGTTTGCTGAATACACAGAGGATAAAGACCAGGGGACATTTTTCTAATTAATTTTTTTGTGCTGGGTGTCCTTTTTTGGATCCCCAGACATGTGGCCTTTTGGAAGTATCAGTCTCTTCTTGTGATTGATTAATATGTCTTTTGGGTTTTAACTCTTGGTGGTGGCAACTGTAGCAGAAATCTCAGACTTTTGACTTGACCCTAACTGTATTTGATAGAGGAAAAGTGAAATCAGTCAAATATTACAACACCTTTTTCTTTAATGGAACTGTGACTTTTCAGCCACTGTTTTATGTGAGCTCTTTCAGCTCTTAGAGAGTACGAATCAAATCACTGTCCGGTCTCCTAGGGGAATGCAAAGAAGGTGATCTCTTACTAGCTCACATTTACATATGAGCTTCATAGCTATAGGAACCTAAACAGAAGTCTAGCTTCAGCTTATCACTTCTTGATAGCTACTATTTTTGTTAAAATGATATGTGAAATTGGTCAGTTGCAAATACATGACTCTTACATAATTTGAAAAAAAAGTAAACAGCAGAAGTGTCTCTTGAAAACATCATAAAAACTACTTGAATTCTAAGAGCCACTTACAATGTGGTTCAATGAAAAAAAGCAGTCAAGTGAATGTAAAAGACATATGCAGCTCAAACCAAACATCTACCAATTAAAAAATTCAGTACTACTCCTCAAGACACTGTTTTGTTTGACTGAATGTGCTACTTTAGTTGCAAGCAGTAAGGTCACCTATACTTCCTTGCTGAAGGCAAGTAATGAAACTTACCTTATTTCCTATTTTTGCAATCTAAGGATGAGGGCTATGGAAGAGGGAAGAACTACTAGTACTGTACCTGTTCATTCCACAGAGTGGTTTAAAATGATACAGCTAAATCTGCCATGATAGCAATCACTGCTAGATTTGCAAAATGAAAGTCTGCTTATGATAGAGGATACCATAACAGATAGACCTGGGAAGTTTTATCCTTAACTAGCCATGTACAGGCATCCTGTACAAAAAATCCTCATTTGTGCACCATTGCTTCACTTTCTTTGTGAATTAGGAATTAAAGATTTAACAGGAATCCCTCATGTGTGATCCACTCCAATGATATCTTGAACTTGGCTCTGAGAGGAGAGAGTTAAGGGGCATGGGGTGGGATAGTGGAGGGGGATATGAAGATAGGGTATTGTCATAGTTTGGTGTGTGAGTTCCATGCAGAGCACAGGCCAAAACAAAATTTAAACGTGATAAACCTGCAGTGAAGGTATTAAAGCCTAGCATAACTTCAGTAAAACGAATAAACAGTAGCCTTTTTTACCAGCAGTATATACAAAATTGAATATTGCATATTTCTATTTTCTTATGTAGCCTAATTTACAGAGATGCTCAGATATCACAGAGATCAAAGATGAAAAATTTTATCTCAGTTTTCATGTTGTGCTTTAGATACACCATTCTATGCTTCCATTCTTTACATATTCATGCTTTCTAACTTTAATATATGCATAAGTATCCTGACCTGCATTGGAATAAATTTAAGGTTGCAGTTTTAAGAATTAGATTCAGGTAAAGTCTGGATTAACTGTTATCCAGGTTTTATCTTGTACTGCTGTGCATAAATGAATATGTGAAATGCAACTGAACCTCCTTATCTAGTTACATTGAACCTAATTCAAATTTTGAGACTCATGTTGACACCAGTAAGAGTTTTATGCACAGATCAAATACAAGATTACGTAGTTATTTCTAGGCTTTTATGTTTTTCAGCCTGAATTTATATCCCAGTGTTGTTGAATACATTTTTATATCACAATGAAAGCGGAATTTTATTGACAAGTACGTGCGTGACAGTGCACACAACACTGGAATTGTATAAATTTTTTTCTCCTTGAGATAATACATATTTTAATAAAGTTTCACAGCATTATCTATGTACTAAATCTGAGCACCTGTCTTCACCCTTGAATACAGCAGCATAGAGAAATGCACTTCAAGGCCCACAGTGCCCTGAACAGGCAGGGAGTGGCCCGTGGTTACTTGAAACCTGAATGAACTCAGGCCTCAGAGGGGCTCACAAGAGCACCCTCGGTCAGAGTCATTCCAGGGCAGTCACTTTGCATATCAGTTAGTTTACAAAGTCCTTGCTTTGAAAATAGTTTAAAAAATATTGGAATGAAACAAAATAGAAGTATTTTTTCAGTTTAGATAGATAAACTAATTTTTTTTCAAATAGATAATTTTTTATCCAGTATGCAAAGATTCACCTCAGAGAGAATTTTAGAAAAACATTTGTACATAAAAAAGCACCTGTACCTTTTGGCTTACAAGCAAAGTGACTTGAAAATTTTAAAACTATCTTATATTTGCATGTTTTACCAGCTAGTAGACTTACTTACCAATATTCAGGATAGATGGCATTGTGCCTTAGTTTCCACTGCCCTATGCCATACTTTCTTTAAAGTGACTTAATTACATACCAACATAATTATTAAAATCACATGCTGCTTCTTTCACAATGTCCAAAAGGCAAGTGCATTATGCTGAAAAGTTAGACAGAAAACCTTTTTTCCTAAAGCTTTGTGCAGTAAAGGACATTACAGTAAGCAAGGTTTATGGTATTAAAGAGAAAAGCGCTTTCCATTTTCCTAAGCAATTAAAAGACAGGAATTTAACATGCATTACTATCTCATTGAGAGGATTTAGGCTCCACATTGAGGAGATAAATAGTTTCTTGAAGTGTTTTTCATACAGAACATGTGAAGAAATCAGTCCTGAAAATCTTCAGAAAGATTTTGGATATGATATCAGTCATACAAGTACAAATCCTGTCGTTTCAGTGGGGATATTTTGGAATTACAGCAATAAGGCCAAGGAGCTTTGCTTGTGTTCTGTATGAAAAAAGAAATCACATTTATTTAATAAACTTGTATGCCTTTATGGGGGAAAAATACAACTTACCGTACTGAATGATAAGTGTGCTTTTATAACATTAAGCAGAAGGAAAAAAACCCCACTGAACAGAAGGGAAAAACAAGAGCTTAGGAAAATAAGGTAGAAAGCACCCACCTTCCACATAGTTGTCTTCTGTAAGCACATAACAGGGAAGGAGAGAAAAGGAAAACATTCATTAAGCAGCATGCAGACTGGAACTTGCCATTGCATGTCTTTATCATGCAAGGCATCAAACACAACATGCAAGTGCTCCATTGCTACAATCCAGAGGGAAAAACAAAAGAACCAGGGAAGCAGTGTTTCCTCTACTTAACAAAATTTATGTGATATGAAACAAAACAATACCCTTTCCAAAGTGCAAAAATTGTACAGGATTTACTGCAGCTCTTTGTACAAGCAATTATTATTTTTATTAGTTATTAATCAGAGGGTCTTCTTGTAAGACTTTTGTAAATACGTATTTTAAAGCCACCAGTCATTTGTGATAGGTATGCTAAGTTCATTTGGTTCTACTTTCCCATTCTGAATTTTCCTGGATGACGAAGTAAATGATTTTAAAATTCAGAAAACTTAAATTGTGACTTAATAAACTTAATACGCTTAATTGTGACTAAACTTAATACGCTGTGAGGATGTTACCACAGGCAGCATGGCTGATCCTGTAGTCATTAGTGAGGAACTCTGGTCATTGGGCCAAACCTCCAAATGCAGCAGAGAAAAAATGGCACTTAAACAGGGTGGAACAACTCAGAATTGTTGGATCATGTCCTACAGAAGTGGTCAACACCAGAAACTTGCACATCTTTAAAAATCAATAAATTCTCTGCCTGGTACAGCCAGCAAAGGTCACAGCAGTGCCAAGGATGGATTCTGCCCTGGATTATACCAAAGGGCATTTTGCCTAAGGAAAGACTGCATTCACAAGCAATAATTTGCCCTCTTATCCCCAACCCAACATCAACATGGGGCACAGAAAAGAAGGTTCTCCCAAAGCTTACAAGGCAAAATGGGACTAAGAATTAAGCCTCAGTTAATGAAGTGGACAGAATTTAAAGCTGAGAAACAGGTTCAGTGTCCTGATACTCATGTTACTGCCTGTAGTCCTCAACTACTCCACTGGGAAGGTGATTTTGCTGGAGTATTTCTCTGTTACCCATTATGATCACGACCGAGGATAGGAGAGAGAAAATGGGAAAGGTAAAATAACAGAGGAAAACCATCACAGAAGTCAAGGAGATAGACTGTGTGGAACCAACAGAGAGATGGGGAAGGGTGACAACATAGCAGTCAGGCTGCCTGGGAGTTCTCCTCCTGCAGTTTGTGTCATCTCCACCAACACTTCCTGGGGAGTGAGCACACAGAAACCACTGCAAACTGAAGGCCAGTTCTGCCATTATGGGTCATTCCTCCTGGAGTCATCCCATAGGAATAATACCTTTTCATGTGACCATGAAATTTAACTAATTTTGATATATTGGAACCCAATAAAAAAATAAGAAAATTAGTTACACAGAACTGGGCTTAATGATATTTCTTGAGCAAAGCCATTTCCTCCCAGAATGTGTCACTTTTCATAGTGGAAAGCCTTTATAAGCTAATGCCAGAAAGCACTGAAAAATGTCATCAAAACTAGACAGTGTTCAAATAAAAAATCTGAAAAGTTTACTACATTAAAAATAATAACTGCGATAAATGATGAATAAATACTAAGGGTTTAAGTTTCTCAGTTTTTAGTTGTAACACTCATAGGTCAGGGCAGATAAAGTTATCCAGTTAAGATAGAATAATTCACCTTTTCCATTCACACACTCTCAATCAAGAAATAGAGTAAAATTCACTGAGAAAATTAAAAACATCCAGTTTCACAAGATAAAGATATTATGTTCCATACACAATGTAAATTGGAGTGATATTGGGGCTACTAGAAATAGCGGCTCTTAGCTAAATTTTTCTGGAAGAGCCTTCTACCTTTAACTGCATGCAGTAGTTTCCTTTCTGTAAGTAAAAAACCCACCAAACTTAATGAAAAATAAATTAGTTATTTCAATGGTAGTATAACTTCAGGCTTTTTCATCTAAGTCTGGTTATTACAGTGTTGGTGTAGGGCAATACCAACATTGTCACGGTGTCCTTTTGGTGGCCATGTTTAGCTTAACATAATTTTTAAAAACCGTCATATGAACTTGCTGACAGGCCAGTTCAGCTCCTCATGATGTCAGAGTCAAAGAAAAGGGTTCTGAAAATGACATCAAAGGCAGCATCAGATGGTTAAACTCATCTGGCTACAGGGTTTAGTATATTTTGTTTTGAGTCCTCCTCTTAGCAATAATTGGTCTGCCTTTTTTGATGACTTTCACCAGAAAGATTCATACTAGCTGAGCAGCTTCCCCTAAATGTCTGATTGATTAAACTTTTAAGTGATAACAAGTCAAGCTGTCAAAACATTTTGAATTAAATAAAATGGAAGGAGTTGAATTTCTACTCTGTGAATTAAACAGTGTCTATAGCCAAATCCCCATGCACTAGTAAACAGCAATGAAAATTTCATTCCTCCACAGGTTTTTGTCATGGTAAGTTAAACCATCTTAAACAGTTTTGCAATCTAAGAAAAAAAATAGTTCAGCTTCTTTATGGTACTTTACAAGGCTTTTACATTAGATTAGCACTGAGCACTTTAATTAAGGTAGCTTGTTTGTGGTGGCTGATATATTTCCATATCACTAACACTTCTTTGGCTTTCCTGATTCCCATTTTTTTGGCATGGTCTATTCTTCTAAGCAGAATCTAAGAAGCCAAAAGGTCGAAATTCTGGCCTTGTTTCTTATTAATTTTGTTTACTTCAGCCACTCTTCATAGAAAACAAAAAAAGAGGAAAAAAAAAGATAAAAGAAAAAAAGGAAAACCCTTTGAAAGCCATGTATACTATCAAGTTGCAGTTCAGAGGGAACAAAATTTTCCTCATTTAAATCAGGAGTAACTGTATTTATGTCAGTAGAATTGCATTGGCGTAAAATGTCTGTACCTGGAGGAGAGCAGAGCCGTATTACACATTTCTGTCACTGCTGATGCTTTAGCCATGCACAATCGGAATTTACCCACATTTATATCCATCCACTCTGGGGGACCTTATTGTCTACTGAGTAGCACCGTTGAGATCCCAAGGTTTTCAGGACCCAAAATGTCATCTCCAAATGCTGCAGGCAGCGGCACAGAGCAGAGCAGAGCAGAGCTCTTCCCTTTTCTGTGCCAGCTGATTGTGCCAATGACTTTTCACCCTGACAACAGGTAACTTTCTCTTCAGCATTCTGACTTCAAAGAGATGTGGGAGTCCTCTATTTTCACATTTCACCAAGCTACTCACTTGAACAATTAGAGAGTCCTCATCCACTACAAATGTTGATTTCTCAGACCCTCCCCCATGCCCACCACCAAGGAAATTAATTGCCCTGATATTTTCTGTGTTTGCAGCTTAATTCCTCCAGCCAAAGTCTGCTCTCAGTGCTACGTGTGTAATCTGTTGAGTGTGCATATCGAGCCAAATATTGAGTTGATTTAAATCTGGTGTGACACAGCTGAAATCAGAGGAACTGTACAACTTACACAGGCTGTGAATCTGGCTCATTATCTCCAGATGAATTGTCTCAGGCTGTCCTTACTTAACTGAGAGCAGATTCTGCTCCATTTTTTTTTTCCCAGCAAAAGCGCAACCAGTTCTAATTATTTTGGCATATCACTGTGATTTAGTGATATGAAAATGGGAGTAATGTTTTTACAGTATAATTTTACTAACTGAAGAATTATTTTAATATTTGGTGCTTCTCCATGAAAACCCTGATTTTTTAAAAAAACAAAACCTGACTCTTTCTATGTTTAGTGGTTATTTCTGCTATCACATTTTTTTCATCTGCTAGAGTATTTACACCTTAGCCACACAATTATGTAAGAACTGTATTTTCATGACAAACAAAAGAAACAATACATTAGTATTTTGAAATTACAAAAATAGAAATAACACTATAAGAAATAGCATATTAGCAGTGGCATTTTTATAGTGCTGGGTTTTTTTTCTCATGACAATTGTAGTTCACAGTCACATTCCAGCAAGGAAGGATATAATATACCATAGACGTATTTTATGAAATTTCAGAAGATATTCAGAAGTATAACAAGTGGTAAAATAGCATGAAATAAAGCTATATTATGAAAATGTCTTGCAACAAAATTGATGGCTAGAAGTTTAAGATACAATATTTTGTTTTTTTCAAAGGATAATGCATCATTATACTTCTCTCTAAACTTATCTACCAAAAAATACTGTACTCAGAAACATAATTTCAAGGGGCAGCTTTATCTGTGGAACTGCTCCCAACGTTTCTTGGATAGTGCAATTTAGCCTATCCCATCAGTTTCTCAAATTGGTAGAGAAATTGGTTTAATTGACATGGCGTTCAAAACAAAATATTTGGAAAGTATATGAAAATATGAAGTATGTTATAAAGTATGTCATAAAGCATGAACAGCCTGTCAATAATGATGAACTAAAGCAATACATTGAATATTGTATATAAGCATTGTATATAAGCATTGTATATAAGCATTGTATATATATATATATATACATTGAATATTGCATATAAGCGTGATTAATGCTATAAGCATTGATCCTCTCAAGTGCTGTGTATCTGACAAATTCCAGTAGGATTATTTGCATTTTCTAGAAATGTACTTTTGAAAAAGATACTGTACATATTGATTGCAATTATTGACTGTGATTATGAATAATTAGAAATTGATTATAAAGATGCCTAGTACAGAACTCTGATTTTGTTGCAGCCTTCTTGAGTACTGAGTAAATAAGGAAATAGCATTTCCCAATCCTGGTGGGATTAATACACAAAATCTACAAATCTACCAGAATTTAAGGAAGAGGGCCTGGGAATTCCTACATTTCCACACGGCTCCATTAGGTCTGAAATCAATGTACAGCCTCTCCTAGTCTCCACACAGCTCTGGACAGACCCATTCGGAAGACTTTCCAGTGCAGTTGGTAGAAATATGACAGAGACTTTACTGATATTTTTTGTGTGGAAACAAGAAATTTCAGAGGAGCAATAGTTTGGTCCTGTTCTAGTTTCATTCTCTATCCATTTCTCTTTGAGAATCCTTTCTTTCCTGGAATGTCCTGTTCAAGACTTGGGGGAAAGGCAAAATCCTGTCGGGAGCACTAATGGCCTGCCTTGACTGAAAATAAGGACAAGGCTTTCTGCCAAATGAGCATCATTAGGGTACAATTAGATGTTTTTTACCAGCTTTTTTACAAGACAAAGCCATCAGCCCAAATTCAGTACACTTCTGTAAATCTTAGTAGCATCCATGAATTTATTCTAATTGAGGCCATCTTTTCTGGACAGTATCCCAAGTGCTTTGAGAATGAAATAATGACAAGATCATTTAAGTTAAGCTACTGTAGATGAGCTCCAAGTGTGAAGCAGCAAGTAAGGCAGGCAGTGCAAGTTTTGAGCACACAAGAAAAGAAATAATCAACAGAAATAGAAAATGGCATTATTTTTTGTGGCATAACTAAAACCATTACTGTGTTTAGTTCCAGTGCTCACATATTTAAAAGGGAGTAAAAAATGAAAGAGGTTTCAGAAAAAAACTTTCCCCACAGTCACTCATGCCGTTAAAACCCTAAGAAAAATCAGCAAACATGTCTTACAAAGAAAGCCCTAAGATGCTCAGTCTGTTGAATATATCCAAGATAAGATGAAGAGGTTTCTGAACCCAGTCTATAACTGTCAAAAGTTCTTGATAGCTAGAAGTAGTTTCAGCCAGACAAAGTCTGTGATCAAGAGTCAGAAAAGTTGAAATTGAAAGGAAGACAAAAATATTCACTAAAGATAAAGTGAGCATTGGCAATCCTAGGAAATTTTCCCTGAAGTCCTAAGACAGAGTCTTTGTGTAATAGAGACTGTATATCAATCATTGCTTTTAGGCTGCATTGTGGGAATCACTGGAAGAGGTTCTGCCTTTTGCCATTTAGGATGTCAGGTTAATATTTTCATAGCGGTACATTCTGGCCAGAACTCCTACGAATCTATGAATCTTCTCTACTTAAGTGAGAACAAAAACCAAGCATAAACAGCAGCAAATACTTTGACACCCCATTAAACACAAAAATGTTCAAATAAATCGCTTTCTCAGAACCAATCTCTGCATCATTTACACAAAGATTTCACTGAGAAATATTTTCCACGAAAAATTCAAATACAATGGGTGAAAAAACCCCATTCAGACAAATTTCCTATTTTCCCTATGTTTCACAACAGGACAATACCCCCAGCCACAACTTACTTTTACAAACTGTTATATTTTTAACACCCTCTCCAGTTATCTGAGAAACAGATGAGAAACAGAATTAAATTTAAGACATAATTAAATCACTATTCTTTCTCAGGTAACATTTTTTTGTGTGCTATTTCATTCCTGTGCAGATTTATCACTTTTCTATCACTCACCATCACAAGTTTATTAAATATGAACTCATTCAACATTGCTTTAATGTTATCAATCTATGATGGTATTATTGTTACATTTTTTAGATATTACACATCTGAATAGGATTTTGCTTCCTTGGAGCCACAAGAGTTAAAAAATAAGCACATTTCTGGTATTTACAACTCCTTTTTCTCAACTGCTTCCTGGAACTGACATTTTTGGGAAGTTAGTTGTTCTTTTCTGTTAGTAGTTTTTACCATACAAACTTGGACTGTCTCAGAGGAAAGATCATGTAGACATAAAAATTACTGCTTTTTAATTGTATTACAATCCCAAGCAATTTTACTTTGGTCATATTTTCCCACCAAATTAATTATTTTCTTCAAAATGGGTCTTGCTATTCTCATATTTACTATACTTATGACCTACGTACAATACATCAATTCTTTAAAGAAATTTGCATCACTCACTGCATCTGTGTCATTGCTGTAGTAATGGCAACCAGGAATTATTTTTTTAAAATAACTTAGTAATATTAATAGAGGTAATGAAAGGAGAAATAAATCATTTGCATATGTGAGGGTAAATCAAATAACCACGTTCCCATCTCAGTGTTTTAATTTCCATATATAAGTAGGAAATGAAACACAATGTAAATCTACTTATTTTACTCAGTAACTGAGTATTAAGAACTGCTGCTCTTTTCTCATTTATCCTCTGGAACTATTTCTCTGGATTGGAAATATTTAATTTCTACTGAAAATCTCTGGGATTTACACACTTTACTTTGCTTTGTGCATTAGGACCTTTTCCCTGTAATCACTAGAGGTCTTATTTCCTATCACAGAGAATGGATAGACTGATTAGAGCTAAAAACTGACTATATATGGTTCACTTTACAATTCCTCTGTTCTTCCTGGCATTTTTTTTATTCCTTTGGATTTTTCTCAGTTTTACCCTGCTGGGTACACGGCATGAAAATATATTTCCAGGCTACTCCTATCAAAACCTTTCATATACAGAATTAACTCTTCTGGCTGGCAGAGAGCAATGTCAAGCACAGATTATGTTCTATCAAAGTGATGTGGGGTAACACAGGTATTTCTATTTTAAGAATACCTGTTTTGAAATCAATTTGAGAAATTCGTAAGTTATTTCAACAACTTCTTTAATAAACACTTGTGAAATGAGGAAGAAAGACTTTCAGGATTATTTGTGCTTGTTTTGATGTATGTGAGAGTAGAAACATGCCCGACATTTACTTGTTGCACTGTGCATTGTGTAGTCAATTATGGCTATCCAAGAGGCTGCAAATTCAGGCCCCAGTTACTATCAGAAGAAATCAAATCCCTCTCCAATCATCCTTTCAGCAAAACTGGTCTCTTAGACCCATTAATAGAATAGGATTAGCTGAGCTGACAGCGAGCAAAAATGCTGTGCAGTGATTGAATGGCAGAAGTAATTTTCCAGTTGGATGGCAGCTTTACAGAGGTGATGATCCAGTGGATAACATGAGCAGGAGACTCAAAGGAGGAGAGGTCGTGGGTTTTGTCCATGAGAGGGATATTATTTTTAGACAATGCTTCCTAAAACTTTTCTAGCGGTTTTGTACTGTACAGGGTACTGGCAGCTATCGACACTTACACAATCTCTACAGTGCAAATATAGCATTTCCCCTTCCTAGCACTTACTAAAGAGTGAAGACATATGACTGCACATTTTGCCTATCTGAGATATTCACTCAGGCCCTGACTCTGTAGTGGGATATTTGTGCCTTCTCAGACTGGTACAACACCAAAATTAACAGGACTGCATGCAATGAAAGCCATATTTTTGTATTCACACTCTGTCTTTATAAAAAAAAGAGAGGAATGTTTATGTGCTATCCTGATGCCATGACTTTGACACAGGCGGCTGAAGACGATTTGGTATGAAGTGTTTTTGAGAGTTAGCAGCTAAAAATGTAGAAGACACATTGTACACAATTAAAAATAGAGAACCAATATTCAAAGTAATTTTGTTGTATAGTTCTTTAGCTATCCACCATGAAATTTTCTTGGCTACTACTGAGATTCATTTTGTGGTTGTGAACTGAGCTGAAGCTGCCTTTGGAAGACATTAGAATGG
This sequence comes from Acanthornis magna, assembly GCA_036785705.1. Classification (NCBI taxonomy): domain Eukaryota; kingdom Metazoa; phylum Chordata; class Aves; order Passeriformes; family Acanthizidae; genus Acanthornis; species Acanthornis magna. Next base: position 5,223,786 of record JAWUZG010000023.1, on the reverse strand, counting down.
TACAGAACAAACGTTCTCCTCATTTAAATGGGAATTTCCTCTGTAGTGAGTAACGCTGTACTCTGGAAGTCAGCATGCTGTAACTGAGTCCTTAATTTGACATCAAATTAAAATTTAATCATAGCTATCTGTGACTGCAAGTGAACAAAATAGATATCCTTATTTTTTTTAGATGAATTTAATTTTCTCTTTTACTAGTCTACAATCATCTCAATGCTAATGCTGAATGCTATTCTGATTAATTAGCTGTTATAGATAATGACAATCTAATTACAAGAAATTTTACAATTAAAAAAATCAACATTTCTTCATTTAAAATCTGGTCATCCTTAACTAAAGTAAGAAAGTAAGAGCTGATGCATCTCTTCTTTCCTCCATAGATTTTACATAAACTGCAAAAGAATCTTTCTTTTTTTTTTTTGGTAGCCATGTGAATGCCTGGATTGAGCTTCCATGCATCCAGAGTACTTACACATACTGCAGTCAGTGAGGTGCTTTAGAGCTATTCTTGATTTTCATTAATCACTTTGATATGAATTGGTTAAACTGTTATTTTCTCAGCATGAGGACATATATTGTAACTTTTATAACACTCCTAAGTGATGTAACAAACATGCAGGCATTAGTACAGGTGAAAAAGTTGCCTCTGACAAGGAGAAACTGTACCTGATGTGCTTTTGCAAACCCGTGGTGTTAGGGTCAGCAACACTGATTTATCATCTGTGACTGTTCCCATCTCAGAACTGCAAATAAAGTTTCTCATGGTAGTAGATAGCAGTAAATATTTCAAAATAGTCACGTATCAGGGGTTTATAGAAATTAACCCAAGACAACTTGTTCTTCTCTTCCTAAGAGTTAATCAGTAGCACAGAATCACAGAATCACACAATGATTAAGGTAGAAAAGGCCACTGGAGGTCATGTGGTCCAGCCTCCCTGCGCATGCAGAGTCACCGAGAGCGGATTGCCCAGGGTCATGCTCAGATGGCTTTGGAATATATCCTGTGCTGGAAACTCAACCATCTCTCTGGGTAAGCTGTGCTGTCCCTATGGGACAGTGTCAAAGGCCCTCCTGAATCCATGTAGACAGCATTCAGTGTTCTTCTCTCACCTATCACGTCAGTCAGCTCATGGCAGAAGTTTATGAAGTTGGTCAAGCATGACTTACCCTTGGTGAAGCCATGCTGACTACTCCTGATGATTTTCTCATCCTTAATGGTTTCCAGGATTAGCTGCTCCATCTTGTTCCCAGAGAACACTGAGTCTCGTCAGCCTCCTGCTCCCTGGTCCTTCTTGCCCTTCTTGAAGATAGAAATGGCATTTGTGCTCTTCCATCTTTGGGTATATCTCCCAACTTCCATGATTGATCAAAGACTATCTAGAGTGGCCTCACAATGACAGGTGACAGTTCCCTCAGCATATATGGGTGTATCCCCTCAGGTGCCATGGATGGGATACGGACAGTTTGCATAAGTATTCTCTGACCTGATCCTCTTCTACCAAGGGTACATCTTCTTTGGTCCACCCTTTCCCGTTTTCTCAGGGACCTAGGATTCATGAAAGTTTATTCAGGAATCACTAAAGGCTGAGGCAAAAAAGGCACTTAAGGCCTCACACTTTTTTCTGTCCTGTGTCACTATGTCTTCTCTTTTGTGGACAATGGGTCCACATTTTCCCATGTCTTTTTGTCAGTAATGTACTTATAGTAGCCCTTCTTGTTGTCTTTGACATCCCTGGACAGATGAAATTCCATTTGGGCTTTGATTTTCCTCACTTCACTCAAATGCTCAGACAATGCTGCTGTATTCCTCCCAGCCCTACCTGTCCTTGCTTCCACTCTTTTCTGTTTTTTTTTTTTTTAAGATGTGATCTAGGTGATCCATAAATATTAACCTGTTTTCTTGGACCTTCTTTTCTCCAGGGCCTTATCCCATGGGACTCTTCTGAGCAGATCTTTGAAGAGGCCAAGGTCAGCTCTTCTGAAGGCAACTGTTGCAAGTTTTCTTCTCACTCTCCTCTGTGTCTTCAGGGTCCTGAACTCCACCATGGTCACTGTAGGCAAGGTTGCCCTGATCTTTACATTCTGAACAGGCCACTCCTTTTGCGTGTATGCAGTCTGGGGGATTACCTCTCCTCATTGGCTCTGCTCTTACTTGGAGGTGGAGGTTATCATCAGTACTCTCCAGAAGCCTCCCTGAGTGCTTATATTCTGCCATGCTGTTCCCCCAGCAGACATCGTGGTGGCTGGAGTTCCCCATGAGGATCAGTGCCTGTGAGAGTGAAGTTCCTCCTATCTGTCCATAGGCCACATCTGCTTGTTCTTCCTGGTCAAGTGGACTATGGCAGACACCTTTTGTAATGTCATTTTTGACAGCTCTTGAAGTCTTCCTTATTACCTTTGTTCCTTTCTGAAAGAATTTGCTCAGATATGTATCCTGATTCTCATCTTCAATCACTTCACATTTTTTTCCTAAACCGACATTACCTTCAGTATGCGGCCTTCAGTATTGTTTAGTCATTCTGCAATGTAATTCATGTATCATAATACATCAGCACGGTAGCATGTTGCCAATGAAAATATGGGAAAGCATCTTTTCCATTTTTAGCTCCTTCACAGCTGGAAAATTGGTCAGGACAACAAAGATAGCATCAAGAAAAAGAAACATAGGATTCTTTAGTGAAGAATCAATTCTGGTATAAAACTTTATCGGAACCAATGTCTTCTCACGAAAACTCTTCCTCAGAAAAAATTGTGTCTGTATTGCCCTATACTACACATGAAGGGAACAGCACAGAACACTGTAAGGACCTTTTCATGGGACTGAGTCAAATAGGAGCTTAAAATGAAATTAATAATAACATCTAAATGTAGAGCTATAGAAGGAGCTACAGGGGAGACATAAATATTACTGGTTGAGAAATATGAATAAATATATATATAAAAATGTGTTCTGAATGTATTTCTTAGATTGCATTCCTTTAAGGTTGCTTCTTAAGCATGATATAAAATGGTATTTCTTAGATATTTAAAGCAAAATTTTAGTAATAAGTGGATTAAGCAAACTTTCCAACAAGAAAAATCCTTTTCTGTAAGGTAAATGCTGGCATACAACAGAAATCTTGTTTGATTGTTAGCCCATTATTGAAATGAACACACAAATCATCCGCTTCCTCGTTTTAATTCATGAAGAGGAGGAATAATTCTGAGGTTCCCAAAGTGGAAAAACTCCTACATCTAAACCATAATTAAAATTTCTTTCCGGCAGAGTATTTATGCCATTAGGCAATTCACAGAATTATAACTATGAAAGCAAGGATCCTGTATCATATAACTTATGTACTTAATCAAGTTAACAAACCTCCCAAACAAAGCACAAACATTTCTTGCATTTTTTTAAAATCACATTTTCAGAACAAAGAATCTTTCCGTATACTAAGAGTGAAACTCACATTTGAAGGAGGCACAATTCGTATGAGTATATTCTGAATACATAGACCACATCAGAATATGAACAGTCATTCATGTAACAACACCTTATGCAATGTAAAGGGTGTATAAATGTGATGAATGCAGCCAACAGAGTGAACAATACATGATGTGCTATGGTCCAACTAGTCATACCAAAACAGAAACAATCTTCACACTGAACACAGGAAAACAATTTTTGCTTCACTAACACAAAACTCCAGAATGTCACATCAAACCAAGGGACAGAAATACATGACACTGAACTGCGGAAAAAGTCTCCTCACAATTCAACGAAACAAAAACTAATGCATATGAAGGTGCTGAATTTGAAAAAGGGGTATCAATTAATAAAATTTTGAATTTTTTGGATGTTCTTTTGTTTAAAGGAAATAGTTCAAGGAATTGTGATTCTATAATTATAGTTTGTTCCAAAACAAAACTCTAAAAACTGTACAAAAGCCACTAGCAATATAATTTAAATTATTTTCAGTTGTAAATCCTCTTTATATAGAGGGCTAAAAAGTACTTGATCCATTTTCTTATTCTGCTTTTTGCAGCTTATAGCAAGTGCCTTTTTGCTTTATGAAATGTATACTTATTGCAAAAGTGTCTATTGTGAAGAACATCTAATGCTTGTAAATAATTTTCCTCTCAGAAAAAGAAAAAAATTCAAAGCACATTTCCCAAAACATGGTTATAATGCACGGATAGCAGCCACCTCATTTTACTTCCATTAAAATAAACCAAGTCCCCAACACCTCATTTGTGTCCAAAACTGTTTTAGAATAGAAAGGTCTCAAGTGTTTTATCACTTTGAATGTACTTCAACATTCAATATTGACAACTATAAATTTTTAATCCAGTCTGCATTTTTAGTGAGTTACCACTGTTTTCTGTAGTGGGACAAATTCTTAAAATACAACACCTTCTGGTTAGGGCATTGCCATAAGCCTTAAACAACACTGTTGTTATTACTCTCTTACATCCTGCATCAAATGACATCGGTATGGATTCAAAAAATATGTAAAAGATGTATCCTAACAAATACCACAATCCAATGATATAAAAGTACATATCATTTCTATAATGTTCTACATTACATGCTTTTCCTGTCCACAGAAACAAGTAGTCTGATGAGAAGTGTGAAACAGAAATTCTCAAAACAGGTAAAGTACTAGCGAAAAATAAGTGGAATAGAGAAACTGGGCAGGAGCAGTACTCATGTCATAAAATGGGATCCTCTTTTGAATCCACTCAGGTGGACAGAAATGTTTTCATTAATTTATACAGCTTGGCTATGTCCTGGATTGCTCCATGGCTCTCATAGTTCACCTGCTGGGCTGCAACTTGTCATCTGCAACTCCCACTGAGACCTCACGGTGAATCACTGGAACACAATGAGTTCACCAGTCCCCTTGCTCTGGCAGAGAAGCATTTCTAATCAATAGCTTTTAGTGCAATGGAAGTTACCACAAAGCTTTCAAGATCTGGGTTTATGTTGTAGTTAAAATGAGCTTAGTGCCATCTCTGGAGTGTAGTTTCTTCACCAAGCTGCACATTATAAATTAGGTCAAGGCTGTTTGTGCAAACCGGTGTTTTAGAAGATGAAACAAAAGCAACACAGAAGATGTTGATACTATCACAGGCAAACCATCTTCATATGTTTTATTTGTGGATGCCTACATACACACATATTTAGATACATATTTAGATGTGACTGGAGATAGTAAAAATAGGTCAAATAAATTTTTCATCTAAATTGATTTGAGTAATTATGCAATGGGAAAGTGCAGATTCTGATGGAAGATATGGTTATGTAAATCTCCACTGAGACAAGAAAGCTACTTCAAATATATGCAGACTGGTTTAAGTCCCTTATAACACAAGTTCAAATCTCTGGTTGAAACCCCCCTAAATTAATTTAAAATTGGAATCCTTCTCTTAGAATTGCATCACTCAACTTGCAACATACACTTTGAAATTTCAGAAGAGGGCAAAGGCACTTACAAAAAAAAAATATCTCACACGCTTGTTGGCTATTTTTTTCTTATTTGTCAAAATATTGTGAACAATAGCTATAGTAACAAACAATAAATAATGTAAGTCAAATCCAGTGAAGAGTGGAGTGCAGATTTGATTTGTGTAGGAACAACACATGTGTTCTAAGTCAGCAAACAGTGGTACAAAGCAAAAACTGAAGTTCACTCTGCAGATCTAATACCAGCCATGCGTCTCTGAAGTGAGATAAATGCCCCACTGGAAATTTCAGGTCAAGAGGAACATTGCAATAGGATTACAGGACTGGGCTGAAAAGGCTGAAGTTGGCACAGAGAGCTCTGTCATTGTGCAACAGTGACGCTCATTTTGATATCATTTGCATATAAAAGTGATCTCACTTGCTTATGTAAATTGGGTATTCCCTCCTGGAATCGGGTAGTTTTCTTAGCAAATAGAAGGATGACACGCATGTTAAAGAAAAAGAACAGCAATAACAACAACAATGGGAGAAGAAGAATGAAAAACAAAAAAGGGGGGAAATAAGGAAAAGAATAGCAATTTCTATGGGAAAACTAAGTGTGTAAGGGTTAGTGTAACTTACGCAGCACAATCCCATGAATCTCACTGTCCTTGGGAGGTTTTCCAGGAATCATTCCTTACACAAATATTTTCTGAACAATTGTAAAGCATTGGAGCCTCCTTTTTTCTTTTTCCTGCTCATAAGCAGTGATTATTTTTCCTTTCTGTATTGATTTTTCTTTAACAAATACATTTATTGGGGCCATTCAAAGGAAACAGTACTGATATTTCAGATCTGTTTCTATATATCTCTGTGAGCAATTCTCATGGTCATGTGAAATAAACTATACTAAGGTTGGTTGTTTTGGGCTTGGGGTTTTTAAAAATATTTTATTTAAAAAATCTGTTGCAATTCCAGGCTTAGGTAGAGAAAAAAATGTAAAAATAATTGCCTTTTCCCACCTTCGAAGAATAATTTAAAAATATTCAGGGCAAATGATGAACACGATTATGATTCTCTGTACCATTTGAAGTCTTTGCCCATTGTTCTTCTAGTGCAATGCATGGAGAATTATTGATATCTACAAGAGGAAGCTGGAGTTCAGTCTACCAGTCAGGGTTAGACTAAGACTAGTTGAGCTTGATATCCAGGGATAAAAAAAAATTACACTCATTCATCAGTGTGAAATAGCACCCCACATGCAATTGTTCAGAAAGCACTTGGCTGGTTTGGAAAACACAGTCTTAAGTTATAGAGAGCCTCAACAGCAATACTTCAAACAAAAAAATTCCTAGGCAGTAGATTTTCTGGCAGCCTTCTCTGCCATGGAAAGCATAGTAATAAGCATGTATCATGGTCCTCAGTCTCTACCAGCATCTCCCACTGACTTGGAGAGATGTTGCTCCCACAAATCAAGGCTGATTTACGATCAGCAGCTTAGGCAAATACACATCTTTTCACTAAAAATTTTGCAAACTCCTATGCCCAAATTTGATTTCCAGTGCAGTATCAACAAATCCTGTCACTGTTATATATTGGTTTGTGAACAAAACATTACAGGGCTAATATAAGGGCGATTTGAATGGAAGGCAAAATATTTGTAAAGAAACTGAACAACAGAAATGGGTGAATGGTTTGGTCAAACACATTACCTTGCTGAACAGGACCCTCTCTAGAAGAGATGATGTGAACATCAACTTACATATAATATGTAATACCATTTATTGTGCTACAGAGATCCAAAATATACTTTAGTAGACTCTGGAACTCTAGCACACTCATTCTTCATATTTATGTGAAAAAACCCAAACCGTACAGCCCTCAAAAAAAAGCCATGCAGTAGTTACACAGTACCTTGAAAAATCAGATTCTGAGAAAGCATTTTCATCCCTTAGGACATGAGCATCACTCCTCACAGAAAATAATCACATAGCTCTGATGTTATGAAAAAGATGGAAATGACAGTTCACAAGACTACCAGTAAACAAATATCAAGAGAAAAAATGGATCTTGGTCTCTACAGGCAGCTACAGATATACCGTGACTCCAATGTGGAGTAAACCAAAGCATTTAATCTTGCTCTAAAACGGTATTTTACAGGTAAATATACTACTTTGTTTTGGGGAGAAAAAAGCCTCCTGAATTTGTTCTTCTTAGCATTAATTTTCACTGATTCTACTTCTACTTTTTTTTCTTTTTTTTTTTTTTTTTTTTTAAATGCTTGATCCCTAAAAATGTCTCTCCATTTTCAGGTGATTCTATATACTTGGGCTTTGAGCACTGAGCTCATAACTTTGAAGGGAGAAATCTTTTTAGTTCACTGATGAAGTATTCACACTTCGTTAAGCAATAAAACCTCTCCATGGTTCTATAGCGTCTATAGCGTGTTTCATGAAAGGACCTCAGCAGTTTATGCATACAAACGCCTCCATGCAGCAGACAGAAAATTTGGTAGTTAATATTTCTGTGCAAGCAGAAGTGGTGCTTGAGACTTGTGTGAGAGGCATTCAATTGGGGTGAATGTGTGCATCTCGTAGCTGAGCAGGAGAAAACACAATAGGGGAATTTTAAATTGATTTAGGAAAAGGGAAGAATAAAAACCATGATAGAGGAGGCTAGGCTTAGACTTATAATACAGGTAGGTGATGTCCAGACAAACTTCTAGGAAAGATTAGGTAGGAATCATACAAGACATACAGCATTTTATTGAAACAGGAGAATTGTTTAAATTGCGGTTTTTGCTGCTTCTTTAGACTATAATATCTGTGAAAACTGTTTCTATCTTTTACATGGCAGATTTTATTCTAAAACTCTATTTTAAGTAGGCGAAAATACGCTGGGCAGAATGTGACAAGAATTTGTGACCTCCTTATTTAATTCAGCTAAGAAAATAAGGAGGGAAAGTTCCCATGGAAGTTGTTTATTGTCTAAAATCACAGAATCACAGAATAGTCTGAGTTGGAAGGGACTCACAAAGATTGCTGAGTCTAACTCTTAAATGAATGGCCCATATGGGGATTGAACCTTGACCTTATCAGCACCATGCGCTGAAGGTTTGTTTATTCTAAAGATCCCAGTTGTTCCTCCATTTAGATTACCTTTTGTTTTTAGCAATAGCACTATCTGAACTACTATTTTTGCAATTCTTATCATAACAAAAAGCAGTTCTACTACTATTAGTAAGTGGGCAAGAAACAGATCAGAATCTTCTTCACCCCATATACATGTACTTATTTTTAGGAAATACCTCCCAAGTGCAAATGTAATTTCTTGCAGACTCCCTTTTCCCTTTAGCTTTATGTCTCCTGTAGAAAGAATTGTAGATTTAATATGAAGAACAAAATGTCAAACAGAAGAAAATAAAGAAGACTTACTTTTTTTTCCACCAAGAGGAAAGATAAAAAATCTCTTCTTATCAAGCGTAATAGAGAAGAAATGTTGTTATATATGCAGAAAAACTTTCTCAGGAGAGAAATAAGGAAGAGAAATATTCAGTTCAGTTGGGTCCAAACTAGAGGCTCTTCAAAAAGCAACCAGAACAACAAAAGCACCACATATTATTCATTGCAATAACATTACGTGCCAAAACATCAAGCCACTTCAGGAAAGAGGTAAATACAAACAATTCCCTTAGACTTCCTCATCTACCTCTACACTACAGGATCTAAAACGCAGAGACACGAGAAGCAGCAGAGTTTCACCATAGGTTTATGTTGTTCCAGACTTCATTCTGCCATTTCTTGGGCTACTCATGACCCTGTAAAGTCCAAACCAAGCAAACTGAAATAATGTTTGTGTTGCTGGATTTTTTTCCTATTTTCTAATCATTCTAGGAAAACAGTGCCATGGTTGCACTTTTTCTACCACCACCATCCTTTGTCTTGTCCCATCCTTTCTTCCAGTAACAAAACCCTGCTGAAGCCTCACCCTCTGTGGTTAGTCAATGTAGAAACAAGTAGGATTTTTCCACAACCTGACCACTGGGATTAAGGAAGGGGAAAAAAAAATCATTATTTCTAACCTAACGGCAAAAATATTTTATACTAAAATCAAATAATCACATACCGAATTATTACAGCTACTAGCACTTTTAGTCTAGCCTTTAGTGTATTGAAATATTTAATTCTGTGGCCACCAGCTGTTAAACAGAATATTTTACCAGGGATGTATCAATGTAATTAGCTGTGATAAAAACCAGAACCATCCAGCATGTTTTTCTCTCTTAGTGTAGGATAAACTATCTATGTTAGTCCTTATAATATTTATCTAATGTCTTCCCATCCTCCAATTCCATTACATCTATTCCAGTGTTTCACTATTTGTATCATTAAAAAAGATCTTACTACTGTTTAAACTTATAATTAATTGCTGCAATTTAACCCCATTATTTCTTCTCCTATCCACCATTGATAAAAAAACAGATTATTTATTTCCTTTTTATACCACCCCTTCACAAACTTGATTTTTGCCATCAGGTCCTCCCTTAGTCACTTCCCCTGTAAGGCACATAACCCAGCTTATTAAGTCTTTTATTTCATAGGTCTGCTTTGTTGCTGAAATGTAATGGTTAAAACTGAATGCAGAATTCCAGCCTTGAGTACAGCCCTGAGCAGAATTGGATAATTACTTCACCATGTCTTACAAGCTGTATTTCCATTTACAAGAGATAAAATGTTCCCTAGATTTTTTTACAACTTCATGGCTTTGCTAACCCCTGTACAGAATGTGATACATGCAGACTCACAGATTCTTTTCCAAAGAAACAGTATTTCACCAAGTTTTTTCTACACCATATTTTTGCTGTCCATAATTTCTTCCTACGCCTAGCACCTTCCACTTGCTTCCACAGAGCTTTAGCATCTCTTTTGGTCCTTTTCTCTAATTTGTCAAAGCCGATTTTGAATTCAAAGCTTGCTCTTGAGTATGTGGTTTCTCTTCCCCAGCTCTGCATTATCACAGATTTAATAAACGTGGTCTATGCTCTACCATCCAGGCTGATTAAAGGAAAATAGCAAGGAATTGATTCCAGAAGGAATGCTTGTGGTTGGTTTGTCCTTTCACTTTGACAGGCAATTACTGGCAACTCTCACAGTTATCCAGACAACTTTGCATGCAATTTACTACTAATTTAGAAGCTTAATCTAGCCCAAGATTCCCCCATCTTGCTTAAGAGAATATCATGCTAGACATTGCCTAAAGATATGTTAGACAGTGCCTAAAGATTTGTTTAAGATTACATGACATCTGCTGCTTCTTGACAATCTTTAACAATTGTTGAAGAATTGGTTTAATGTAATTTGCTGCTGACCTACTGATACTCATCTCTTTCTTGCCTTGCTACTGCTAACAAATCATTTTCTTGATTATTTGTTCCAAAGTCTTCCAAGAACTGAAGATAGGCTGGCAAGCTAGACTTGGCTCTTTTATTGCAAATTTAAAATTTGGCACCAGATCCTCCTCTTGCAGTCTTTGAAAACATCATATGCCTTTAGGAACATTCTTAAAGGAAACCTCCAACAGAGATTAGATTGCTTCTGGACAGTATTCTATTAAATATCAAGGTGCAGCTCATCACACAATGCTCATTCATGTACTGCATGGGCATCAAGGTCCTGAATGAGCTGAAATGTAAAGAATAGACCATTTTCACAATGAATGCTTCAAATTCCTATGCAGGATGGTCATGCACCTGATAAAGAAGCTAGGAACACAGTAGCAATAAAGAGAGAGTATATTTTGCTACTTATTTCAGGAGTATTTGAATCTGCATTGAGAGATTTAAGTTTATAGCAGTCAAAGTACATATTTTAGGCTACGCAATTGCATGGAATACCTGCAAAAATAAATATGTACATGACCTACCAAAGAATAACCACAGTTGGGTATTGGGTCTGGCTGAGATGGATTTAACTTTCTTTGTAGCAGCTCAGATGGTGCTGTGGCTTGAATTTGTGACTAAAACAGCACCAAATCTATGTCTGATCCTTATTCTGCCACCCTGTGAGAAGGCTGGTAGTGGACAAGAAGCTGGGACCAGACACAGTCAGGACAGCTGACCTGAGCTGGCCAAAATGATGCTCTGTACCAAATAATACCATAGTCAGCAACAAAACTGGGAGGTTTTGTCTTCAAATGTAGTCATTGTTTGGAGTCTGGCTGGGCATCAGTCTCCTTAATGAGAAAGTGGCTGCCTTTCCATCACTTGTTTTTTTCCCATTTTTTCTTCCATAATTAAACTGTGCTTATCTTGACCCATCAATTTTTACCTCTTCTCTTTTGCTTTTCCTATTCTATCCCTTTGCTGCTGGTGGAAAGTGAGCGAGGGGCTGGATGAGTGTGTAGCTTCTGGATGAGGTGAACAAACAACAGGTGTGGTAGATGGAAGACAATCATTCCCAAAAATTCAGGCCATGTTTTTACCACATGTAAAAACATTCCAAGAAATCTCTCTAGCAAAGCCAGTAACACAGGCAGCTTAACCAGCTGAAAAAGATTGTTTAGCTATTTAAAAGTATACTGAGTTCTGTTCAGACAATAATTGCTACATTGCATGCAGTAAGAATAATTATTTTTGTACAAAGTAATTATACTATAATTGTTGGTTGATTCAGGACCATTAAAATAACTTAATGATACATAAGTAGCACAGTATGGATTTCTCTTTGTCAAAAGATTTCTATAGATTTTCTAGAATAAAGTGTTTTGATTAAAATTACAGCCATGACTGAACCACCCATTTAGCCTTCATATACATATTTTAGTTCTTTACTTCATCCTATAAAAATTATTTTCTAGGCTTTCGTGGAAAAACGGAAGATCACCGTACAGGCAAACAAACTCTTTGTTAATGTTCATGGCACAAGTGATAGAACTAGCAAATGTTGCTAGAAATACTGTTCTTTGTACAATCCAAACTTTACATTGAAGTGCTCACACTTTTCCTGCAGATTGCACTTCAAGAAACCACAGTTTCTGTGCACAACATCCAAAAGAATTCATATATATTATATATCAAAATCTATTTATTTCTCAAATTAAGATGTTAATATAGAAAGCTCATGTATTTAGTGCTGGCAATATTTGTGTCTTACAGCATTTTTACAGGCTTTGAACCAAAAAATTCACTCCTAAGTTCAGACAAAAGGAATTAATCACCTACAGGCAAAGCCTGACATACTTTGCAAGGTCAGGTCTGAATTCTGTAGCTAGAGAACAAGATTTCCTACTGTTCTCAGTACTTAGGTTGCAATGTAATCTCTGCATCAGGTTTGCACGAACGTATAGATCAGCATTTTGCTAAATGATGTGTGAAAATAGTTACACACCTAGGGTGTTTAGATTTTGAAGTTTTGTATTATTTTAAGTAGATACCAGACTACTGCTGACGTTCTAATAACTTTTGTGGTGTACTGAATCCAGTAGTGAAAGGCATGCATTACACTGCAGAAATAGTGTAGGAGGAGAAAAATGACAGATCTCAGCTTCTCAGCCATGCTAAGTGGATATTATACTTTGGGACTCTATAGAGAAGCTAGTTAGCCAGCTGTTGTTACTGGTGACATTTTTTAGTATGTTGCTATTTTATAATACGTAATTTTATAGTAATTGCTAAATTGTCATTACTTATTTCCCTTTATATCAATTTTATTGATGTTATGCTGGGTGTAATGTTGAACAGTTAAGTTGATGACCTCCATAAGTTCTTCTGTTTTCCTGAATTTCAGAATAAAAAATATGCACTTGTAATTTTAACTATTTTTCTTAATATTTTCTTCAGAGCTCAGCAATTAAATTCACCTGGGCCTAATGCTTTCCAGATTTTCACTGGAGTAGCTTCTTTATTGCCTTCTCCAGCATAACAGCAAGGTTTTTAATATTTTTCTTTCCTTCAGCAAAATGTGCCTGTCTCTGGGATAATCTCTTCCCTGTTTTCTATCAGTAAGAAGAAAAATAAATTTTTCAGTCCCTTAGCAGAATCAAGCTCATTAGTTGCCATCCTTCTGTTCTCAAGGATGCTTTTCCTCTTTTTTCGTAAATTTATGTTAGCTGAAACACCATTAAATTTAGTACGAGTCCCAAAGCTGTACTTTGAAAGTTATACTTTTTAGAAAGTAATCTGTTTACTGCATTCACTTCTGACATCCTCCTTATCCATAGCATCATAGAGATAATAATTTATGTATAACATCCATGGAAGGTCCAGTACTAGTCAGGTCAGCTCCTCTGCAGTGGATGAAGCAAAGTGAACTTACACCACTTCAGGATATCACATATGTTTTTCTTATCTGATCCAAAGGAATGGTGCTGTTGTTTATTATTCATCTGCCACTGCCTTGCAAAACAGCTCCCTATTTACAAAAGGCAATTCCCCTGTTAGCTGAGGTCATAGCTAATAGAGACTCACACATCTGAAGGTTTGAGTTCAGCAATTCATACATAATGCCTGTGATTGTAAAAAGCATCACAAAGTCCAGGAATATGCCCCAGAGCAAGACAAAAAAGCTTGATAGCCTTCATTCTAACAACATTTGCACTGATGTGCATTCAGAGAAAATGCAATCATGGGAGGAGGCAGAAGAACCGGAGTAATTCCAGCCTTACTATAAATATATTATCATTTTTACAAGGATATATTAGAAAACAAACAAACAAAAAATCTGGTATTGTCTTTGAGAAATGAAATGGTCAACACTGAAGAGGAGGGGAGGATGAGGGATTTTTTCACCACCATCTGCATCTTTCCAAAGTGGCCTTCTTTCTTTACGGGAGTATTTTTTCATTTAAAATGTTAAATGTAGACACATTAGGCTTTTGGAAGACAATAGGATTTATGGCTTGAGCGAGTATACTAAATTTCATGGTCTTCTAAAACCACTCTGTGTATTCAGCCATGTATTACCTAATACTTCAAGTCATATATTGTTTCTCTAAATCTGAATTTGCTAAGTTTTATTTGTCATAGCCACACTGGCAGCAGTACAAACAGTAAAATACTTTTTTTGTTATTAATACAATTTTTCAACCATCTGCACTCTAAACAACAAAGATTAAACGCCCTTCATTTTTTAGCCTAAGTAAAATGTCAAAGGCTAATTTTGTTCTGTGAACATCTGAAAAGTATTAGCAAAAGCTTTTACGCTCTTTTCAACATATTTATGGTTTCAGAACAAGAATGGTAGAGAAATAAATAAGGTTTCTGGCCTCTAGCTTGAGACACAGCTTCTGCAAAATAAAAACAACAATCCTTTAGAAGAAGTACAAAGGAAAATTTGTTTTGTTTTTTCTCATCAGGTCAAAGCTGGAGCTTCAAATGTTTGCAGGCAAATATCTTCCTTATTGTTTGCAACTTTTAACTAGAACAGTTGTTTTATTATCTTTTTCATCAGAACAGAAAGGCCTTTATAATTTTCCATGAGTGAAAACAACTTTTGCTTAGGATTATGAGTTGGGCATTTAAATATCTTTCAGGAGCAATACCAAGCAGCAATCCATCCACATATCTGGCCCACTTTACAAATGAGGAAACTAAGAGTAAAGGGTAAGATCATTTCCCTATGATGAAAAGAAAACAAGGAAAACCTGTAGTTCCAAAAAATTTCTGACCAGATTTTTAACTGATTTATGTGAATATGAACTGTAGGTTAGTTTGAATTACTTATTTCAATAGTATTATAGATTATCAAACCTAATTTCATGGGATATGGACTGACACAAAGTTGTCATATAATCAAAATGAAGTGAAAGTTTAATATTTCCTAAAAATACCTAACCCTATCCAATAGATAAATAATTTTTGATGGTGCAAGCCACTTCTAGATTGATGTCCTTAAATCTCTCTCTTTTTTATAGTTTTGTTCACTAGCATTACAAAAAAGATAATAATTTCCACAGAATCTTTACCACCATAAAAACATGCTGAGAGATGAAAAGAGATTTTGAATAAATTTAAAAATATGCACAATGACCATCAAAAAAAGCTTCAGTCTATGATCATTCAGGTGAACAGTGAGAAAAGTAGCTATGTCAAGTACAAGACAAGGCATTGGTTTTAGGTTTGAGGCTCTTGGCTTTCCTGTATCTGTCAGGTGACTGAATTTGGGGAGCAATGAATTCAGAGAGGAGGCTGAATTGAAAGTTAGTCTCAGATAATCATTGTTCCTGTGAAACAGTGTTTTCCACAGAAACAAAACCTGCTGAGTCCCAAAGCATTTTCTGTTTTATAATGCTCTACTTGCTGGTTCCCATCAACATCCAATGATGAATGATAAAACCTGAAGTTCCTCACAAAGCTCAGAAGTTTCACTTCTGCTTCCATTCAAGTCTGATCTAGCTAAAACTATAGCTAAATTTCCAGGAATACACAGAAAATTAGCAAAGTTTAGTTGAGATCATGGCATTTTACAACATGTGAAGGAACATACAGCATTGCATTGTCAATGAAACTCACACTGCATAGTGCTCCTTTAAATATATCTATCTATTTATCTACCTATATATGTATAGAACCTCTCCTGTTCTGTTACATAAGGTACTATGAAAAACATAAGAATAATAAAGCAAAGAAAAAAAGTATTTTCTTTTTGAACTTACTCATCTATTAATAATTTTTTGCCCTTAATATTAGATTTTTAATAACAAATAATTACTTTGAAATATGATTAGCATTATCTACTGCTCACAGTACTCTGAATATAGATATTCTATAAACTGCAGTAGGATCATTTAGCATTTAGATGGCTACTTAAGCTTATATATGAACACCTGGAAGCAAGGGGAGTTTTCCTGTATTTTTCTCTTTTTTTCTTTTGAAATACCCACCTCAAACCACATATTTAAAAATAACAAAAAGTTTCTTTTTCATCTGTGCAAATTCATGACTGAACTATGGACTCTCATTGTCTTCCCTGATTACTTCTAACATGATTTTTACTTGTGGTTATATAGAAGTACAGAATCCAGATCTCTCCTGCTGGCTTTAAACCAAAATACTTACCACTTACTGCCATTACTAAGGAGAAAAAAGACAACTGAAAAAACTTATAAACAAATAAACTTTAGGGACTATTTTACAAAAATGCATTTCAAGACACAAGTAATCCCATACAAGGACCACTGAATTCAAAGGGCATTTTTCATTGACCTTAGTGGAGGTAACACCTGGCTATGAATATAAAACTGGAAGCACTGACAGCAATGGAAATGACTTTTTAAAGTGTGCCACTGTGTATCACAAGGCAAAGTTAAAGCTGATAATGGAAAAAGAAGATGCCAGACACAGCTTCCTACGATGCAGAGAGAGTTCACGGCTCCCTATTGAGATGCATCACACACAAAGGAATCATGTGCAGGCCATTATGTTAATTCCTGAACTAGGAACAATTCAGTGGTGGTTATTTTGAGAATCTCAGCATAGAATTAAAAAACTCAAAACAAACAAAACCCACAAAAGAAACAAACAAAAGAGTAGTGAATACAAAGGAAACACTGTAAAGTGTGGAGGAAATGTTTGCTTGCTGGTAAATGGCTGAAGGTTATCAGAGCTCATGAATGTCTAAGGAAATACACTCATACCATCACCCTTAAAAGGCTTTTTATAATTATCACTTTGTAAGAAATAATGAGAAAAAAAAATAAGGTAATATAAATCCCCACAATTAGAAAGGTACTTTAAATATTTTATTCTTACCTGCGCAAATGAATTAAACTTTTTCTAGCCCAGTTTCTTGAAAACAGATCCTTGAATCTTTAACATCCACTTCCACTTAACCCACTGACCTTATTAATGAAAAACTGCCTTGTTAAAAAGTATCTCACAAGCTCTGCTCCTTTCAATTCGCTGGAACTACACTAAGACGACCAAGTCTTCTGCAAATGCTACATGAAGCTGTACAAGAGTTTACTTTTGGGCCATGGCTATTCATCAATCCAATCAGATACAAGTATTTTTCAAATAAATAGTACTTGCTTCCCTATAGACCTGTTGAAGATATTCCTATACAATATTTTTAAATTTCCTTCATACTTTGAAGAGAGAATTGCAAAGTGTAGCCTCTTCCATTTACTTATGAGGAAATTTTATCTTTTTCCAGGGTTTCATGCTTTAATATTATCCACAGGTTTGAGGAGAGAAGAACTGAGAACAACAAAAAAAGTTCATAAATTGGTGTATACTTTCACATATCTTCTTAAATACAATTTTCCATTTTGCAGGCTACTCACTGTATCCTGTTTGTGCCTCTTATATCACCATTTATATAAAGTAGGTGATCTTTTAAAATTAAAAACTCTGCCAAGTCACTGCTGCTATATTCTAATCTTATCTGAAGATAAAATTCTTTCCTGTTTGCAGTTTTTTACCCATGAAAGTGCTCTCAAAAATGAGCTAAAGATATTTTTTTCATGGATGACACATACTGTAGATATTTTGACTTGCAAAAGAATGGATGAAAGAAAATAAAATATAAGAGTACAAAGAAATACCATTTAGCCTACGAAATCCCACAAATAAAATTGGTAACTAAAATATAGTAGTTTTTATTCTGTTCAAGTTTCTACAGTCTGGGAATCCTTAACCATTCACAGATCAACATTCACACATGAAAATGAGAATTAAAAATAGGTGCACTTTGTGCTTGATAAAAGAAATGGAGACACTTAGCTAAAGAAGTAATTAAAATGTAGGCATTCACCTGCCTACATTTCTTCCAGATTTATATACAGCATATACCAAAGACACTATTTTTGCTTAAATCATCACAATACAACTGTGCCCCCACAGGAAGTTCACAAATAAAACACAGAAATCAAAGACTGATACAAGAAGATTTGCCTGCAGAACTCAGATTATGCTCTATGATGCTGAAGAAAGTACAGTTGGGAGCAGTCTAGGTAACATCAGAAAATTTGCCAGACTGCACTAACAGGTGTCAGCATTCTTATTTCTCCCCTTTTTAAAAACCCAAGAGCCCAACCCCTTTTGTGACACTAAAATAGAACAGTAAATATTATTAACCTTTTTTTTTTTTTAATTTTAATGAGACATATCTGTTGGAATTTACTATATTACAGTATCTGATAGACATTAGTACTGAAGATGGTCTTATGCCTTTAACTGGGCTATAATTGCAAAACAAGGCATGATCTGCCCGAACACTGCTAATTGTAAAACAGTATCTGTTTCAACATCTATTATGTGCTTTGTTTTCTGCTTTGTCTTCCTGGTTTAACTGTTGAGTTAGTTTCACAGCTCATAATTAAATTCATATTTGACTATCAAAAGTTCCAACTTTTACAAATTCCAGGTTTGCTTCATATAAATGTTTCAATTACTCTCCAAAAGACCAGGCTGCCGTTATGGTGACCAGAGTAAGAATGTCTCAGTCCATAATACATGCATTTATACACCACAAGAACATGTGTTGCACTATTTATTCACAAAAAAGGAGATCAGAAAATGCTTTTATTTTTAACATTAATTTTACGAATGGGTGGGGTATTTTAGAATAGCTTCTTCAGCAGAGCATTTCCAATAGATTAAGCCTTCTATTTCCTGATACAGTGCTTAAGTAATTTCAGAGACTTTCCTAAACAGATCAAATTTTTAAAAATTAGATAATTGATTCTTTTCTTTTCTTGAAGAATTAACAGAACTCTGCCAATTTAGCAGAAAAGAAAAAAAAAGACCTTCAATTGTTTTCACTGCGTAACTCTGGTCATGTAGTATGTCTATCAATTGTCATGCTTTGAGATTTCCCTTTTTTACAGAGAATCTCTTATTTGATCACGGTGTCACTTTGGAACACTGCTAATATGCAGCAGAAGTTAAGGGGTTTATTTTTATTCCATCCCGTGATTTTCTGAAAACCCACGCTAATAGATTCTAATGCAACTCTCCTCACACTCACTTGTGAAAAGCAAGTTTACCAGGAGGAATAACTGCCAGATTTTTCTGAGACATAGAGCACTCCCTTCCTAACAGCTGATCCACATGTTGATCAACAATCTTTCTGCTTGGACACTGGTGGATGTGTCCAACTGATTTGTAATTTCACATTATTCTGCATTGGCAATTGATTGTTCTAGTTCACTGAGGGCAAAATGTGACTCAGCAGCCTTTAAAATCACAAGTTTCCCTTTATATAACTTTATTAGCATTGTAAACACTTCTGGAAGGTGTGCTGTAAAACTGACAAACTTGCCACCTTGAATAATTTCAAGCTCAGTAGGACTGCATTTATTTCTGCTTCTACAGCCATTTCTGCATTCCCAGGTTTCATACTTTCAGTGAAGAAATGTGATTGAAATGCATAAATTTGGGACCTCATTTTCTACTGAGGTGTATCACAGCCTTAACTTAAATCTTCTTTCATAGATTTCTAGGTCAGGAATATTCTTCCATGGTAGATTCTTACACGGAATTGTCTGTAATGGCTAAAATCTGATAAAGCTCATCTATAGCTTTTCTTAGCCAAGTGATTACAGATCTGCCTTAAGTAATTTAACATGCTTAATAGCACATATTTTTCTGTGCACACTCAGGCTTGGCTGGTAAAATAAACAAAAATCAGACCAGTTTCAGCTGGCTCACTAACATATCAGAGAAACAATCTGGTACTGCTCCAATTTAACATTTTTTGCCCCGGGCCTGACCATCAGCAAACAATTGCAAATACCTGAAACAAAACTTCTTATATACCATTCTTGAGTCTCCATATACCAGAGAACACTTTACCTTTCCAGATAGTCTTTAGTCTTCCAGCCTCAAAAACTTTCTTTCGTCAAACAGTATAACCAAGACTTTCCACACATCTTCAAAAATGGAAAAAACTTTTATTCCAACTGTTCAAACACAGTACCTCATAATACCGAGCCTTTCTCAAAACTTTACCTCCTCAAAAACACAGTAGAAATTACTACATTTCATAAATTGTGTCAATATTTAGCCCATTTGGCCTATGACAACAAATCTATGATGTTTGTTCAGTATTTTTAAATGTTTCAATCCCTTCTGTGTGTTTACTTGGAGCTTGATTTTATTACTAAATTGATAGTGCATGAAGTAATACCTATTATATCTGCAGCGGTGAACGCATTGTAAATATGGAACAAAAAGGAAGAAGAGATGGGGATGATCTACGTGTTATATGTGTTATAAGTCCCTTTATTAAATAGAAAGTTCAGGAATGGCTGTAAAAATTAACAGGCTCGGACCTTTCTATGTTTTTGGCTCCTTCTCATGCAAGGTTTCTGCCACCATGAATATATTCACACAGGGTAATATTTGTGTTTAGTTGAAGGCAGCTTTGCCATTCACAAAATAATATAACCAGACAGTCAAGACAGATAAACACTGGTGACACTTAAAGAACTTTTTGAAGATAGTGGAAAGGCTGAGAGATTTGGGGTTATTCATCTTGGAGAAGAGAAGGCTCTAAGGTGATCTTATTGAGGCCTTCTAGTACCTAAAGCGGCAGGCACTACACATACATACACCTATGATAAATATGACAACTAAAATGATGCATCTGGGAAAAACTTCATCTTCCTGTAGATATGGCATTTATCACTTAAAATAAATTGTATCACCATCTGTTAAGGACAGTATTTCCTTGCTTATTTTAAACTAGCAAAATAACTGTATCAAACAGTTGGGATTTTCTTGTATTTAAAGGCCCCATCTGATTTAATATTGTATTGTTCCACTAAAATCAATAGATCCATGTCAATTCATAGGAGCTAAGGATGCACTCATTTTAATTTATATTATATTGGGGAGGTATAAGATTTATTGCTTTTTAAATATAGAAGGTATTTCAAAATTATTTTGAGATCAGAATCAGGTTCCTTCTATATTTTTGGATTGCTCCCTGGGGAAGATTTATTTTTTTTTTAAATCTATAGCAAGTATTATCAGAACATTAGTTCTATTAGAAATTCATACCACTTATTTGGTTAAAAATGTTCATAATTTGATTTGTAGTGAACAAAATGTGATAATTTACATCAGTTTTACCACTGAGTTAAGACCAGACAGACTTTAGTCTTATACATACTGTTCCTAAATAATGAATACTGTCTAGCAAAAGTTAAATATCTCAATTTAACAAGGCTTTCAACAGCTACTATCATGAGCTGCAAAACTGAAATCAAGAGTTAGATTCATCACCACATGATAATAGTATCAGTTTCAGCTTCCCAATTGTGTTTTCATGTTTAATGTTAGCTAGCAAAACTATATTTTCTTCAAGAAAAATCCATACCATTCTTGCACTCACATTTCAGAAGTTAAGACTTTTGTGAGTAAATCCATACCTGACAACTGAGAGCATCTTGAAAGCAATGATTCACAGCCCCTTATAATCCTCAGTGATTTAGACATAAAGCTATAGACAACCTTAATAGCCAAGAGTCTCCATGATCAAGATCTAACATTTATTTGGACATGGTTTCAGCTCTCGTTGCTAGGAAGATGTTAACATTTTTATTTAATAGTCTACATCATCCCAGGATGTAATTAAAATAGTCTATTTTATTACATGCAATAATACCAGTCAGCATGACATTCACAAATTAATTTCTTTCAAAACTTTCTTATTCTGCAGTTGAACAAAAACCTTCTGACCAATTTAATACTTGCAGCAAGCCACTGGGGATCTGATAAGATGCCATGACATAAAGTGCAGAAATTACATCTACTTCACCTTGCCTCACGTCATTTGACAACTGCGCTGTTCCCACTGCTCTGTTTCCAGGAGCAGCTTGTGCACAGATATAAAGTGGCTAAAGTTGTACCTTGGTAAAAAAAACGCAGGAAAGATGGATGCACCCTTGAGATTTCTTTTCCCTTTAACCTTTCATCCATGCAACAATGTATGATGGCAGCATTCACCAGTTTTAATGAATTAGAAACCAATTAAAATAACTGTGCCTCATTTTTCACTCTAGGTGAAAGCAGTATACAGTGAGAAACCAGAAGAGTAAAATGCAAACCTTCAGCAATTTTCTGACTTCAACATGGCTTGGGTAAGTTAATAAAACTCTTTGGACATTGCCTTCACTCACACATTAAGCAGTACAGTGGGGTAGTTCTTTCTGGGGTTTTTTTGCTTGTTTGGGGGGTTTTTATACCATCAGTGCAAATAAAAGAAGAATAAGCTTCAAAATTTAGCAATAAAAACAGAATAACAGAGGAGGACTTGCAGTTGCATCACTTATCTCTGTTCCATGTCTACTGCAAGAATGAGACAAGGGATCATAGGTAACTAATGAAAACTCAAACACAGCTTATGAACTGCAGGGGAGAAAAAAATCAAATTATACAGTAGAACCGTTCATCTACAGTAGTCTAAAGTACTCAATTAGATATGCAATTGCTAAAAGCATAATACTGAACACTTTTAGAATTTGTAACACGTATTAGAAATTCTTTTAATGCACTCAAAACTGTTTAAATGGAGCCTAAAAGGATAGCAAGAGCAGTGTATTCAGAATATCACATAGTTCTGCTTTACTATTTGTCATACAAAATAATGGCAAGGATCTATTAAATAATATAAAGGGTGTAGAACAGTGGTGCATATCATACATATCTTTATTTAGCTTATATGTAAAAGCTGTTCACATTTTTGTAAGTATTTATAGCTTTTCTAGTTTTTCCAAATAAAGTAACCATGAATCTATGATCCAATTATTCACAGTATTTAATATCTACAAAGTTATAGGGCTAGTTACAACTTTATCTGGTACACAAGGAATTAGTCTGGTCCAGCTTTTATCTTTGAAAATTAAGTCCCACTGACGAAAAAAAAAAATTAAAACAATTATTTTAAATGTTTTTTATATTCTAGAAGTCTTATAAAAATGGTAAGTAGCTACTTAATCTTTGAATACCTGTCAGGCATTTTTTAAAAGCATTTTCAAGAATGTCTTGTGCCTGTGTCTGTAGAAAGATTTGTTAGCTCTAATCAATTATACTGACACCTTGCACTTTGACAATTCATCTGCATCAGGCAGCAAAGTGCATGCCTCACTCTTTGGATCCACTTCCGAAAACCTAACCAATGGATGGGAAAAAGGCTTGTGCCGTTTCTAGATTTTGCATTTCTCATCTTAAGCCATGTTTTTTTCTTATGTTTTTATTTTTCTCTTTGTTTCCTGGCAAATTACTTTGCATTTGATTTGTTGAAAATTACAGAAAGTAAATGTCTGTCTCCGTTCTTCCCCAGTGTTATAGCCTTTAAGACATTTTGGACAAGAACTTTTGTATATTTAATATTACTTTATGATTATAGAAACATTTTTTAGACAGGCAAAGACTTATTTTCCCAAATCCATGTAACAACTACACTGTATTGCCCTATATGCAATGTGGCAATGGAACAAGAAGAATTTAGAAACTGCAAAGAAAAAAAAAAAAAGCCTCTACTTTCAAGTACCATTCAAGTATATGGTTTCCTAAAAAGCAGACTAAATTGCAGAAGTTGTTATAACTTCAAGAAATATCACAGCACTGATGAAGTGAAAGAGAGTAACTGACAGATGCTTTGTGTGAGGTTAATCTGAATGAGAAGCAAGGCTGATCTGACAGAAGCAACAAATGCAAAGCAGAAAATACACCATTCATCCTTAATATTCTCCTTGAAGGATGGATACAGAAAGAATGGTTGCCTGATCAGAAATGCAGACTTTTTCTGTGCCTTTTTTTTTTTTTTTGCAAAAAAAGGCAACCACAACTAAAATTGCATTTTAAACTAACTTTCTGCAAAATGTAAGCTGTGTAGCTACAGACAAAAGTATTGATGAAACATTGATCAGCTACTTTCTGTGCTTGTACAAGTATTTGCTTATTTATAGTGAGTTGATATTGGTAATTGAACACAACTGGCCAGTAACTTTTTTCACCCTCTGAGCTCTGCCCTATCAGGTATCACGTTTAAAAGTGAGAGAAACATACATTTCTGACTACAAAAAAAACCCAGCTGTAGAACTAGTATACCTGGATATAGGTTATTTTCCTATTTTTTATGATGACAACCCCATTTCTATCAATTCATTTATACAATATATTGAAAATACCAAAAATTATGTAGAACATTATTGCAGTTTGTGCATCTTCAAAGAGGAAAGTAATTATGCTCTGATGAAAAAGTTTACTCTGCAAAATCATGCAGAACTCCTTAAATACCATTTCACTGAACTTCAGGTATATTGTAAACATAGAGATATAAGCTAAATACCAAATTCATATGTAAGAGAAATGCCGCTCAGATAATCTTATACTTTTGGCTTCTACAAATCCCAAACTAAGACGGCATCAAGGTGACATCTAAATTCTATTACAGTACCGAGACTAAGATTTATGAATACATATTTTAATGACATTCACATTCTGTGAATTTAAATTTTTGATACCTAACAGAGCAAAGAATCTAGCAGCAGTGTTCTAAAAATTTAGCAATTTCTAGAGCAGAAATGAGAATCTCTTCAATAGACTGTACAGGCAAGCAACAAGCTGAAACAACACGATTAGGAGACAATTCAGCACAGCTGCAAGCAGACTTGAGTAAACCATTATCTATTTGCTCAGCTGCATCTATATTCCCTTACTAAATAGGCCCGTATTACTTACTAATTAGGTGCATATTTATGCACATATATATCACGTAACTATCTTATGGGTAATGTATTTATTTTCTTTATAAGACTTGAAACCCTGCAGGTTTTGTCACTCAGACCAGGTGACCTATTTAACTAACAAGGCTTGGCCAGCCCGTATAGCACAATTTATTCAGTTACAGAAAAGATGGCACAGCAGTTCACACAAAGATTGGAGAATAGGTGATTTTGTCTATTATGTGAATACCATTTGAGGCTGCAAATTTATTTAAGAATATTGTAGAACTTTGCCTCAAACTACAAAAGGGTTTTGCTTAGAGACACAAACCAGAAAACAACATGTGCAAGCACATAATAACCATGGACTTCTGCTCTCATGACAAAATGACCTTTCTGCATCCAATTGTGGTTTTAATACCAGCTGTTCATTTCTTCTGCATTTCAAGCCCCTGTCTTGACAACATGAATGCAGTCAGGGAGAATTGCAGAGAAGGCATTGTATTGCTGGTTGTTCTTTCCATGAGTGCTTACAAGACGAAATTCTCTGAGTGGAAAATTACTCTTTTGAATGGATACTAGCACTGTTTGCCAAGTACTTAAAGGAAACAATTACTCCCATGGCATTCATAGAGTATGGTAAATTATGAAAGCATTTTTTTCCACATATATTGTCCTATAAATGCTACAGGGTTTTATTCTTTTATAAGTTTCTCTAATGTTTGTTGGTTCGCACCAAACCTAGGTATCTATCTCCTCAGCTCTAAGATGAATTTGATTTTGCTAGCTTTCTCTTTAAGATAGCACAAGTTTTCTGAAGACTTACAGAAAACTTGTGTATTTGGTAATATTGGTAATACCAGTTTTTGGTAATATTTATATTGAGTATTTCTGGTAGTTCTTTACTTAAAGGAAATTGAACTTTTTTTTTTTTTTGCTGATGTAAATAAATTGATAAGTCAAAGCAAAACAGATTTTGAAGGCCAATTAGCAAGAGAAGTCTGCTGGTTCAACTTAGATGAAAATCTTGTCCACAGTTTGAATTAAAATAAATTATGCACAACTACTAAATGCCTCAGTACATGCTCAAGGCAACACTTGCTTCCACTTTAGGACCCACAACTTTTCTCTTACTGCCATGCTGGACTAAAGCTGGACAAATGCATAATATCTATATGTATTTTAAAATTGCAGAACCTCACAAAATTCAGTAGTGCAGCTAAAATGAGCTTATTAAGATTTCTATTTGTTCTGTCCCCATTTTTTTCAGCTACTACAAGCAGATGGGCATTGGCACTGGTGTCTGTAGATTAGGACAGTTGGACTTTCAGTGGTATTACAGTGCAAGGCAGAACAGCTGGGCTGCCATTTGACGATTCAAAGAAATGTGTGAAAAATTATTACAGGAACAGGACTCAAACTCTACATATGCTGAACCATCCACATTGATGGAGTTTCTCCAGCTTGTAGCCCAAGTAATCTAATTTTTTTTTTTGAGAAGAGAGTCCATAACTATTATATTTGCAAAATTATCACCATGAATCTGAGCCCTTGTAAGTCACTGGACCTATTTCTATTGACTTCAACAGAGTCTAAGTTATACTGATGATGAACATGTAATATGAATAGTTTTAGACAAAAAACAAAATAGTCAATGTTATATTTCTCTAATGTTTCCTCCTCTTTCACATGGAAATGTACCAGATTAGTTTAGATGTTACCTGCAAGGAGTATGAAATTTTATAAAATGCAAATTAATACATCAACAAACCATTCATATTTATATTCTACATTCAACAAATAAATAATTTCTCTATTTTTTATAAAGTCCATTGCAAAGATGCAAGTCTACTTTCAAGTTCTAAACCTTCCTTTACCACTGTGCTGTGTTGTCTCCCTACACTCCAGAAGCATTTAACACCGCAATGTGGGCTAAGTACAGTACAAGCACTTAAAAGAGTTAATTTCTGTTTCATGGGATTGCAATCAAAATATGCCATTTGAAAGCAGACAAAGATGGGAAAAGAAAACAAAGCACAGCAGAGAGGAGAGGTGAATGGCCAAGAGTGCAGAGAACAGATTCTCATGACCCAGGAACTAAGCAAAAATGCACGTTAATGGTGTAGGAATGTGCTCTGGGTTTGTTTTTGGGCATTCGCACAGACTCTGCAGTGATTAAAACCGTGGCTAACCACTGACAGACTGAAAATATAATGGCAGCATTGATTAGAAATGTGGAACAACAAATTGTATGGGGAATAAGGCAAACACAGACTTTCTCATTTTAAATCTTAGGCTTCCGGTTAGTCACTGATTTAAACTAGTGCCATCCCAGAAATCTAAGAAAACATATTTGTCAATCATCATATCAGCAGAATGCTATTTTAGTGGCCTAACCCATGTTATTTGAATATCTATGAACTTCCCATGCTTTATTTCACTTGCATGAACTATGCCTATGGCATAGCTCAAACGTTCAGAGAAAATGGCTGTTGCTGTGTACATTGCTATTTCAGGTCATATGCCACTTGCTTCAATAGAAGAGGTTGCTAATTAAGCAATAACAATTAAGGCACTGGGCATTTCCTGCAGACTAATGACCAACTAGGAGGAGCTGTGCCAAGGGCCATTAACCCCAGCCAGTCACTCACTGTGCTGGGACAGATTTCTCTGAAGAATATTAATGTTTAAAAATAACAAGGATGATTCTGAACATAATATAAATGTAAACAGGAATGAATCAAATTAAGTACATCATGATGATTTGTGTACTGAGTTCTGTGTACAAAGACTGTGTATTTGAGTTCCAGGCCTCTTCTATATTCTGGGAAAGAGAGGAAAATGGATAGCAAGAAAATGGTACATCAAAGAATATTAAATGCCATTAAATGCTCAAGCTTCTCTAAACTGCTCTCTTCACACCTGCCTTCTTTATGTTTGCTCCTCTGATGACAACTTGTAACTTTGCTTATCATCACAAATTTTGATAATTTTGGAAAAGCAGGTACCTGCCAGTGCCCTCGTTAAAAGGTCTACACTCAGGAGAATACAAGGACACACTTCACTGCTTTCTGTGTACTCTGTGGTTCTTGATGGGCAGATCTGTGAAACTCTCTGAGACCTGACAGAGTTTCTTTCCAGAGATACAGAAGAGGGTGCAGACCTGGACTGTGTGGCTCTTCACCTTTTTTCACAACCTTTGCAGTAAAACATTTCTGAAAGGATCTTTCTGAAAACTGTGCTACTAAACACCGGTCTGCTTGTCAATTATTGTTTCCTCAAGTTAGAACAGTTTACCTTTTTATTATTCCTGCAAGAGATTCTTTGCTTTCCTCCACACAGCCAATTCTTCCCTGCAACAACCATTAACATCTCCTAATTGAAAATTAATCCACAAATAACACTCAATAGAATAAAGGCGGGAGAAACCCAGAAGGCAAAGAGTAAGCAAACTAAGCAGATAGGCACAAATCATCAATTACTTTCTCCCTTCCATGAGTAACTTATTGATAAGGCTCTCATCCACAGCCACCTTTTTCTCAACCCTTCTTCCCTCATCCGCTGGGTGGTTTTCACCTCTTTAAATACATTGATTCAAAGAAGTAGGTTAGCTATGAAGCAATCATTGCAATTTTCTGTCTCCAAGGTGAAATAAGCAGCTGTATTAAGACTATTTTTAACTAAATAAACTTCTCTAAGGAAAAGGAATATGACTGCAGAATCTCTTTCTGAAACTTTTATGACTGTTCAAGACTCTTTTTCTCTATTATATTTCTCCTAAGAGCTCAAAAACTTGATTATCACCTACATTTTACTCCTAGTAAAGGATCATATATAAAAACTTTGGAAAAAAATTGTAAGATATGAATCAGCTGCAGTACATGAATAAACAGAATTTGTTTAGTGGAAAAAATCTGGAAATGCATTCTTTATTTCTGATTTTCCACGTTTTCTGTAATTTTGCTTTAATAATGTGTCAGGAAATTCCTAAAATTATCCTAAAGCTTCTGAATTTGCTTGTAGAAGTAAAATACTCCCATGGCAACACAAATCTCCATAACATGACTGTAAGGCATGCGCCCAAATTTTGGGGTTGTATGCACACCTGTATATTTGTACTGCCTAAATTATTACATAACAGACGTTTAGGCTCATCTGAAATTACTATGAGCAATCAAAGCAATAAAGAATAAATGTGTCAGAATTTCAAGGAATTTCATCAGAAAGAACCAGCACCCAGAGCCCTCCTTTTCATTCTTGTTTTCTCTTTGTAATGCCTCTTCTTTTCTCATTGGTTTTCCATTAATCTTTTGGGTCATTTGAAATGGTGAGAACATTTAAACTCAACATTTTAAGCTTGAAAGCAGATCACATTTTCTCTCTAATATAATATTTGTCTGCTGTCCTAGGATTTGTCTCTATTCCTATTGCTCATCAAATGCATTTTTCAAGGTGATGAGAATAGGAAAAGCAACTGTAGAAATTCCAGAGTCCACTTTTAAGTACTATAAAACAGCAGCTGAAGTGTCCACAGAGATCAGGGCTTTATTATGCTTGGTGGAATGAGTTAGAAAAGTGCCTTCCTGAACCTAAAGAACGTTAAAAATCTTAACTTTTTTAAGGCCATAGGGAACAAGCAAAGCTCAAAATAAAATAATAATTAAAAAGAAAGGATACTATGGAATATTGGAAATTACTGCAAGAATAGAGGAAGCCTGTATTAAGCTCCAAGAAACTTCTGCAAAGCATGAAAGCAAAGGGGAATTATATTTGAATTATCACTGAGTGCTAAAGACTCAGATGCTTCTGTCTAGAGGATTTAATATGAATAAAATGAAATAACTAGAAAAAAGTTTCTGACAAGGGCGGTAGAGCTTCTGACCTCTCTATTTTGGACCTGAACATTTATGAAAATCCACTGACAGCACATTAAGTATGCCATATGATATTCCAGTTGAATAAAATGAGGAACTATTTAAATATCTCTTGCTGATTCACCTGAAATTTTCAAGCACTCCTCAGAAAGAGAGACAGTTGAGAACTTCTGTTTTATTGTTTTAATTCCTCTATAGTTTTAACAATATAAGAAAGAAGGAAGGAAGGAAAAGAAGGAATAGAAAAGATGAAGCCCTGCTTCTAGAGCAGTCTCCAACTAGATATCCACCACTACACAAACACAGAACTACACCACATACCAATTCTTTGGGCCTGATCCTATAGTCTTATGTGCCAGCATAAATCCTGGGAAACTACACCAGGAAAGAGACTGCCTTAAAGCAAAACAGATGCTCATCTCTATTGCATTAATTTTGTTTTGCCAATTATGGTTGTGTTGGTGAGAAGAAAACAGTCACTGAATTTTCTGAGTACAATTTCACTGTTGTTTATGGCTGGTTATTCAACCTAGCAACTACCTTAGGTCTGTCAGTTTTCTAAAATCTTTTAACAATCACATTGAGGACAAGAACCTGACTACCTGACTGCTAATTATTTTGGGGGAAAGAAAATTGAGAAGAAATTTCTTTCTCAGAAAGAAGAATTTTCTTTCTCAGAAAGATTCATCCAAATGAAAATTTTGGAGAAAACCAAAGTAGTTTTCAAACACATCTGAAATTGGTTTTCCTTTGGTTTTTTGTTTATATTGCTTTGCATAATATTTAGATTTTTGAGAATATTGTTCTTGAAAGTTATTGATAGAAACCAATTTGCTATTATCAAAATCAAATATTTCAATGTTTCTACCTCTGAACTGTATTTTTACAGAATAGATCTACATTTTCCTCAGGACAGAAACCTTTTCCAGACAAAGATACTAAATACCACAGGGAAACTTAAATCCACTTACCATTGATACTGAGCTATCAATTAATCCAATATCAAACATTCAAATAGGAAGGCCATAGATATTAAAGCAACTACATCAATTTCTTCAAGCTTAGATATATTTGGCTGCCCTGAGGTTCACAGCTGTATTAAAGTCTTTCTTTTCTTACTCTCAGCTCCAAATTCCCTAAATCAAGAGGTAGTTTCTGGCTGGTATTTTCGGCTCCTTTGCAACATAAGTTATATAAGAAGCCTGACAGACTTTGCTCATCTTTACATTTTCAATTTTGGGGATTACTTTGTTTAGCCACTTATGCTGCAGTGATCTGTGGCAGCTCTGTGGATTTTCAGAGTTGGTCACAGAGCACTGATGGTGCTGGTCTTGGTATTTGTCATATTATTAAAAAAAATAGTAATTTCACTGTCACACACTGTTTTGAGCAGTACTTCCAGATCCTCATTTAGAGAGAATGATGGTGACTTGGCACATTACAATTTCAGCTTAACACTGGTTAGATGGAAGAGGTTACTAATTATACAATAGCAATTAAGATATGGGGCTTTTCCTGGAGATTAATGACCAGCTAGCAGGAACTGTGCGCAAGGCTTTTAACCCCAGCCAGTCACTGCATTGCAGCAGAATCAGATGGCATTTTCTGAAGGGTTTTCCTTTTCGGAATGACAAACATGGGTCTGCATTTTGCTCACCTACAGGATACATCTAGTAGCAGAAAATGAATCCACGAAGTAATTAATTAAAGGTAGATGCACACAGAAAAAAAAACCAACACAAACCATAATACCCTCCCCCCTCAATACAGCTAAGTATAGAAAAACAGTTGAATGTTCTAGCATGCATTTTAATTTTCATTCCTTTTAGAGATAGGATCAGATCTTTCACTGATTTAAATCGGGCACCACTGACACCTAAATTAGCATTTTAAATCAGAACTAGCTTGAGTATTTGCAGAGAGTCCCTCACATGTAACCATTCATTATGTGCTGGTTTAGCTCTTGAGTGCATCATGACCTGAGAAACTGTTTACTTTCTGCATGAAGTTGAAGCAGAAGCCTCTCATCAGTTCATATCCCACCTCACTGGAAAGCAGGAAGCTGTACCTATGTCCAGAGGGAACTTAATATTTACTCCTCACCAGATTGCCCAGTAACACTGGAAAACCCCTCAGTTTCTTCAAAAAGACAGTGACTGAAACCACCCTACCTCTACTGCTTGGACTTCCAAACTGTCCCACAGCAAATATCTGAGTTCTTCTTGATCTTCAGGGTGCCTCATCTTCCTCCTCACCTTCCTCCCCTTCACAATCTACACCCAGTCATGGCCTGGATCCAGTCATGGTCCTTCACTCTTATTCCTATTAATTTCTTTTCCTCTTTTATCTTTGTTTTCTTTTTCTCTTGATGTTTAAAATAGCTATCTCTCTTCCCAGCAATGTTTCTACGGCAGTTTGACCTGTGGCTCCAAAATAACTAACCTACACTCATCTGGCTGTGGAGGGAAGAGTTTGGGGTTTTAGCAGCAGATGGACTATACTGAGGCAGTACCAAGAGGTGTCCAGGTGATTTGCTGCTGCTAGGCATGAGAGGAAAACAGTGGTGCTTCTTCACGACTAAAAAAAAAAAAAAGAATGTGGAGTTTCTGAAGGTTTGAGACCAGTCCAGACTCCCTTATTTGTGTTTTGATGTCACTTTTGGAAGTGGGTGCCTGAGTGAGCTGCCAGCCAGGCTGAACTCCTGGTTCCTTCATTCCAGGGTGTGCGTGGGGCAGCAGAGGGAGAAGGACAGAGGCTGTGCAAGGCTGCTGCCTTCATCAGGGCTTCTGTCCCTGAACACTCAGGTACAGTTCTGTACCAAACCAGCACCCTGATCACACCACCCTTTTTCACAGCTTATGGTGGCACAATAACACGACACAGCTCTCTAGCCAAACAAGTGAGTCAGAAAAGGAGACTGCTGCTATCTTTAAATGTCATCTTTTTCGTGGGAGCTGCTGGAAGTCTCTGCATGGCAACTCTCTCACAGTCCAGCTCCTCGGCCGGTAATGAGCAGCTTGCTTAGTGTGGGACAGAATATTAAAGCCCACTGCAGCATGCACAGCTGAGCACACACAGCCACTCTGCTCTCCACACACCACTGGCACCACAGCAGCACAGGCAGCTGCTGCAAGCCTCCTTCCTGCCCAAAACTGGGACAGCGATTTGTGTTTCCCAGATTTCCATTTATACACCGTGAGAAGGTCTTGCCTGCTGAGGAGCAATGGCAGGGAGGCCTGCCTTATCCCACAGCTGTCCTGGCTGCTCTTTTCACCACGCGGGCACTGTGCCTCTGTTTTTACTAATCCCGAGGGCCTGCCTGTCCACGGCACATTAGGGATTTTCCCAAGGGTGCCACAGGCCTGTCCTTTAGCAGCTCTTCTGCCACGGCCCCTGCTCGCCAGCCTGGCACCACCGTGATGCGACGCCACGGCCATGAAGTGTGGCATGAGGAATTCAGTGGGCACCGTGTCCCAGCCCCGGCATTCCGGCCGGCAGCACCAGCAGGGAAAGGTGGGGAGAGGGGCCACGAGCTGGGGAAAGGGAACAACAACAGCTGCTGCGGCCCGGAGAGGGGGAGCGGGCCCAGAGCAGCAGGGGGCAAGGCCCGGGAGCAGCTGCTGGAGGCTGGGAAGGGCCACAGGGACCCAGCAGGGGCTGGCCGGGGTGGGGACAGGGGCTGGAGCCTAAGCCGCCTCGGGGTGAAGGCGACAGCTGCTGAGGGTGAGGCGAGGCCAGGGAGGCAGGGACTGACTGGCTCTGGGGGAGCGGCGAAGGGGAAAGCATCCCGGGGCGGAGGGCAGAGTCCTGGGAAGACAAGGGACGCAGCGTTCCGCAGGAGGCAGAGCCAGGCAGCTGCTGCTGTGGCCGGGGAGAGGCAGCAGGAGCCAGAACACAGTCCTGGGAACACAGGCACACAGCTGCAGGATGGGCGGAATGGCAAAGCTGCAAACACAGGCTTTGGTGGATGAAGGAGGGCACAGCTGCTGAGGGATGGACGGAGAGAGGAGCAGGAGAAGAATCAAAAGTTAGAGAGAAAGGAGCCAGAGACCGTCCCAATGGAAGAGACAAAGAGACATAAGGAATTGAGAATATTCCCATTTTAAAAGTAAAATTTTTTTTTCATTGCATAAAGCAGTTAAATCCTTTAGTCTTCTTAAGTACTACCCGGTGACAGCCTCCTGCGGGTGCTGGAGATCTCCAGGATGGGGAGAGGCTGCAGCATCCAGCCCTCACGGCTGCTCTGGGGATGCAAAGGCTCTCCCATGCTCCTAGAAAGGCTCTCCAATGTACAGCAGCTGCGGGCTGCCATCACCTGGTGCAGAACTGGCCAAATTGCACCTGGGCAGGACATCCCCAGCCTGCCGGCAGACAGGGTGCAGTGACACCCAAAAACACCGCTGCTGGTCGTGGTAAAGACAGTGCACAGTTTTCCAGCACAGGGTTTCAAAAGGGATTTTTTTTTCCTGGCAGAGGGCATCAAAGTGCTTCACCTTTGACAGCACTGCGCCCAGGTTAATCCATGTCCAGGCCATAATGTGGCCTTGCCATTTGGTGCTTGGGAATTCAGTTTGGGGCAGTGCCTTCTGTGCCTTCCCACCAAGCCATCTCCTTTCCTACAGCTGACCTCAGAGTCCCGAAACAGCAACCCTGGCAGCAGGGGCTGTGCAGAGGGAAAGTGCAGCCGTCAGACCGTGTCTCCTGTGCGTCTGTACATGTTCTGACTCCAGCTTGTGAATGAGGGCTGGGGCTGATGGCAGGCAGCGTGATTGTAGTGACATAAAAAACTGTGAAAGAGGAAAGAGCTTCCACATTTAGACTCGTACGTGGTAGATACTGCCATGGATACCAGTGTTGCTAAGCGTGCTGCTTCCTAGGGAAGTCTGCTTGTGGAAGCACAGGCTTGTGGGACTACTTTAACTTAAGGATAATATTAATGCATCTTGTGGGAAGACATATAGCACCAAGCCAGGCCCATCCTAGATACTGCAGAGATGCAGAAAGCTGAGCTATAACTACTTCAAGTCAATAATTTTTGTTTTAATTACCACAGGGAAATTGCTAGTGTAGACCAGGCTGTCAGTTCTACATGTAGCTGCAGCTGAACTTAATGGAGCAAGTTCTGTTTATCCTGGAGAGAATCTTGTATTTGTAATGTTATTTATTACTTTCCCCTATTTTACATGGTTTTGTTTTAGTACTCTTTTATTACATTCTTTTTGTAGCTTCTTTAACATACAAGTCCATACCTTTTCTTTCATCATCTTACAATTCTCCTTTCCAACTCTTGCTCTCTAGACATATGAAACTCCTTTTTTTCCTCTCTCCTGGTATTACTTTTTCAAGTATTTCTGCTGTGTTCTTAAACTCATTCTGTTCTTCCCCCACTTTTATTCTCAGACACATTTGCATCCTTATGCATCTTCTTCCTCACACAGTATGAAACTACAATGAAATAAGATAAACATAAATATGCTTGTGTTCAAAATGAAGGATCTGGAATTTTCATGTGAATAGTGGAGATATTCTCTTCTCTTTCTTTGGGTGCCATTTAACATCACTGAAAAAAAACTTTATTAAGTGAACAATTTTTCAATTTTTTTTTTTTTTTTTTTTTTTTTTTGTCTTACAGATGTCTGGCATTGAATTTATTTTCTCATAAAATAGTTCTGTATGAGATTGACATCCCTAATCTCTACATAAATAATTCATTATTTTGTTCAGTTTTCAAAGGATATTATCAGTAATAAGGAGGCATTGAAATTAGCAGCCACATTACAAAGAAATGCCATTTTGTCTGCCTTCCTTTCTGTAGCCACTTGCCCCTCTCCTCCCAACACTTCTGGGCTGTCAGAATATAAAGGTGTGAGAATATGCCTGGGCACTTGTTCCTTTATTGGTTATACAACTTCTGCTGGCATCCAGAAAATTAATATTGAGAACAGAATATTGAGAATGAATATTGAGAACAGTGCTTGAATCACTTCTCATCGCTGCATTCATTAATTCATTCAGCACCATTTAGGAGGTCTAGACAGAGAACTAAAGCTAACCAGTACCATTAGAATATGGAGATTTCACATGCTTATTGTTATGTTGTTTATGGATTTTGATCAAGAAACTCAATTAAATATCAACTCTTTCAGTAGAGCCCTAAAATATTGTTATTTTCTTAAGTGGCATGTTCATTCAAGGCATGCTGATATTGAAGCCATGGATTAATATTTCTTTAGCATAACAATAGCAGTGATCATTCACTACACCCTTCCTGTTAATACTTTGGCATCTTTCAGGTATTTGTCTAAACAAGATTTAGCTCAATAAGTGTTCTGCTATGATGGAAAGAATTCAGTGTTAATTTAAAGGAAAAATAACTGAGTATATTATATTATCTGTCCTTTTGCGGGAGATTTCTGTCTCGAGTTCTTCAGTTAGAAAATGTTATGGAACACAAATTGTTAGAATCTAAGCCAATGTGGCTATAAAAAAATCTTTTAAAATGTCATAAACATACCAAATTCTTTCTAACATAACAAGATTAACTACTAACTCATTCAGACACTGAAGATGTTGCAGTGTCTCTTTATGCTACATAAATTAAAAATGAAAACCTGCCTATGTGATACTTTTAAAAGCAGGGAATAATGAATTCTCCTTTGCAGGTGAGCAAGCAGCAGTCCCAAAGTGGTCAGAAAAACTAATGAATGCAATGATATAGTAATGGCTGTGTCATCTTTAGGTAATAGAGCTCCAGGCTTATATGTTAAATGGTCAATAAGGTTCTTGTTTCTTTAATACCTGCTGGCTCCCAGAGAGACTGAGAAGGATCAAGCCATTTGGGCACTATATCCCTCATTCAAGTAACTCAGCTGAAACAAGGCAGCCATTTCATAGCTTAATATCAGTATAGATGGCCTGAAAAAGGGAAGTAAGTTTCTTTTCTGCTCTCTGACAGATACATGAGAAGGTTACCTGTTTACTTTTGCCAGAAGCTTTCACACATTTCAATTAAAAATGGTGTGGCTGGGATTTGGCTAACAGATGTCATATAAATTAAAATTTTTTAAAAAATAGGCATAAAGATCTATTTAGGATCAACTGATTTTGAAACATCAGTCATTCTGTGTGGAAATGTGATGCACATTTATGTATGATTTCCTCAAATCTTGCCTTTCAATGCAAATCAAATGGTAAAGGACAATCACTATTTGATAGATAACAGGACTTAGGGCATATCCCTTGCGGAGTTTTCCCATCAACACGAGTGATTTCTGAAACATCCTGACATTAATTTATGAAGACACTGGCTTAAACCTACTTAGTAAACATAAGGCTAAGACATATATAAACTGTTTTTAAAACAAACTTATACAGGAGGCTACCAACACTTTGATGCTTTCTGTTGTTTTTTTCCTATTTTTTTTTCTTTTCTTGTTTTATGACTACATGGAAATAGGGAATAAAA
Organism: Acanthornis magna; assembly: GCA_036785705.1. Classification (NCBI taxonomy): domain Eukaryota; kingdom Metazoa; phylum Chordata; class Aves; order Passeriformes; family Acanthizidae; genus Acanthornis; species Acanthornis magna. The sequence goes on along the minus strand of JAWUZG010000023.1, from coordinate 5,186,351 downwards.
GCATTTCTGTGAATTAATCTGTAAGGACTCTGAGGAATGGAGATAACACTTTTCAGCTTGTATATACACTATCTGGTGCTGTGTGCCCATTGCAAAATCATCATCTTTGGGAGAGACAGGTCACCTCAGGCACCTTGATAGTTCTAGTTTTAGAAAAACACATCCCCACAAATACCAAAATGAGGTCCAAATGCCTTGCATATGACATTGTCAGAAGAACAAGTCCAATAACACACTAAGTTTTAAAGGATCCTCTCTCCAACATTCTGCAACTGGAACTAAGAGTTCAACATGACTTCAAGCAAAAAATGTAGAGGCTTTTACATCTTGCTTTCACCCAGAAGAAAAATAGATCCCTTTCATCTTTGTACATGCTCATGTTTTTATGTGTTGATATGAGATGTGCCTGCCCACTTAGGTAAAATTTATTCTAAAGAGAATTTTATATATATCTATATACACACATATATTTAATTTATTCGAAATACCAGGCACTGGAGATAAATGCCCTAGCCACTAAACTATTGATGCTGCAGGGATACAGCTCTCTGTTTCTAAACTAAGATGAGGATTATCTCTGATGAAATATTTCTTGCAACTGACACATTTCTGTGGGAGTATTTCATTAAAATTCTTAATAATATTCTAATGATGAATCACTTCATTAAAAAAAATTCAGCTTAGCTATGTGTAAGCATATTTTAATCAGCAGGCATATTGTAATAAGTTTGTGCTTCAAAATTAAAAGAAAACTTAATGCTTTTTGAAGTGGATTTTATATTAGTATAGTACAGTAGTAGCGACCATCTAGAGATAGTGTAAAATATATGAATGGTAAACATTTTTTTCTATGTCTCCAGACCACATTTTCCTGTAGGCTGATTCCTGTTTCACTTTTAAACTCTTGGACTTACATGTTAGCGAATTGCCTTTGAATTTCCTTTCCTTAAGAAATTACAGAATTGTTTTGCCTGTATTCTATAGGATCCAGCATTAGATAAGCACAGACTAAACACATATTTGGTGGCTCCAGATCTTCATAGCAGTCAAACATTAATTTAACAACTCTGAAGACAATTGTCACAGCATCACCATTTTTTAAAATTCAAGTGAGATCCCAGAAGCTGCACACAACTTCTGCCTGTCTTCACCCCAGATATTTTTTTTAATAGCTCTGCAGTAGCTAAGAAGAGCTATAAATTTGTTTTCATGCATAAGGGCTCATTAAATTGCTGGATTGAAAGAATGTATAAATTATTTATCCCTACAGAGAAACAGGTTTTAGAATTCACAGTTCAGAATAGACTCTAATTCCCCTCTCATATAGAGAGTCACTGATGTAATTAAAGGTTAAAATAAAGGAGATCAAATGTTAAAAGGATAAACGTGTTCCCTCTCTCCTGAGCTCAGGCAAGCAATGCACTGCCATGCTCCTCCTCTTCCTTAGCTGATGCTGGAAGACCTCAACTGTCTCCCTGCCTAATTACTTCAGTTAGAAACAGAGTTTAGCCTGTGTTTTTATAATATTTTCAGTGCTAGGGGACAGATCATTCCCTTCATTCTTTCTTTGGCAATGATAAAAGTGAAAACAAAATACTTCCATGGGAAATGTTAGGTGAAGTGTTGTTACAGGCAATGGAAGTTCTGCCAGGAGGAGCTCCTCAGCTTCCTGGAGTTTCACCTCACGTTGGAATTGCTTACAGGCTGAGCTAGGCTACCTGGCCTCCACACTGTCAAATGGGGAACATAAAATCTTTACTCAGGGAAAGGCTAATATATCCCCTCATGAATTCTAAAGACAGACACTGTTTCCAAACCTTCAGTGAGACCATTATAATCTTTATAGACTATAATCGATTTTTATGTCTCACAAACAGGCCATCTGCAATTTATAAGCTGCATCATTAGACCTTTCTCATTGCTTCTGTTTTGTTCTTGGCGATGCATAATGTCTTGCTAGTCAGGAAAATTGATTAATTCCTTACTTTTTGCCCTTGATTTTTGGACTAATTTTGTTTGACTTCCTCAGCTATTTTGGTTCTAAAGAGGGGGAAAATCACCCCAGATCAAGCCTTAGCTTTTTTTAAATTTATTTATTTATTTATTTACTTTATTATATTTTTTTATTAATAGCTTACTTGGACCTCCCTATGACTGCAGTGATAGAGTGGTGAGACAAAAGCAACGTTAGCTTTTTGACCACAGGTCCGACGTGAATGGCCTTCAGAATCAGCCACAGTGAAATTGCATTCCCCTTATCTGCTGATCTTCCCAGACACTTGCATTTCACGGAAGGCCTGGGCAGCTGCCTTTCTTGGAGCATTTTCCATCCTCTGCACGGCTGGCAAGGCCTCTCTGCCTGCACATGGGAACCCAGGGGAGAAGAAACAACAACAGCTGCATTACAGAGCCTGCACTGAAAAACACGAGTGCTGCTGCTGCTGCTGCGGCTGCTGCTGTATCCAATCCAAACCTGGGCACCCAAAGGAGCTTCAGGAGGCAGTTTGATTTAAACTTTTTCAGTATTACAAGAATTCAGTTTTGTTTTCAACATGATTTTCAAGGTATGAGAGCTCTGTAGTACTGCATATGGATTTCTTTTATGAAAGGCATTAACAACTTTGAGCAGGAGGTCCTGGTGCTCTGTTGTTCCATTTGTGTCACTTTCTAGGTACATTTATAAGGAAGTGTATCATATATATTTAATAAAGTGTGTTATGTATTACAATAGGCAGCATTGCAACACACCACCGTGTTAAAGCTCTTCAAATCCCACCTTTGGAGACAGCAACAAAAAGAATTTGAATGAAATTACACCTTAAGGTAGAAAGAGTTTACTTTTCCACACACAACTTCAAAGGTTTCACTGTGGGTGAGAAAAAAATCATTACAGGGAGTGACCAAATGCCAGAGTGAGTGGTTCAAAGGAGAAAAATATGCAAAGGAATAAATACACTGAATAAAGAATTGTGAGCCCCTTGAAAACAGTCAACCCTTTAACCAAGTCTTTATAGAAAGCATAGGCTGGGGGTAAAACTGGGAAGATTGAAATGAAGAGGCCAACATCACTGAAAACTGGAAAAGATCGCCACACAGAAATAGAGAAATGGAAAAGGAACAGATTTTAAGGAAAAGAAATGGGAAGACATAGCAGTCAGGAGGGAGGTAGGGCACTCGAGATTGTGAAGGAATAAAATATTTCCTATAAACCCTTCAAACCTGTAGAGGCCACCTGCAGTAATACAGGCCATCTAAAACCAATTACGATTGCTACATACATTTCCTTATTTCTATTACTGTGTTTAATGTCATTCAATAAGGAATATGAGTAATTCTGACTTAGTATAAGAATCAAGTATCTGAGGGAGGAAATTTTGTGGAATGTGGTTCAACATCAAGAAAGAATCAGCAATGCAAATCAGGCGATGTGAAAACTGGGGAATGCTAAAAGGAAAGTTCATGAGAATCTCAGACATCCTGTCACTTCTGGAAAATGTGATCAACACAAGATGAATACTGTATTCATTAAAAAAAAAAATGGATAGTAACAGGTATATCCTCTCAAATTGGAACAGCACGTGAAGTAAAAGAGGAGCACTGCAGTGAAATGAGTGCAGCTGACTGTCACAGAGACATCACCAGCAGATTGCAGAAGTGCTGAACTGAAGATTATATGACATTTTTTGGCACACAATTGTGAGCAGAATCAATAGGAAGCACAAAGTCATGGTCAAGTAGCAAAGTTAGCATGAAATTCCAACAGATGTTTCCATTGACGTGAAGGCTCTGGGTGACATTCTAAAGAAACCTGGACCAATTCAACTGGTCGCTTCCTAGAGCATGAGATTGGTGGCAGATAAAATCCAAGGGGTGTCGTTAGACTAACACAAGCTGGAATTGATTAAAGACACTGGTCTTGTAGTATGTGTACACACTACTGGCTCACAAAATGTAGTTGTTCAAGTCAGACCAAATAATCATCTTTACACAGCTCCACACTTCACACAGTGCAGAGACAAAACAACTATTTGGCAGAAGTTTAGGTGGAAATGAGAACAAACGCATTATCTTATGATGGCTTGTATACTGATAGAAGATTCTGTTTGGCTGTTCTGATCAACAAATTCAGAAGTCTGAACCAGCCTGTTTGGAAAAGCAAGGCATGAAAACGTGGAATGTTACTGAACTTGTCCCTTTTTGGTTGCTTTATTTAATACCTAAAGCCAAAGAGATTGCAAGACTAAACAAAAAGAGCACAAACAAGAGGAATGAGAAAATAAAACAGATTTGTAATAGAGGAGTGAAAAGAGAAATGTAAATTGCAGGGGGGGAAGTGGAGGGGCTTTTTTAGTCAACAAAGAACCAAATAAACATAAAGCAGAACAATCTTCGCCCATTCAGAGATTAAGTTCCAGGATATCCTCTAGGAAAATGCTACCCTATGGGCTTCCCTTTGCAAGCTAAGACATACAGTGCTGCTCTCGGATTCTGACCTTAGCATTGCTGTCAATTACTAGTTCTTGGACAGGTCCTAAATATAATGTGAAAGCACCTGTTCTGAGTAAAACAATATATAGTCCAACTGCATCCTGCTGCTTTACTACTATTTTTTCCCATGGTCCAGACTGGCCATATGGTTAGCTTCTTGGATAATTTCCTCAGGAATGGCTACTCTTTGAAGTGGCCAGTGTGAAGGTCCTACCCCTTGGAGAGCTCTTGTACTGCATTTACAGCAATCTCATCTCTCACAGAAGCAAGAATCCTATTTTGCTCCTTTCAAGAGCACACCTGAGTGGTAGATTTCCTTCATTTTCCTTGGCTTCTACACTGGCCTTTAATCAATGAGCTTAAAATACCTCCTTCACTTTGTCACTCAGGCTGGTCTATATCCATGAAAAGAAGTATCCACTTCTTTCTTTTTTTTTATGCAGCTAGTTATATCAGTTTCTATCTTTTCACAGCACAGACATACCACATTCATTAAGAAATGTTCCACAATTAAAGTTCTTGTTTCAATTTCACATATATTGCATAAGAATTCTCCTTTCAGTGTATCTTTATTATATATAATTTGTAATTCTTTCATATGTAATTATAGTTCTGAATACACTCTTTTCTCTATAAGTGGAACATAAATTCAAATAAAAATATTCTGGCTTGTCAAAAAGGGAAGTGCAGGAAAATAATGATTCTTTATGAAAGAGCCAAAACAAGAAGGTCTTTGTGGAAATAAAAAAAACCCCATTTGATCTTATCTCTGAATCTAAATGGGATATTAAATAAAAAATATGTATCTCCATTCCTTGAGCAAACTAAGTAACTTCTGTTTGTTATCTCTTTCTTTCACAGGTACGTACCAGAAGGAGTAATGCAAATACAAAGAACAATTAAGACAATTTTCAAGCATTTGAGATCATGAGGAGCACAAATGTTGCCAAATTGTTTTTGTCATTCTTTGACCCTCCAAAATTCTCATGCATCAGAACAGGTGCAGCCATACCAGCAACTCCACAAGTGACCTATGGGAATGGCAAAACTTTCATGGATTTAAGTGCAATGAAAATTTTGTACTGAAAAGGTATTTAGCACAGAACCCACTAACCCATTAATTCTTATATTTTCAAAGCACTGCAAACACAGTGTAGACCACAAGCTAAAAGTCCTTCAGGTTCACTTCAGGTACAAAGTGAATGTGACCTCTCAAGAGGACTTGCAAGAAAAACAAAAAAAAAAACCCTGTTCCTGAGCATACTTACAAAGTTTTGACAGTCATGCTGTTTAAGTCAGGTAGCTCATGAAAGGTTTTTATATAATAAAATTTCTAAAAATACAATAAAATGATATTTCACCCAAGAATAACCTAATCCTCCTCAACATCTTTGCATAGGGATTAGAGGAAATAAAACCAAGTCTGTTAGTATTTTTATGAAAGAAAATAGTTTCAGGCAGAAATTTGGTATGACACTCACATCCACTGACATTTAAAGAAGACTGAATTTTAAAAATCAAATACAGTCCCCAAATATAAGAACTAGCGGGTTGATATATCTGAAAGTTAGCACATTATTGTCAATTAATGGGTAAGTATAAAACCTTTAGGATTTTATTCTCTCTCTGGTTGGTTCTTGAATGAAATTGCAGTGTTCAATTTATAACTCAGTGGATCTGACACAGAGTTTTTGACAAGAAAAACCAATCAGAGATTTATGTCATTCACTGCTGACATGTGTGATTTAAGCACCACTCGACAATTTGGTATTATCCTTAAAGAAATATAAAAAAATCTCTAAATCAGAATTCCAAGTCCCAAATCTAATGACCATGCAACTCTCTTTTTCACAGCTTGAAATCTATGTACACTTTCAGGGCTTTTTAAAGGAGGCACAAGGAAATCCTAAATAGATAATCTTGTCTCTCTCACTGCCACGTTTTACTTAAATATCTCCAAATTTCAGCTGACTAGTAGCTTCTGCAAAAAACTGATTTATGAAAAGGGCACAGAAACAACTTGATACATTCCCCCAGACTTCAAATGTTTTCTATGCAAGTAAGCAATTTCAGTGGGATACAAATGCATGTCTTTCCCTGTCCCCCAAATAAAAAAGTGCTGTGTCATCATTTGCTGAAATAGAATTGTACTACAGTGTGCCTTGCAGAATAGATTAAATAGAGAGGAAAAGTTACTTTCATATGTTTGCCCTGAAAGAAATGTATATTTTATACTAAGGAAACTGTACATGTAATTTCTTGTCCAAAACCATCAGTGAAAACAGCTAATCAAAAGTAGCAACAGGTTTTTGGCACATGCAAATCTTACCAGCAATTTAAAAAATACTTTATTCAGATTTCGGGAATGTAACATTTTGCCAGAGATTAGTAGATGTTTCAAAGAGTACTTAGTTTTTTTATCTAGGAATGGTGTATCAGATACAGCATAAACTATTCCACGAAATACATATGCTACCACTAGCAATCCTATAGTGGCAGCATCCACAGCTATGACAAGGAAAGGGAAAGACATGGGATGCACGCATAAGTTTATCAGCAAATTCCTCCAGACATCATGAGAGGTGAGTAAGTACACTCTATGCCCCGAAAAACTCATAAAATCTTGTTATGGTTATCGCTACTTCCATTTAAAAATATGTTTACGTACATCTTTAAATTATAAAAAAGATTCCGTTTTTCCAGAGGAGGGAACAGAACAATATTATGGTCATCAAAGTCACAGACTCTATATTTCCTCACTACTTAGTAAAATTAAAATATCAGACTATAAAGATTTTGCAGATAAAATAATAAGAAGATAAAATATTCTACTCAACATATGATTTCAAACCCTAAAAATCTGTTCAACAGTACAGAGTAACTGGTTCCTTTATTATTGTGTTTCTTTTTGTATTCCTAATGATTAAACATGTAAGACATAGACAATACTTGACTTCTCCTTTGATTAGGAGTTTTCATTTTCAGTACACTTGCTCACAGATTTCAGGGAGTGAATTCTTCATGCTCCCTCCTGCAATCACAGACTTGCTGACATTTCATTTAGCCAGAGTGCTTTGCTTTCTCCAACCCCCTTGTCATTCTATTTAAAATCAAACTGAAATTGAGAACATTGGGTCAGCACTGTGGATTGCTCATTCTGGGATTCTGTCTGTGTCATTAGCTAGAGCTTCTCCCTCCCACCCTTTGCTGGTGATCCCATTCCTGAGCCTGGCTTGGCTGTTCAGATCAGCTGAGCGTATCCTGCAGATGTACCCATGGAGAGGAGCTGGCACACCAGTGGCTGTGCATGGCCATCTAGTACTGCTGATATCTGAGAACACAGCAGCTGGAATGCAATCTAGGATTCCCTTTCACATATGTTTAACCAGTGCCTTTTTTTTTTTTTTTTTTTTTTTTTTTTTTTTTTTTTTTTTTTTTTGGGGATTTAGCAATCCTTAGGAGGTGATCATCTTCTATGACACAGGTGTTACACACTCTCTGGTCATTTTATCCAAATGGCAAACAATGTGGAGCTGGACTGTGTGTTCAGTCCCACTTACACATTTTCACATGGTCATTTGGACAGTCTAGCCACCCTTTTAAAAACAACTATTCATTGTGCATGAAAAACAAGTGAATTACTTGTTTATCTACTGCCCAGCTGCTATCTCAAGATACCCTCATGAGACCTCCATGACATCAAATGTTATAGCTAAAGTCATTTATGCTACATATCCTTGAAACCCTCTTAACATTATTTCATCATAGACAGATCAGATTGGAATTATTTCTGCACAACTTGTTTTATAAATTGTTAGTAAAAGCAACACATTTGGATGCATTTTTCATGAAAAACAATATAACTAAATTCCATGAAAGAGAGCTAAAGCAGTCTGAGGTAGAACCAAACTCCTTGATCCAAGTATTTCTGAAATCAGAAAGAATATTCCCTTGCTTTCAAAGATTGCCCGGGGAAAATCATTCCACTGTTACATTGATGAAAATCAGATCTTCATTTCAATTCAAATACAGACGAACAAATTCATCTTATGCTTGTAGGCAAATTCTTAGTAGCAGAAGAACCAAAATCTGGAAGCTTACAAAAGTGGTTTTTTCCTCTTTACTAACTAATCAGTCCCTATTGTTCAGAATAGCCTTCACCTAACCAGGTTTTAAGGAAAATCACTGTTTCTTCCTTACATCTTTTTGCCACTACAAAGCTTTACATTCTGTGACATTTTGTAAATGCTTTCTGCTGGAAAGTTCTAAAATCCTTTATACAACACCATCAGCAAGTACCATTAGAGTGCAGGACACCTAAGAAAATTCTTATCTGCTGACATTTATCCCAATAAAATACAATTTTACCTGTATTTTAGAGGTTTTCAATTCATTTCCAAAAATATCTTTGCTTTTACTTGCAAAGTAGATGAAATTAATAATCTTTTGATGATATATTTTTTAAGGACCTCTTTATAAATAAACAGTTTTTACTCAACAGATCCTCCTGCCATGTCATGCTATGAGAAATAAGCCACAAACCAGGCCCAAAAGAAGAACATTTGTTTACAAAGAATATGTATTAATAAATCAGGAATTTAGTTGTCCCTAAAGCAATCTGGAGTACCCTACATTACAATAATTTATTAATAATTTTTTGCTCCAATGTTTGTATTTCAACTACAGCTCAATATTGTATATAATATATCACATCTAAAACCATAAGTAGGGTCCACTTCCCTTGCAGTAGGTATTGGTCGAAATATAACAAAATTTGTTCTTAGATCTCAGACATCACTAAACAAAAAAGACAGGGAATGTTAGAGGAGACAGTGAATATTATTAACCTTATTTTAGGGATGAAAAACTGAGGAAGATTAAATACTTGCGATATATAAAGAACTTGTAATAGAATAGTGAAAATAAAATAGCAATTCCAAATCCCATTTCCAGCACTTAATTACTTCTCAGTTCTTCATCTCTCCTTTTTATTTTTTTCCATTTTATGCTTCCAGATGTCTACCCTTCATCTGATGTAATCATTTATGAAGGATCCAGTTTCTAAAGAAGAAATAATATCTGGGTCCAAAGCTAAAAAGGGTTATTTCATAAGAAGTTTTTCTCAGCTAGAGCCAATTCTGCAAAAACAAAACCCAACTGCAAACCCTAGGAGCAAAGGTCACTATCACAATTAGAATGATTTTCTGAAGGAACCCAACATATCGGAGGAGAACTTGCAGCTATTGTACATTAAGTATCAGACAGTTCTTATCAGGACAAAAAACACAGTGAGAAGTGCAGGATGAGACTTCTGGTGAGATTTTTGCTCTCTCTTTAGAGGCAGGCAGTGCAAAACACAGCCAGTGACCAATCATTTGCTGAAACTTGATATACTGCTATAATATCTAACAAAATTTCAGATATTTTTTGTTACATTCTTTTCCTGATATCATTTATTGGGTTACCAAAGGTTTGCTTCAACAAAATTTCCTGTCTTTTATTTTGTCAACAGTTTTCCAGGCTATCTTTTGCATAAAGTCAAAGAAAACACCAAGTCACATTGGTATTTAGCTGAAAAACTTACAAAATTAATAAATTCAGGAACCTCTTTTGAATGCAGGTAAAAGGAAAGCAACTCTCACAAATATTTTTGACAGCTATGAAAATTTCATTACAAAGAGGTTTTCCCAGATTTGATTTAAAAGTGATGCTACTGAGTTGCAGAAAATAGAGGTCCAGTTCCCAAGCTCAGCTGAAAAACTTCATGATTTTTAAGATACAGTACAATGCGGCTACCAGGCTTATTGAGAGACAAATTTTACCTTACATACTTTGAAAACTCCTTTAAAAGGAAAAACTATTTTCCAAATCACTGAAAGCTTTCCTAATATTTCTAATAAATTCCTTAAATACCTTTTTGTTCTGGCCAGAACACTGATAATAAATAATGGTTGCAGAAATCAGTCACAGCTATATAGACAGAGATTCAAAGAGATGTAAGCAAGATTCACATGCCCACTTTTCCTGTAGTTGAGAGGACAAAAAATACAAATTTTTAATCTTACTGTTATAAATCCCTGAAATGGCATAGTAACAACTGAAAAATAGATATGCCTGTAGTTAATAAGGGAAGTATTGCCTTTAATTCTTTAATTTTCTATTTATTTATTTATTTTACTTTAGAAGTCTTTTTCAGGTTACATTTAGGACAATTTGCTTTCTATAAATCTATTAAATCGAGCAGAGCTTTTAGCCAGTTATGAAGTACATGAATGTTGTAAATAGCCATAAAAGTCTGAGAAGTGTAGGTAGCAAATTTAATGATGATGGAGTGTCAATACATTTCTATTGATATCCTATGGGCCCATTAGTCTACTCAACTTTTCCTTCACTCGATGTATGTATCTTCTATATTCCAAAAGGAAAAAAAAAAGTTTGCAGAGCAGTACTGCTGAGCTGGGGACATATTTTAAATGACAGTAAAATCAGAGTGTATTAAATTATACTCCCTTCACTGCTTAGCAAAAAACAGCCTTTAGGGATGTTACACAGGATTTGGATTTCTGACTGGTACTATTTTGCTGCAGAATTTAAGCTTTCCTAAAGAAATAGGACTGCAATTCTTTTATAGAAAATGTAACAAAAAGGTGGTAAATGACACATACATTGAGCTTGAAGAAAATTTATATGCATACAGACATCTGAGCTTAAGGTCATTATTATTCATTAAAAAAGGCATTTCTAAAGATGAATCTAATTAGATTACATACTAGGCAAGACATTTATAATATGTAAAAACATGAACAGTTGTCTCTAAAACTAGAAATAATTTAATTGGTTGTCTATGATTCTGCAGTTTAGCTTGTGTCTGTTTATGCTTAAAACACAATTTTAAAACCTTTCTTGATTATTGAACTTTTGCCTTTTAAAAACTTTTCTATTCATTCTCATGCACAGTCCCATTTAAATCAGAGGGAGTAATGACATCCAATATTCCTGAAAATGTCACTGGATGATTAAATACCATGCGGTAACATATAAGATAATCATATGCCTGTAAACAGCCATATTGTATTATTAAAATAAGTGTGGTTATCTGCAGCACAATAGTACATACATTAAATTATACTGGGGATCAAGGGGATAAAATTATTCATACAAATAATCCAACCAAATACAGTGGGACCATCTGTGAATTAAGTGATAAGAAAAAAATTTATTGGGAATTTGACTGTGACTTTATTCTGTCTTCACCTCCTGCCCTAAAAGCTTCTTATTTGTATTCTTTCCAGGCAAATACTACATTGCGTTACATAGCGGGTACAAGATAAATCATGGGAAGGAAAAGGGAAAATAAACATTTCTAACCTTCATAGTTTTTTTTTAACACAGAGAGAAAGAAAGAGAAACTAGTTCTGCAAGTAGAAAAAGTAACAATTGCTAAGTAAGGAGGAAAAATACTAAAGGTGTGTTCCAAGGTCCTGGAACATTAATAAATGCAGCTCATATAAAGGCAGAAGTGTCTTAAAAATACTGTCTGGTCGCATCAAAGATTAACACTGCATTTTTGGCTCTTATGTACAGAATATTTTATTGTGCCAATACTACTCTTTATATAAAACTTTCACAGGGAGAGTTTTAAGAAATATTTTTAGGCATTTTTTTAATGGCAACACTGATAGGCAGACATGCAAACACTATGTCTATATTTTACTTTTAAAAACTCATTTCCTTGGAAAAAAATGATTCTGAAACCTACTGAAATAATTTTGTCTAAGACTTTTATGTGGGTTTTCTTAAAATTTTTTTTAAAGACACACTCTGCAGAGGAACGTTGATTGCAGTAATTAATGAAAATAGAGTGACCCAGTATAGTAAGGAAATCTTCTTTTTTCAGTCTTAAAAAAATGTATTTCATTTAGTCACAAAAAAACCATCTCAAGTGAAAACCTGACATTTATGTTAGCAGTAGTATATCCCCAAGGGAACTCTGAGTAAGTTTCATTTCCATTCTGATTCCTTTTGACTTCAGTCTTATTTTGAAGCAGAAATATAAAAACCACTTGGGCAAGAGTAACTTGACTTTCGGATTTAAGCCTTTTGCCAACCCCTTGAAAACCCACCAGAATTTGTTCAAGTTGCAAATTTTCCCAAAAATGTGTTTGCACAGCATTAGTGGAGACATCTTGTATTTTACCAGTAAACTCCTGAAAGATCTTCAACTTCAGCCTCAGCAGGTCTTCCCTGCCATTTAAAACTCCATAACCTGTACTAGATCCAGCCACTCAGTTTTGGAGCAGGGAAAGTGTCAGTCCCTCAGCAAATTCCCTGCTGGAGTGGGCCCTGCAGAAAGGCAGCTTCCTCATTCAAGTGCTGAAAACACAATGGCTGGGGCTGGGAGGTCCGCGTGGGAGAAGAGTCTTAAAAACTTTAAAAAAAATTATACTCACTGTCTATTTTACTATCTTAAAAGTATGTTCTTTAGGTTGCAAAGTCAAAAATAGCAGCTCTGAGACATAAGGTTTCTTACGTAACTGAGATCCATCTACTTTATTCATATAGGGTAAGATATAGCCTTTAATTACACAGTTTAATGCAATTCTCTCCAGAGCTTCCCTCACTTGATCTGTACACAGAGGAGGACTATTCTTAGCCAGAAGTAATGACTGAGTACCACACAAAGCTGCTGTGCCAATGAGCAGTGCCTCTGCCCTCGCTGAAAAGGAGTGGGGTGTACCTCAGCGCAAGGAGAGCTGAATGAAGAAATATATTCCATCCCTTTCTCTCCTAAAAACCCCACGTGGTTTTGGTCAGGTTTGTAAAGACAGGCATTTTCTGGGCAGTCATTCCTAATGTCATTCAGAATATTTGCATGTTTGGAGAGCGTATCATGATGGATATCCCAGAATGCACAGTGAGCTGTATTTTGAAGTGTTAGTGGATGCTTTGAGCAAGCGGTGTTATACCTGAAGTGCTCAGAAAAACTTCAGATGGGCACTCAGGCAATGTTTTTACCTGCAGTCTCCCTTGCCTCAGTTCTCCTCTATGAATGAGGTAATGGCATCTGGCATCTTACAGGGGCATTGTGAAATCCCTAATATTTGCATAGCAGCTCAGGTGTTGTATGAAAACCTTAGAAAAGCCCACGAAATATTACTGATTTCTCTTCAGAGAAGTGATTTGAATACAGACAATAAATAAGGCTCACAGTTACAGAATGAACAGCAAGAAGAAAACAAAATATTGAAGAATCTATTATAAAGAGTATGCACTGAATGAGGCAGAAAGCTCAAGGATGAAGTGGTATATGATAACGTAATTGAAGACTATTTCATAATGGATACCCAGAAAGAGATGAAATTAAAAGTGTGCAGTAGATTTTGTCCTGACAGTTCATAGCTTCTAAGTGCTTTATTTTATAATATTCTCAGAGCATAAATTTTGAGTGCAATGTGTTCATACATGACACTGAGGATTTAAGCTGATTGGAGAAGATGCAGACTGGCCATAGTGAGCTGTGCTTTAAAAGCTTGCGCACTAACTGAGTGCCTAAGAGTAACCAAAGGAGTGCAAAGATTGATTCAAACATGTAGGTGACAAAAGTTCTTGACAGTCGATTGTAAAAAGACAAGTATTTTAATACAGAATAGGTCATCTGATCAATGGGGGTCAAAGTGGGGTTAAAATATGAATTATTTTTGGCCATTAATTCATAATTTGTAAGGGCAAATGGCATTGCAAGTTCTTACCATGCCTCTACAACAGAGGGAAACTGAAGAGTGGAAAGAGTAATTTTTGCTACCTACAGGTGTAGAAGACAAGGAGGCAAAGCTTCCCACCAGTCATTTTTGTGTTGGCAAGATGTTTCTATACATCTGAATGTCTAAGACTCTATAAAGATTGCAAAGTAGCATTACATAGCAGTGGGCAAGATTAAGCCTATTTATTTCTTGACATTTTGGGGTGTTTTAATATAATACAATTGAAAAATATTTTTTTCCTAAACAGAGGAGCTGTTTACTCTTATTTTACAATGGCTTAACTTATCAGCTTCAAGAGACATCGATCCTGATTTACACAGACAAGAAAGGAGTACTGCAACAAATTATTTTAATACATCAATTGACAGAGCTACTACTGAATGTGAAAAATCTACAAAATATTTTAGAAATACTATACAGAACAATATATATGATTTGTAAGAACATTTTTCTCTTCCAGTTCCTTTGGGTGATCAACTTCCTTAGTATCTCCTTCTGCATTCTCTAATGACTAAAAGCTTTGTTTAAGTCACTGAAAGCTCAGACTGGGCAAGGACAAGTTTCCAAGACATACTCATGTAGTATTTTTCAGATTTCTGATAAGGAAGAACAAAGCTAACATCAAAACCTGTACCCATCTCACCTTAAATATTTAGGCTATGCAAGCAGCAGTGAGCCCAAATTAAATCATAACATCAAAAGAACTAAATATTACTAAGCTCTTTGAGGCATGCTTTTGAATTTTATGTACCTCTATCACAATAGATACAACATCACTAACTGCATTTTGTTATTTTTAATGCAAATGTGAATAAAATGGAGATACAAATTCCATGCTTAAACACCAGAAAGAACAAAGATGAAAGCCACCACTCACTGAAGGCAGCTTTGCTTCTGAATTCCTGTAGTGCTATTACCTTAGACTGCAATGGATTTCTCCATTTGTATTCTTTTTTTTTTTTTTTTTTAATAGGGGAGAAATTGGAAGGAAATTTTATTCCCTTGCATCACTGTGTATGGTTTCATGGTTTAAGCTTTACAAAATCCACCAGCATGACTCACGGTATCACAATGGGTAATATATGACTGAATAGCAAACTTGAATGATGTAGGTATTTATAATGTGCAAGAAAGACTCTGCTTATTTAAAGACCCAAATGATACTTTAAAAAGGAGAATGGGATGCTGCCAGTGCTAAGAGAATAGGTAAAACCTCTGGATGTAAACATGAATGTGATTGTCAGTGGATTTGCAAGGAGAGCAGGTCAAAACTTCCATCACTAGAACTTTTTTCTGTCATAGTTATTTTCTTTGTTACAAAAACTTCAATAAGAAACAGTGTGAAAATATTTCTCTCAGAACGTCAAACCTGATGAATTATTTGCCTACATTTCGAGTTTCAAAATTTCTAAAGTGGAAAACCAAAATAAAACCTGTTCTGTACTGCTTATTATTGTGGCACAACTCCCTGAAATTCCAAAGTCGTTTGTTTAATTGCTACAGAAAGGAAAAAGAGAACAAATTCAAGGCTAAATTCAATCCTAGCTGCTCCTTCAAGTACTTTGGACCAAGAACAGTGACAACAAAACCCCAGAGAAATTCCTGGAAACTGCCACAACAGATATATTGTTCATAGAAAAGTAGTGGAGGTTTGGGCCAACAAAGAAAATGTGATTTGAATATATTGTCTTCTGGTGAACTAGTGGGAAATGCTGATGTTTTCCTCATAACACTTAAGTCAGGACTGTTTTATGTATGAGTCTGAAATCCATATTAAGAAGTCTTCAGTAAATGTTAAATTAAACCAGAAAATCTTTTGTTAATGTTGAAGGGCAGTCCACAATTTATCTCTGAAAAACTATAGGTTCTAAAAAAACTCCTCCCACGTTCTTTGCAATGTCATAATGTTACAGAAATTATTTTTCTGCAGTATCACAGAACAAAAAAACTTCACAGAGAATCAGCTCAGAGAAGTTGAGCAACATTCATCTGAGAAGGATGTGGCAGGAGGGCATTGTTCTGTTATTAAAAAATCTGTTTACAAATCTTCCTATATCACCCCACAGTAGTCTTAAGAATTAAGTGGCTTACAGCTATGGGTTTACAAATTTCATTTTCACCTGTCTCTCTTCTGATGAGGAAAAATGGGGGAAAATATGCAAATTTAATGTGCACAAAACTAGTAATCTCTCTGTCAGAACCAACATTCCTGGAAACTTCCTGAAGAAATTGCACTGCTATCCTAAGGGAGGATGTCATGTGAAGCACCAGCCCACCCCAATACAGATGCTCACCTCAAAAGCATTGTTTTTAAACACAGCAGTGCATGCAGTCTGGGAAGGAGATGCAGTGTCTCACCTGCCTCTCTGACTCCTGCCCCTGCACCTTCCAGGTTAAGAGTCTGATTTTACAAATGTAAAATGTACAAATGATTTTACAAATGCAAAATGTAAGCCTGTTGCTGTGCAACAACCAGTAGAATACAAACTTTTTTATATCACTTTTATCACACTGGCATGATTCAGAATCAATAAAGTAACATCTTTAAAGGCTGAAGACCACTTTTTTCCTAGCATTAGGGCCCTATTCTCCCATTTTTATTAACAATGAATATAATCTTTACATCACAAGACAGTAATTCATTCTAAAACTATTCATTGTGGCTGTGCCCTAGACACCCATTGTACAAATGCTGATATGTGTGTGAAGATTCCTGTTGTCACCTTTGGAAACAAAGAAGAATCCAGATAAGCTTCTAAAGAAAATGACAGTATTGAGATACAGATCTTCACTCCATGTCTACTCACTAATTCTGTGATTTTCTATAGAAAAGAATATGTACTTCAAAAGAAAGTACATATAATTTATATTACATATGTGCAATTTTTCTCAAGGAACCTTTTCTTAATGGAATACCTCCTTTGACAAAAGTGTCATTTTTAAACGTCTTTTGTTAAAGCTAAGAAGCACAAAAGAGAAACAAGATCAACATGAAGGTCATTCTGTACAGGAAATTAAGATGTAATTCAGAAACTTTGGAACTGTGACACACATCCAGTTGCACACTGTAATGCCAGTGACCTCCTTAATGGCTGTACACATTCACTTAATTACAAAAAGACAGCGCTGTGGGAAGAATCAATCAAGTTTCTCTGCCTTTAAGCAACACAAAGCCTTTTCTCCAGACAAAATCACAAAAAAAGTCAAACGTTCCCATTTCAAGACCTTGTGCAATGTGGCACAGCCTGAAAGGAATCTGTGACTTGCACACCTGTGTAGCATTGTTGGGATGTAACACTCCCACAGGCAAAATCCACCGTTTCACAGTTTGTAGTGGCAGCAACTAAATGTGACTGAATGTGACTCCAGTGAATGCACCGTCCATTTGTGTGCAGGTTTTCCCTCAAATTAGAGAGTCTTAAATGTAAGACAAAATTAGTCATGTAACTTCACTCTTCCAGCATGGTTCATAAGGCACATATTCAATTAATGAATAATTATAGTGATGATCATCATGGTAATAAATATCAGAATTTATGAAAAATATTTTCTCTATAGACATTCCCAGATGAATACTACAGGCAGAATCAGCAGGTTATTTAATTTGCCCTAGTTCTCTCTGTTTTCATATTTCTACTTGAATAATAAGTTCAGAATCAGCAGGTTATTAGGTTTGCCCTAATTCCAAACTTGAGTCAATTGGACTTCAAATTGACTCCAGTGGAAAATGAAAACAGAACATGTTTTTTTTCAGATATCTAAAAGGTGCCAAATCTGCTGCTTATTAGGACATAGCTAAGTAATTCTTGGTTCATAATCCATTCCATAGAACTAAAGAACCCTAAAATCTCATCGTAGGATCCTGTTCTTACTGACAGGTGCCAGCTACCTCTGCCTCATTTCTTGACAAGCTCAAACAAGGCATAACTGAGGCCACCTTTCACTTTCACCCCCAGATTTTTCATTGAAAATGGAAGAGAATGAAACTAGAAAATTATGTGGTCACTGACTAGGAGCAAGAGTTCTTCACTCTCCTCAGACACTAAATCCTAGATCCTTTTACAGAATAAGGATGACTTTTATACACATGCAACACTGCAAAGGATGAAAACTGTTGTGACCGTGAGAAGAGCTGAATTGTCAAAGGACAAGTGGCTGGCAGGTGACAAGATACATCATTTCCAGTGTCTAGTCAGAACAATGGCAGACAGTGGCAGACAAAAAAAATCAAGAAAAAGCACACTATTCTGAACACTCAGCAATGGGTAGGCAGTAGGAGTGCCTGCAACTTCAAAGCCAATTAACAATTACCAGTTCTGTAGGCTAAAGTGGTTGCACAACCATAAAGGGGGCTTCAAGTCGTGGCTTCCCCTACTAGATCCCTAATAGAAATTCTGATGCTTCAAGTATCTGATGACCAGAAAAAAAGTCCTACCAAAAACTCCAAAAAAATCCTACCCAAACCAGGAGTTTACATATGGAGGAAACAAACTGGAGAAGAGGTGTGAACTGGTTGGGTCATTGAGAAAGCGATGTCATATCCAAACCATGCAGGTTTTCCTACTTCATTACTCTGTTGGTTACTGCAAGTGTTTTGGGCATTGAAGCACTCATTGATCCTACTGATTCCTCTCCACGATCCAAGAGAATGGCTACATATTTGCATAAACTCACCACATACAACTACTTTTTAGCTTGGCAGAAGAGCACCTGAGCTGAAAAATGGTGTTCTGCATACATGACAATATAATCCAGGCTGGCAAAGTGCTTGTAATACACTCAGATAACCATCACCAAAGCACAGAGGGAGAAAGTGTCGTTCAAGAAAGTGCACATCTTTTGTAAAAGATTAAATTATGATCCCAGCTCAGTGTAGAACTAAATAAAGGAATCAAAGTATTATCTACCCTGACTTTGCTAGTCAATTCTATATATAAGAACACAATTAAAGATATGTCTGTTACATTCTACCCATCCATTCCCTGAAACAAGTATATGTGGTCTTTACAGTTTACTCCTCAGGTACACAAAGGTAGGCAACACCTCAGAATGACTTTCAATAATCTGTAAAATCATGTGTTTATGAAGGTACGCAATTTCCAACTACATTACAACACACCGGACAGAGCATTTTCCCAGAAACTGGTATGGTTTCATGTTTTCTGAAAGGAACACCGCGCTTTCTGGAAGATAAAACTTAATATGAAGTTCACCAAGAGAGACGGATGAAGTTTTTTGTTTTACCAACCAATTTTAATATGTTTATTAAAAGAAGCATGAACCCTCCAAGCTGCATATGTTAGCCTCTACATAAAGCTATTTCTATCTGGAACCGGTTTTAATTGCCAGCCTGTTTCCCCATTCCTATCCATCAGCTCAGTAACAACGATGGAACTAAATCCCACAAATCCTTGGCTAGCATCTACTGTTAAAAGACTCCTGGGGAGCCAACCTTCAGCTGTGACAAAAGATCAAGTACATTTGGTCCAAAATGCCTGCAAGCCTTGAAGTGCAATTACATTAAAGCATAGACAATTTTAATATATATTACTTTGAAATTCTGAATGAATATGACCAATCTGACACAAGGTCCTATGGTGCTAGATATAAATTCTTCTAGCATATTAGCTGTCTATAATTCACAATATAGACTTAAAATTAACAAGGACCCAGGCACCTCACCAGGCACAAAGGGAAACAACAATGTCACTATTTAAAATATTGTTTACCTGGAGTACCAAGGTGTAGGCTGTAAGTGTAAGTGGTCCTTTGGAAGTATTTCAATGTCAGCATTTTGAAAGGATTGGCTATACCCAACAAGAAATGTCCTTAGAAGATAATATAAAACAGATTGCCAACTACTAATTACCAGTGATACAGTATTTAAATTCCTGTGATTTTACATGAGGCAGATATTGAAATCAATATCCTATAATGCTGAATCCTGGCAAACAAAATAATATATCAAATTTCATTAGGAAAATGATGCAAAATTCTGCTTTAAACTGACAAAAGGATTGTGTTTTCATGACTAAATGTGAAGGGCACAGATTTAATACAGTTCTGAAAGACTTTTTGATCACTTGACTATCTCCTCTGAAGATTCTACTCTGACAACAAAGTCACCACTTAAAAATATTAAATAAAATGAAACATTCACTGTTAAGTTAATGACATAAATACAACAGAACCTCAGTACAATCTCTGGTGCATTTCTAGCCCTCCTTCTAAATCAACATCACCCCAGTGGCCATTGGCACTGACAAGAAACTCAGCATGCAGAAGAAATGCACATCATGTAGATAAAGATTCTGAAATGTAAATCAAAATGACAAGTTTTGTCCACAATATTTACTAGTCCAAAGTATATTTAGCTAGGATTCAAGAGGGATAAAGACCATGTTGACTACTCTGTTAAGACTGACTATAGGCAAGGAGCTCCACAGCATCACTCAAACAAACAACTTGCAATAGATAATTAATGCCAAAAGAAGCTCACGTGTTTCATTCAAAGCATAAAGAGAATAAAATGGATTAATGTATCAAAATTTTCAAAGAGATATTGGATGACTTTTTAAAAAGCTATCATGCATAAGGAAATACAACAAAGGCTGATGTAATATATTCAGAACCCAAACAAACAAATCTCAATGCTGGCTAGGCTGAGACATCTGGAACTCGCTTCCTCAAAAATCACTTTCACAGTTCGAACCATAGCTGGCATCAACTTCTGAATATCTGACAAGGAAGAGCATCTCTTACAGTGAACAGCTGCCTGAACAGTTCTCATTTTTCTCACAAACCAGAAACTCAGTAGAACAGTTAAAATACAACGTTATAAACAGGAATAGCTTCAATACACAGTGCAATTTTCTCTATAGATGTTAATATCGAGGTAAGTAGGGAAGCTATATTTTAAAAAGATAAATTATCCTGTCTGCAACTTTTTCAAGCAGTTATAGATATAGAAAAGCAGAAGGGCATGGAGTGACAAGAAGTTAGCATCAGTGAGAAACTTCCCCCAACTCAATGAATCAATATGTATTTTACTAACCCTTCTAGAGCTATCTGCCTATTTTCTCACACAGGACACTGGACAAGGTTACTTTTATAGAAATGAAGATGAAAGGAAAATTAGACCTTTTTCTTTTCTAAAGTCAGAAGTTTACTATTTTGTTCATTTAATACCAAAATAGGTTTTTTGTTTTGAAATTTTAACTTGAGCAAAATTAAAAGAAGAATATGGAGGTTCACTGATAAGAATCATGTATTCTCCTTACGTTCTAGGACCTTGACTTAATTCACTAAAAATCTGACTTTAAAGTCGGTCTTTTTAATAAAAATCTCTCCCTATCATAGAATCAAGCCATACCAATTTGAGTAATTCCAGGAAATATTGTCATTTCCACTGAATAGAAGATTGCAATGTATGTCAAAAACTTATCAGAAAATTGATATGGCAGTCAGGGTTGATTTCAATGCTAGTCTTATTCCTAATAAAATTTATTATAATTTGGTGTATTTTTCCTTCTACTGAGTCACAATTACATTGGGAAATAATATACCCTTGCCTTCTTCAGTACAAAGCAGAGATTTTATTTTCTCTTTTAGAAGGCTCTTGTACTGTTTTTACTCATAGACATCAACCAGAGAACTGCTAGGGATCATATTTTTCTTTGCTATGGACTGCACATCCTTGACACTTAAGCAAAATTCCAGTCCTTTTTTTGTGATTTATGCCAAAGCTCCCACTGAAGAGAATTGAGGTTCTATTGGAACAAGGGGCATGACTGAATGGTTCTTTCCTAGCTTGCACTGTTCTTACAGTGGTGCAGTTCAGAAAACATAAATGAAGCTACTCCTGATTTAGACAGGTATAAAACCAGTTAAGCCTACTGGAAACAATTTATATCACTTCGGGTTAAAAAAAAACCAAAATCAAAGCCAAACAAAAAACCCAACCCAAAACTTAGTTGAACTTCATTCTTACAAGAGAAAAAAAATACTTCAGGAATCATTAAAAAGCTTTTCAAATATGAAAATCTTGGGGAAAAAACCCACCAGATTTTCTCCTGAAAATAACTGAACTTGTATTAAAAATGGCATCTTAAGACTCGAGACTATGATTTTAAATCTATTATTTCTAAATTCTCAAACATGCAAGTCAGGGTAGAAAGTTTTGAAAAGGTTTTCTTTGATGTTGTTGAGATTGATTCCTACACTCCTCATTACACTGTGGGAGACTGTGTTTTACCAGACTGCAGAGATATAGAACAAAACCAAATCCAAGACAAAAAAAATTAGATCTATCAAAAAAAAAAACCAAGGAAAATAGAATTTAATGACTATCTTTCACCTTTAAAGAAAAGGTATCAACTAGGACACATGGCTACAATTTCAGATAAAAATTGAGTGTTAGGGTTTTTTCTCAACAAAAACCATTTTTAAACAAAAACCAAAACAAGTGAAAACTTAGTCAGTAGACCCCTTTAGATAACTGCAGCCTAAGACGATCCTCTAGCAATGGCAACATCTTTCTAAGGTTTGTGGGAAATTTACACATTCTGGGAACAAAGATCGAAGTTCAACAGCATAATGTCTGTGCTGGCTACAAAAAACTAAACAGCAGAAGCCAGGGTTTCTTTCTTGGCCAATATAAAGGCTTTACTTGTTCTTCTGCCTTTTCTATTTCTTAGAATACTAAATAATTTTAAATGGTTCAATATCTTTGCCAGCACATACGAGTAAATTCTAATCCCTTCATCAAAACCTGACTGATGGAAATGTCAGTTGCTACCTTTTCTCAATTAACAGGTATAAACTGCAATGTAGTTCCATTTATGCTGCTGTCAGGGGAAATGTTGCCTCCTGTTTCAAATGAAATCAGAATCTGAATACTTTATGCTAAAATTATTAAGCCTTGCCATTATTTTATAAGGCTTCTTAGTAGTCAAGGGACATGTGAGGAGAATCTTGATCCCACCAATTTCAATTGCAAAACCACTTGCATTTAAATGAAGTCAGCATTTTATCTTAATTTGAGGGGATTCTAAATATTTTGAGTGTTGCCTTCTTAAAAGTTCCATACAATTTTCAAGATCTATAAACATAGACATGTATTTCACTAACAATCAATCAAAACATAAAGATGTTCCTTAAAAATAGCTACTGAACCTATAACTATGTAAAGTTAAGAATTTATCTGACTGATATTACATGTAATTATGTGGACTTTTTCATATAAGTATTATATGTTCAAAATAAGTTCAAATGAATAAACTATGTTTTATTGTAAAGGGCATATAAATATATAATAGTATCTGAATTACCATTATTGCATTAACAAAGCTGCTACACCTCATAATTTTCTTTTTTTTAAAATGGGGCCTCACTCAGAGGTGCTAAGACAATATTGTACATACACCTATCTATTATGTAGTATCCTATATTAAAAATCGATACTCACATACTAAATCCATTGAGATTATTTACCTAATGCAAAAGAGATTTCATTTTACAGTTTCTGGAAATGGGTGCAGTTGAAAGTACAAATGACTAGTTTTCTGAAACTATAATTTGCTCCTATTAAAAATTATTTTAAAGTTTTGAATTTAAAACAGGGGTTGAATTTTTCACGAATGGCAGACGAGAGATAAACAGCTGATAAAGTAAACAGGATGCAGAATGACTGTAGCGTTTTGAGTATTGACACTAAGGACAGAAGGTGTTACATAATAAAGCACAGTCACAAATGATGTTTTCTTTCTTATAATGAGTGAAATTTGATAGAAATGCTAAAGGCAAATTATTCAGCCATAAATGTCATGCAGCCACTCAGTGAAGATCTTAATTTGGCCTTGATAATATCTTATTTATATTTACCTTTTACATTTTAAACTTAGGTCTTTGCTCTCCAATTTTGACATGAGAATTCTATTTTCCCTTGATACATTTGCTCTTATTTCATTTATACACCTTTACGTCCTGCTCTAGGAACACAACATATGTAATTTCTATGCCTAAGGAGCTGCAAGCAATGGTACATTTACTAACAAAATAATAAAAATAAGAGTCCTGCATGCATCTGCAAAGTAAACGTTCACATTCTTTCCATTTGCCAAAAACAATGGGCACTGAATATGAATCATATTTTACCCAGTGATTTATTTGTAGATGAGATTAAGGAAACTGCTGTTTTTCTAAGTTCCCTTTTTCTCGGTAAAACTATTCAGTCATTTTGTGGTCTTGGAGTACGTACTTCCCCCTTGCCCTTTTGTGTTCTCCCTGTCTAACTGGCATGGTGAATTGCTAAATATGTTGCAAAGCAGTACCATTCACATTCATGTGAAAAAATAATCCCTTGTTTAATCCCCTTCCTCCCCAGCAACAATTTAAGGAATTCACAAATAAATCACTGATTTTATTTCAATGACATAGCAGAGGCAAATATCAAATACAAAGGGACTCTGGGTCTCCTCTACCCTACAAAACAAGACCCAGGTCATCTTTGCACTTAATCCGGTTAAATTATTCCCAACATCACTTTCCCTGCTCCCCAAATTAATTACCACCAGCTGCTTGTGATAAGCATGCACATCCCCTCCCTCAGCTCCCACTGAGCATGATGCCAGCCCCCCCTGCCATCCGGGTGACACCTGGTACCCAGCACCCATCTTTCCTTTGCCCAGAACAACCCCAAATCCCACCCCGCCTCCGGAAGACGCTCAGATAACATCCACTTCCTCCTCTCACCCAGCCTTGCAGAGAACAGAAGAGTGATGGCACCATGGTTGGCCACAGAGACACGTGGAAGACAGGGAGTAGAAGGTGGGCAAGAGGGGAGCCGGGGACATGGTGGAAAGGGAGGGGAGGGAGGAAGATCCACTCATACAGATGAAACTTCATGCAAGCCTGGCCTCCGACCTGTCCCCTCCACAGAGCGATGGGGATTGGGGCGATGGGGCGAGCTGAAATGGCCCCTTACCTTCGCTGCAGTCCTTCCCTCGGAAGCCCGTCTGGGAGCAGTCGCACACGGCCTGGTCGTTGAGCACCGAGCAGATGCCCCCGTTGAGGCAGACGTCGTCCCTGGCGCACAGGCGGCTCTGCTCATCGTCCAGCCGCACCTCCTGGCTCTCCAGCGGTGACACCTGCGTGTAGTTCACCCGCACGTCTGTTATCCAGCCCTTGAAGGCTCCCGGTCCTTGACGGAGGACAGCGTCAGCTTTAGCGTCGCCGACCGCAGCTCCGGCGGAAGCCCCCCTAGGAAGAGCCCGCTGAAGACAGTCATGTCCCGCCGTTTGGACTTCACCTCCACCCACTTGGCCTCGGATCGATCGATGATCAGCGTCGTGTTCTTGAAGTGGCGGCGGATGACGACGGCGTGCCAGAGGTTGTCGTTGACCGCCGTGTCCGAGAGCAGGGTGGCGGGCTCGGCGCAGAAGATGGAGAAGCTGAGCTGTAGCCGCCCGCCTGGGTGAGGATGAGCTCCAGGAAGTCACAGAAGCCCTCATCGTCGAAGTAGAGCACCAGCACGCTGGAGCTGCGCGTCTTCATGTTGAAGCTCTTTCGCTCTCGCAGCAGGCGTTCCACTTGGGGAAGCGGGTCCACTGGCCCTCCGCACCCGGGAACTCCAGCCCGCTGCCCAGCTCAGCCCAGCAGCCCAGCAGTAGGGCCCAGCCAGAGCAGTAGGCAGCCCCCGCGCCGCACCAGCACCGCCCCCATCCTGCGCGGCCTGGGGCGGGCGAGCGGGGCGGCAGGGCTGGCGGGGGGTGGCAACCGGGGCCCCGGCGGCAGACAGGGTAAAATCTTGCCGGGCGCCGGCCGCGCTGGAAGCTTCGGGCACGCTCACCCCCGCCCCGGGTGCGGGGGTCACTGTGGGAGACTCCCCCGGGGCGGGGGGCTGCAGCTGCCCCACGGGATGGGGTTGGGCACAAGATGGTGCCAGGGGCCACCGGAGGGGACCCGCACTGGGGTAAGGCGCCGTTGGATGGCTTCACTGGCCTGCCACGCTCCGCAAAAGGTGTCCAGGGGTGGGTGAGTCAGCAGAAATTTTCCCCAAAGCCAACATTACCAAACCGGGAAAAAACCCAAGATCAGTGGCAAAACTCTCCGCCAAGTGGATCCACCAGCTCGGCAAGGCTGTAGCAATATCCTGGCACATGTGCGCCTCTTTTTACATCCTCTCCACCAGCTGTAGTTTCCCAGGAAGCCAATTATTGATCCAATGCTGCCTCCCTAGGATGGATCCTCTTGTCATATCACAGCCTGTCTGCCATGGTGCTAGAGCAGCGTCAGCAGACGACAGGACTCATAGCTTGTGGTTGCTTGAGCTGCCTCAATCCCAATGGGGTTGAAACCCAGAAGCTGTCAAAACAGCCGACTGACCACTTGACATGCAAAGCCTGACAGCTCCTCTTCTGTTTGCTTGAAAAAGGCCAAGGCTAAGATCCAGGAGGGTGATTTTCTTCTATTGTTTTTGTTTCTAATCTGCAAGGATTGAAACAGAATAATAAGAAATGACAACTAATAACATGCTAATCACAAAGTGATCAATAGTGATGTTTGTGATTACTTTTTCCATTTCAACTGCTGTTGGACATTGGAAAATGCTGCTGTAATTTTGGAGTTACCAACAAATAGGTTGCAGAGCTAAACACAAATCTTAACATATATGTTTGTACTAGATTACATTTTTATGGTATAATCTATATGTAAACTACTTACCTTTCCAAAACTTTCAAATATTTCAATAGTACATTTTATTATTACAAGAACAATGTTAACAAAAAGGTGGTGTTCATTCTGCAATTTATTTTATTGTAATTTATTCATGAAAACACATCACCTGTGAAGCTACAGGGTCCTATTCTTGCAGACAATGCTACCAAGCCCAGTTCTGGTTGTTTCCAACACATTTAAAAAAAAAAAAAAAAGTGGCCTCAACTCCCAGCAGGAACTGACAGGCTTCACCATACATGGCACACCTACTGGTTTATTTATCCTGGGGTGAGGAAGAATTGCAATGGTTTCTTAGAAGGCTTTTTGAAAATTTCAAACCACTTTTTTTTTTTTTTTTCTCTGCCACCTGGTTTCTTTAGGGGCTGATATCTTCTGCTATGGCAGGAAAATCCAATCAAGCCAGCTCTGATGTTGACATTATTCACAATGCAGATCAGCTAATCCCAGGTGTTAGTCCTCTGAAATGGGTTGCAGTATTTCATGTGTATTTACTCAGCTGCCCTTATTTAAGAGAACAACTCCTCTATTTTCAAATTGTATAGATGCCACAGTTCACCCTCATCTTCTGAAGAGCGGTCTCTACATCCAAAATGCTTCAGAAGAGAGGCTCCGCTCTCTGTTTTTCTCCCCCAAGCTGCTGTATCTTTTCTGGAAGCTGTGTATTAACAGACCTCTCCTGATGGAGGAGAGGATCTCCAACACCTCCCTCCCTCACTCCCCACTTCCCCTTCTCCTCCCTTACATTCTTCGCCAGCAGCACTTAGGCAGGCACAATAGCGTGGCCAGAACTGCTGCCAAGCCCTCTTCTGGGCTGGGGAGAGTGTGAGTGTGTGTGTCTGTGTGCGTGCCTGTGTGTCTGGGAAGAGGGGGCAGAGATGACCCTGCCAGGGAGAAAACGTTTTAAAAACAGGCACACACCTCAGCTGCCTGCACCTGACACGTTCAGAGCTGCTAAGTCACCTACTCTCTCTATATTTAATGTAATTCCTCTAAATGTCAACACGATTATTTTTATTATTTGTCACACGTGAGGTGGGCAAGAGCGGCAAAGGGAGGACAGGAGAGTCCCCAAACTTCGCGGGCAGAGGCCAGCCGTGCCCACCAGCAGCAGGCAGACCCCCGGGTTCCCCAAGCCCTCGTACCCCCCGGGCAGGAGCCACCTCTGGAAAGGGTGGCCAGGGATTTTCCGGCAGCTGCCGGGCGGGCGCCCCCGCAAGCCCGCTCCCCACAGGGCCTTCCCGGGCGCGGCGGTGGCCGCGGGCAGGGGCGCCGCCGGCTTGCGGCACGGCGGCGAGCGGCCGCTCCCGCTTCAGCACCCGGAACAGCTCCGCCCCTGCGCGGCCCGACGGGGCGGCGGCGCCCGCTGCCCGCGCCCGCGCCGAGCGGGAGCGGCCCCCGCTGCCCTGCGCGCCGCCGCGGGGCCGCACACGGCTGCGAGCCCGTGCGGGTGCGCCCAGGGCGGGCAGGGAGCTGCGGGCGGGCCGCGGGGCCCCGCTGCGGCGGGGGGGGAAGGATGGAGGGGGGATGGAGCGGATTTGGGGTGCGTGGGGGGGTGCGGGAGCCGGGTGCTGGCTGGTGGTGTGATACACGGCGTGCGTGCCCGGGGACAATGTCATGGAGGGAGGGGGCTGTGTGTGGGGGGGCGCCTGGGATGATGAGTGGGGTAAGGGGAGGTTTGTGGGGACGGGAATGGCGGGGAAGGGGCGCGGTGTGTGTCTGTGTGTGTGTGTGTGTTCACGGGGGTTACCGGGCAGCTGGGGCTGGGCTGGTCCCCCGGGGGAAGCGGAGGGTGGGGAGGGAATGCGGGAGGCGCGGCGGGGAGGGGAGCGCGGGGGGCGGGGGGGCGCAAGGTGCGCGGGGCGGGCGCCGCGGCTGCGGGAGGAGTGGGGCGAAGGAAGGGAAGGGGTTTGCGCCTCTGTGCACGGGGCGCAGGAGCGGGAGGGTGCCAGGAGCCCGTGGTGTCTAGCAGGGGTGGGGAGAGCCAGGCAAGGACGAGGTGTGAGTGTGAGTGTGAGTGTGTGAGTGTGTGCGCGGCCGCCGTGAGTGCCAGAGCGATCCCTACAGGTGTCCGCGGAGAGCCGCCGCGCGGGGATCCCACCTCGCGAGCATCCCTGCCCGCTGCCTGCCGCTGGCTGCAGCGCCTGCCTTCCCCCTCACTCACTCACACACACACACACACACACACACACACACACACACACACACACACACACACACACACAGCAGGAGCGGCGGCAAGAGGGGGGAAGAGAAAGGGAGAAGAAGGAAAAAAGGAGGAAAAGAAAAAAACCCAAGGAAATACAAAAAGACAGATGGAAAGACTGTAAAAGAAAGGAGAAAGATTCAAGGTA
This sequence comes from Acanthornis magna, assembly GCA_036785705.1. Lineage (NCBI taxonomy): Eukaryota > Metazoa > Chordata > Aves > Passeriformes > Acanthizidae > Acanthornis > Acanthornis magna. The sequence continues at coordinate 5,157,013 of JAWUZG010000023.1, read as the reverse complement.
AAAAAAAAAAACCCAGCAAACAATTGCTTATTTATTACTGCTGGTATAATTCACACACTGCCAATAAACAGCACAGTCTTGTCTAGTCATTTCCAAAGCAGAGGGAGACTTTCAATCTCAGAAGAGGACAATTTATGAACATATATCTATCTATGTATCCATCAATCTCATATGGCTCTTAAGTACCAGGCATCCCTCCCAGCAATGTATCCATGAATACACACATATGTAGCGAGAAATATACACAAACCAATATGAATGTAGCTATTGCTTTCAGCGTCTCGCCTGTGAATTTGTATGCTTCCCCCCACCCCTTTAGAACCATTTTTTATCCTTCAAAAATTATGATTTAGTCACAGGTGCCCCGATTGAGCCTTTTCAAATTAGAAAAAGAGAGAGAGAGACACCCATAGGTCAATAAATCCTTAATAAATGCCAGGTCGGTTGGCATGCACAATTCTTGGCAGAATCCTTATTGTATGAAATACAGAGCATTGTCTCTGGGTGCGGGGAAGACCAGAGTTCACAAATTACCGGATGAAATAAAAGGATCTGAAAAACAACCTTGCTGCAGCCAAAGGGAGAAGCGCTCTAATTCAAAAGCAGACTTAGCAGCATCATTAATCTTTTCCTTTCATTTCTACGTAATTTCTAGAATCAAATTCTATCCTAAGCGGCTGGAATGATCGATTTTGCTCCCCTTCCAGTCTGCAGATGTCTTTATTTTAATATGCTTGTGGTATAATTTCTACCCCTTCAAAAATGCACACCATCAGCAGGAACCTGAACAGTTTCAAACACATATCGAAGAAGCCGGGTGCCCTCTTTCTTCTGGCACACAATAGAAAATGTCCCAAATTATCAATGCACTTCCCGCACAAACCCCTCGTCTCTTTCAGACCGCCGCCGATGAACAACAATAATATTGCGATATCCCACCGCTGCCCCGGCTTCGCGTTTCACCACGGCAGCTCACGCCAGGGAGAACATGCAGCAGATTGATTTTATCGCTCAAGTCTCGCGGACCCCCTCTCCCCTCCTCCCCCGCCTCGGCAAGGGGCAATAAATCACCGCATCCAACCTTTAACTTACACCTCCGCTCCACCATCTCCTCTCCTCGCCATCCACCTCTCCACAACGCCGCACGCAAACCCACCAGCCTCTCGCGCCGCCACCGCCGCCGCCACCACCGGCTCCGCCGCGGCGGAGCGGGGCTGGTCCTCGGCGGCGCCGCTCCGCCCGCGCTGCGGGCGCGCCTTACCTGCGCGGGGGCCGCGGGACCGGGGCCGGGCCGGGGCAGGCGCGGCTGCCGGGGCTGCCTCTGCCGCTCGCCGACGGAGCGGAGCGGAGCGGAGCGGAGCGGATCGGAGCGGGCGCTGCTGCGGGTGCGCGGCGGCGGCGGCGGCGGGCGGGGGCGGCCGCCGGGAGCGGGGGGCGGTGCCGCCGCGTGACGCCGCCGCGCCCGTCTGCCCGCCGGGGGCGGTGCCGTGCGCGCCGCGGACCCGCCCCGACCCAGCCCTGCCCGCCCGGACCGGCACCGACGCCGGCACCGGCACCGCGGCCCCGGGCGCGGCGGGGCAGGGGCTGCGCCGGGCGGAGCCGGGGGAAGCGGGGCCGGGGCGAGGGGCGCGCACGCTGCTGCCGTCTGACGGCGGGGGAGGGTCCGCGGGGTCGGGTGGGCAGAGCACGGCCAGGGCCCGTAGGGAGCTGCTGCCGGCTGCCCGGGGAAAGGTCTTCTGTCTTTGCATGGGTTTTGGGGGATTCTTCTGTTGTTGGTTTGGTTTATTTCGGAGACGGTTGGTTGGTTGGTTTTTTTGGTTGGTTCGTTGATTGGTTTTTTTGTTGGTGGTGTGGAGGTTTTGGTATTATTATTATTATCGTCATCATCGTTTATCATTATTATCATTGTTTTCATTATTATCATTATTATCGTTATCATCATTATTATGATGTCATCTTTCCCCCCCCCCCCCCCCAGAACTGAAGTTTGCTGAATTTTGCGCAGCCTCTGGGAAAATGGAGGTATAATCTCACTCATGAGGGGAGCACACCCAAGGACCAGGTCTACAACAACCACAGGAGAAATGCTTGGGAAAGCCCATCTGCTTTCCAGTGTCAAACGTGCTTATGTTGTGTCCAAATGGTTGCAAACTATTACAGAAATTGCAGGCTTCTCAAGATCATTTGCTTTAGCCACATGGAAAGTGTTTGTTTGTGCCAAACCTTTTCTCTATCCATTGGCCTTCTGTCTTAGTACCTGTGTCCTACAGAAAGGTGATGAATTGATTGTAAGGGATTTGCATGAAGCCTTAGCCAAGGTCCTGGCAACTTCGGAATGCACAGATTGATGTTTGTCACACCAGGAGTCAGAAGAGCACTCCGGTATTGGGCATGACACAATTTTTTGAGAGTGGTCTGTGCAATTATATTTTTTCATATCTGGGGTGGGAATGTAGCAACTTAGCTTTGAACCGAAACTTTGGAAATAAGGGTAAAAAAAATCCTTTCTCCCATCTCAGTCCCGGAGGAGTTAGCCTTATGTTTTGGTTTTTTTTAAATGAAATGGGTTTCCTCACAGATGACAAGTTTGATGAGGTAACCAAGCAACATGTTAAGTAATCCTAGATATGCAATGTATCTTCAGTACTTACAGCATAATCAGACATCCCTTTTGTTCAGCCAACTGATATCCATATCCAGTTAATAGACTGAGGATTTCTCTTGACAATTCTAGTAACTTGACCCCTGCAAACAGAGCAAGGAGCAAATATCTCTTCTGTATGAAAAGCAGATAAATTGTAGGCTGCGATATGATAAGTGATACACATTTTTAAAGGAGCAAAGTTGTAACTTGATAGTAGTATTTAGTGTATATCTATATATATAAATATGAAAACCCTATTTTTTAACTGTGGCTTTGTTTTTATTAGGCTCACAGTAAGCACAAGGTAAAACTTCTTATGCTCTTAGATGGGCAATGTCAAAGCCCAAGGCCAATCCACCCTGAATGTGCTGGCACAGGGGAGGTCCTGGCAGAGGTGGAGGATTCTTCCACCTTTAAACTGAAGGACATCCCAGTTATTCCAGCAGTAGCCAAGGGATGCTCATGTTTCTCTAGAAAGAAGCCTGGCACAGTGAGAGGAGGACTGGCAAGAGCCTATGCAGAAATAAAACAATGAGATGTTAAGTGAGCCAGGAAGATAAAGGAAGGTTTAAGGGAAATACAGTTTCCTTAATTTAATGGTGGCTTTTTTGAGTTTTGGGAAAATGTATTTCTTTTGTCATTCTCAGCAATTGTTGCAGCATATGGTGTCATAGTTGATTCATTTTGAAGCAGCAAAAAAAAAAAAAAAAAAAAAAGAGGGAGAAAAAAAAATTGATTTCCATGCCATCTCTGTAGGTTTTTCATCTTGACAAATATATGAAATATCTTGTAAGAAGCACATGGCCTTACAGAAACCTGTCTTCTGCATACATTAACGTTCTGTGTTATACCAAAATATTCATAGATTTTGAAAAGTAAAGAGATAAAAACAGCAACGATATTCTCGAAAACAAACCAATCATATTTTCTGTCAGGGAGAGCGCAGTACATCATCCAACTTGCAAGGTCAGGACCTTTTGGAGGGATGTGTATTGTCAGAACAAAGTGCCTTTGAAGTACATATGTGAAATTGTCCAACAGTTGTAATTTTAAATAAGAGATCTTTTGGCAAGCTGCAGTGAGTGCTGGAGCTGTCTCTGAGGCACGCACATGCAATTGCCATGGCTGTCAGAGCTAATAAGAAAGGAAGGAACCAGTCAAGGCACTGCAGAAGAAATAAGAATGATTCTGCTGAGGAAAAAAAAAAAAAAACAAAAAAAAAACCACCCCACCAACAACAAAACCCCCACAAAGACAGGAAAACCCACAATTAAAATCGAACTAAAGTTGCTTCCAGTGAACATTGGTTATCTGGGCAGGCATGAGAAGGATATGAAAAGGGGGAAAGTTATTTCTGAGACTGCGACAGCAGGAATTTTTTTAAAGGTTTGGATGAGAGAAAATGTCTTTCTTTGCTGAAGTGGCCCAGGATAATGCTCAGGAATGGAGTGGTTAGATTTTGCGGGTACATCAAAGCTCTGTTCTGGTTATAATCATGTGACATATGCCTGACATATTTCCCTGCTTTGAAACTATCATCAGTAATCCTTCAATACCAAATCAAATCTCTGAGCAGAGCTTCAGACCCACGAGAAAGTTGACCCTTTGCATGTTTGAATAAAAGTGGTTTTTTAGAGGACAGTCAGTAACATTTTTTTGAACTATTCAATAAGATCTTTTGAACTTGGTCCAGAGTGAGGAACAGACAGGACGACGTAGATGTTCAGCAGAACTGAGGGAGCTGTATGCAATTGTCTGTATCTGCATACAGCCAGGGAGGTTTAAGGAGATGTGGAGAAAAAAGGTATAATTTCTGCCTGTTAACTGCCATTTTACTCAGCTGTGGGTGAATCAAGCACTGGCAAATCTAAAGTCAGAAGAAAATAGAAGATACCTGCCTTGGAAAAATCAGTGTGTTGCATTGGTCCTTGCTTGCTCAATTCAAACTAATTAAAATTTTGAATCACTTTAAGATCTTGAAGTAAAAGAGAGAAAAAATCCTTTATGGTTCAACAAAATTAATTGCAGCAAATAATGAAATACATTACTGGAGGTATTTGACTGAGACATGTTTGAAATCAGTACAGGGAACGGAGAGGCAACTCTCTGGACTCGATAGCTTCTCTAGATAATAAATTTTTGGAGCTAGCTTATACCTAACTTTGGAGGATTAAGGTGTTAAAAACTTGCTTAATACCAATTCTGAATGGATAAATAATAAAGTACAGAAGCATGCTTATGAGGATTTAAAATATTTATTGACCTTATACTTGGTACTGGAATTTAATCATATTTCCCAGTCTCCTGCTATTGCAGAAGGTATCAGCTGTATTTAGTCATAAAATGTTCTAGTCATTAAGAGAAGATTGGAAACTTATGCAGTTATAGGTGGCTTTGGGCCTCCAAAAGTAGTTTTATCCAAGGAAAGGAAACATGGAAAGAAAATGCATAAACATATCTGATCTGAGGCCCAGAAGATATTTTTGGACTCTTGGTAAATAAAAAAATCTCAGTTGACCACAAACCATTTCAAGGCTTACAGGTTTTTCCCTGGAAATAACTGCTTCCTTGTATTTGCTGTGATAGTGAACACTTAACATCAAACAAGTTCAAGAGAATTAATAGTAATCCCAATTTGATCCCCAAGATGAAAATTTTGGGATGATTCAGAGATTAAATTAGATGCCTTTTTTTTTCCTTGGTTTGGTAGTTCCATTGCAGGAAATTGCTTACACCACTGAGAAAAACAGACCTGTTTAATAGTTCAAAGCATAAATATGATATTTACATATATATGAAACGTGTGAGACTTTGAATTAGATTTCTATTACTAATCAGGAATTGCATATCCAACCTGTGGGTTTTGTTTTTTTTAATCATTAAATGAGAAATTGATGAGTGTGAAGGCACTCATATTCCTATAAGAAAATGATCATAGAGAAAATTGTAGTGTGAAGAATACAGGAACTGCCAAGATCCTAAAAATCTTTGAAGTGCGTTTGAAAAGACATCATTAATGAGTAAACCCTGTAACTTGATGGCTCTAACTCTCAGAGCTGAAGGTACAGTACACTTTCACACATAAGGATTTACTGATGGGTACAGGAGTACACACCAAGAGAAATCTGGAGTGAAAGACCCCGTATTAGCTCTTCTGAACTGTACAAATCTTATTTATCAGCCAGGCCTCTTGATGAATCTTCAGTAGCCTTCAGAGTGGCTATGATATCACTTAAGTACCATTGGTTTTCTCACTGAAGAAAGTCAAAGTGATGCAAAATGTTCTTCTCAATATATATGTTTGGATTTGACACATGGGATCAGTCAGCTAGGCAAAGTATGGTAAAACAGAATTGATAAATTAGGTATTAATTCTTAATAAGAAGGTGATTGCAGAATTTGCTTTATAGGAGTTTGTAAGGAATGATATGGACATCAATACTGTGATTTCAAAAGAATTTAAGAGTAAATTTCTTATTAACAATCTTATTAATTTCATATCTCAAAAAAGTGATCATTTTCTCTGAATCTTTATGCAATAACATGCCATAACATATATCAAATATTTATCCAAGCAGCAGATGCATCTCAAGGCCATCCTTGTAGATTTGCATTTAAGAATAATACACATAAACACTGCAAATAATGCCTTTGCATAAATATAAGGAAAAATGAATTTAGAATGGATAAGTCTCCTTTAGTTCAAATGCTTGCTTTTTAATGTCTGTTAAGGAGGAAAGTACAGGCAATCTTACATAAGAAGAAGAAGAATTGAAGAGAACAACAAACTGTTGCATGTTGTCATTGAGTGAAGAACAGTTACCAAAGGAACTTGGAAGCTCATTTTATCCCATAACTGCCTGCGAAATCACTTCCTTGAAAGAAATGTGTAAGAAATCCCACCATAGGCAGACGTGGGTTGAATATTTTGTAGCAGTCCTTAAGAGAGTTCATTTTAAACCCTAAAATATTTTGCTTCGTATTTCTTTCAAAGCTCTTAACATTTAACAGACTTTTATAAATGTTGCTCGTATAATTTCCCATAATTCCTTTTAAAAAATCTCACCGAATTCATACTCCTAAGTAATTGGCGCAATTTATATGGAATTTATGTGAATGCCATTTGTGTGTAATTTGTATAAATTTCCATGAAACCCATTCATCATCATCAGTCATCACATTCCTCATTCTCTTTGCTGGGATCACAGAGCTGCTTGGATGCATCAGTGTGTCCACGACCCCCAAGTGTTAGAACAGTTTCTGGGTACTTTCTGTAGTGAGTGGCTCCAAGTGAAAGACAAGCTCCTTTCCAAAGCCCCCAAAATTTGAAAAACAATGAATAGCAAGGCTGGCAGAGCAACATGATAATCTAGTGTCATTTCTCAGTGTGCCCGAATTGTAGCTGGAGTATGCAAATGAGTGGAAGCAATCAAAGGAATCGCATTTTGCCACAGCTGCAGGGCTGGGTCTGAGCTGGGAACTTCCCTTGGAGGTGTCGCATCCCCCCAGCTCCCTCTATCCACGAATGTGGGCGGAGGGTACTGCAAGAAACTTGTCCTCTTTTGAATCAAGCTCTTTGAGAACTTCAAGAAAATCTCTGATTATAATAATTTGTTTTATAATGTGTCATTCTACACTTATGAAAAATGAGTATACTTGCTGTAATTCAAGTATTCTACAAATACTTAGCTGTACTAAAAGTGTGCCAAGGATACTAAAAATATATTACTTTCCATAAGGATATAATTTCCTAGTAATCAGAAGATATACTCTGATTCGAAAATTGCTATGATTGTTAATGTTGGTGAGAATTCCTAGGGCATCAAAGCAGAGGAATATTTGTGGTGTGAAGCTGCAGATAGGTAGTTGAGATCATCAGTGTTTAAACCATAAATGATGCACCTGCTGGAGAGACTCACTAAGGGAATACTGCAATGTGCCACATTGGTGGTATTTTTACATTTCACAGCAGCTTTATGGTTGGGTTGCCAAGTTCAAAAAACCTTTCACTAGGGGAAGTGAGAGTTGCCCTTTCCAGGAATTGTAGTATTAATTGCTATTAGTTTGAAAGCTTGATTCAGTTTAGTTTTTATTTAGTCCCCACAATCTGTCTTGAGAGTCCTTAGTGTTGTCATTACTTCTTAATAGTTCAGGTGTTTGTAACACGGTGCAGAATTACTAGAGGAGGCAAGCAGGAAAAGAAAATTCAGTGAATGACAGATTGGAAGGCAGCAAAGGAGACAGGTAGGGGATGAAGTATACTGCACATGAAGTGCTAAAAAGAAGCAAGAATTGTTGTGGTAAATAAAGAGGAGGGGAATGAGAAAAAAACCAAGAAACCAAAACCAACACTTAATGGAAAATATCAAAATTTGACTACTCAAGGTGTGTGGTGGAAACAGAAGCAAACCGTATTCAGAACCAAATTTGACTTTCCCCTGCTTAAAGTTAATGTTCTTCTTGTGGTCCTGTCAGAGGGGAAAAGTCACAAAAGATTTTATAATATTATCTCCCTCCTGTTCAGCACCTAACCAACTCAATTTAAGGTTCAAATAAACAGAAAAACCCCCATCAGAATCCAGGACAGCCTATTCTTTCAACTCAGGAAACTACTTTTTCTACTCAGAATAAATTTATTCACTTTTTTGTAGTATCTGGAAGGTTTGTGTCTCTTTCTAAGAAATACACTTCTCTGATGTCAGAATGTATATTGCATTTGTGTTTTCAAAACTGCCAAATTACTGCTTGCTTTGTGTAATCTTTCTGGTTTTCCTGTTGTTTCGACTTTCTGCCTTCTGATGTGTTCAATATATAGTTACTTTTTTACTCTTGTTCTTTCTCATGATTCTTTACAGCCATTTTGTGGCTGCAGCTTTTGCTGACTATTGCTTTTGATTTAGCTGTACATTTGTGGAAAAAAAAAAAAAATGCCATAGCTACCAAAGCAGTAGAAGAAACAGATTTCACAGAGACTTACATAGTGGCAGGAGAAAAGGTCAAGATACTGCATATTTTTAATAACAGACTCAAGTTCTCTCTCATGTACTTGATAAGTTCTTGTTTTGCTGGATGTATTGCAAGACAAAATTTTTTATTTTGTAGCCATGTAACCCCATACTGATCAACCCACAATAATCTGAAGAAGGTTTTAAAGATCCAAATTGAACTGTGAGTACTATTTAATAGCTGCTTCCTTCTAGTAATCCTTCATTTCCATGGATGCAATGTGCTGTTTCAATGATGCATATTTCCTCCAAATTATTTTACATTGCATTCTTTTTACATCCTCTCACCAACAAAATTCTCTGGCCATAGTGACCACTGAAAAGGTGTCTCCATCTACTGATTGTGTTTATCTCAAGCTGTTTCAACACACATAGAAGAATTTAACATGACAAATGATAAAAAAGTTGAAGTAATACAAATCTTGCACTTTTATTTTTGAGATGTAGGCACAGGGTGAATCACATTCAATTATTGCTAAAGCAAATTGGAAACTATAAATTGCTCCCCAACCATCCTACAAAAGATAATACCTAGCTTTAGTTCTTTATTTATCTGCTACGCTTATAGCACCTTCTCCAAGTGGATGGATCATCAGTATTTGACAATTCCAAAGTATTGCTGAGTCAGAAAAAGCCGTTCTGGCCCTACAGACAGTGAAATTACCATGGTTATGTTGGTTTTAGATAAGGGACCTGGGCTGGTGTACCTCAAGGCTTTGATCCTGTAATTTAGCTAATGCAGGACTCCAGCAGGGCTTCCCTCTGGTTCTGAGAGTTTGTATCGATTCTTAGGTATTCAATGACTTAATGCTACAGGCAGAGAAACACACAGATTTTCCTGATGTTTGCAGGTTTCAGGATGTTAAAATTATGCAAATTGAGCACAGTTTGCCCAAAAAGCAAATTAGCATTGTGCACCTGTAGCAAGCATAATATGTGTGTCTCCAGGAAAGTATGAACATTCAGCACATTTTTTACCTCATTAGCACTCCAGGGGTAGCAGTGACTTAATTCTTTGCTGTTGCAAGTTCTGTAGCTGTTACCCACAGACATTTTACAGTTGTCCATATAAAACAGGTTCATCAGAAACAAACATATATTTTATGAAAAGTATCGAGAAGCCAGTGTAATTATTCTTTCTTTTATAGAGTGAATGACTCTGCCGCTCAGGGTATAAAACTTTTGGCATCCTCATTCTAGGAGGCGTAGAAAGAAATGCCACTCCCAGAACTGGGCTGCCTGGCTCTTTGACACCTCAGATTTGGAAGCAGATCCCTCCTATCCAGGATGCAGAATCACAGAGCACCTGTTTGGAGCATATGAGGCTGCCTCTTGGAAAGGAACAGTGGGATGAAAAAGGCCTGGGAAGAACACAATCCAAACTCTTCAGAAATGGACTTGACTGTGACATAGTGCAGAATGATGGAAGAGAATGTAAAATCCCATCTGTTAATGGGATTTTCTCGATTTATGATTGATTTGTTGTTGGACAAAGTGTTGGACAAGTCTCCACAAAGAGTTAATCACTGGTGTGAGGAATAAAAACCATGGGTTTTCCAAATTTTTCTCATATGGTTGAATTAAAGAAGATTAAAAATTTTGCAGTGATCTTGTGCAGTTCCCTGTTACACTTTTGAAAATTTTTGGTTTGAAATCTGTCTTTTAATTGCTCTTGAAGTGTCTTATTATATGAGTAATTATTCTTTAAGACAACTTGGGTTTTGTTTCCTGTTAAGTGAATCAGTCAAAATGTTCACATTTTTTTAGAATGCCTTTTCTATTCCCTGAGTTTTCCTCCTCCTGTTTCTGTCTAGCTTTAGTTTTGTTTAATTCATGTTTATTTTAGGAATTTTACATTTCTAATGAGTTATTTGATATGGTAACTTTTATACAATATGCTTTGCTGAACTTTTCTCTTAGTCCACAATATTCCTGTAGATGGGGTAGGTACTTCTGAGTAACATCAGAGTTTTCATTCTTTTGAATATGCATAAATATACTCTTAAAACATTTCAAAATTCAGATACAGACACAAGATATAACCACATGAAGCACATCAACAGAGTGTGTCATGGAGCTGTGTCAACAGTTTCCTCCCTTCCTGTTGAGTGGTTAATTAGATGACAAACCTCAGAACAGCTACGGACATAAACCTGAAGGTACCTTCTCAATCCACTATTCAGAAAAGCCATCAGTTTTTGAGGGACTGGACAGAGGATTTAATGGAGAGCAATACCGGGAAATAACATAATATCAATATTATAATATTATATGATCTCATCTAAGATTCTTCCTTAAGTGTTTGTCCACCTGTCTCAAAGAATATTATCATATTTCAGGACAGGCTCAGTGCTAGGAGAGGAGAATCAATGACAATACTGAGACATCTCAAGATTTCTCAGTAAAAACTGAGAAGACCAAAGTCTCCTTTATGAAGGAAGGTCATATGAATACGCACTTAAAAGAAACACATAAACAAAAAAAACACCTCTGCCAACAAACCTCAGACCTACAGCATTGTCTAAAAGATAATAGGTCAGAAGTGCGTGTTTCTTGTCATGTATAATGAGAAAGATATCCTGTGAAATTGAAAAGAAGCTGATTCAAATCTGTGTTGGAAAGTTGTTTTTCACACAACTCTGAACTCTGAAACACCTTTGCACATGTTGCTACTGAGATCAAAGACTAAGCAAAATTCCATAAAGATTTGGCTATTCGAATAATGATAAAGAACTTACAAAATGTTCATGATGACCATTGCCAACACATTTTTGAGGATTGGTATGTTTCAAGATCCAACAGTATCCCTAGGATTTTTGTTGGGATGATTGTCTGCCATATTTGTAATATGCAATTCTTCTGTCTTCCTTTGATGCATCTCAACCTGACCATTGTGAGACGCAGCCTGCCAAACTAAAAGAACCTTAATTCTCTTCCAGTGGGGAACTCAGAAAGACCTTTTCCATACACAACTAGACGTGAAAGTGTGTCTTCTACATCCTTTTCTTTCGTTTCAGTGTAGTTATGTTGCTGCACCGTTTTGTAGATGTACATCTGTTCTGCCCATGCCAGGGCTAGCCAGCTGTGTGCCAGCTGTTAGCAGAGCACTATGTGTGAGTTAATGAGCCTTGCTGGGGATTTCTTTTCCTGATAAGTGTTCCAATGGCTCTTAATCAGCAGCAGATTGTCCACTGAGTGATGTATGACATCGTTCTGTGTGCTTTCTCCTCCTTGTGTGCAGCCCTTATGCAGACCTTTAGTGACCTGCTCAGTAAGTATGTGTAGCCAGCTTAAATTCATAAAGTGTCCATGGGCAGATGTGGCTTTGAACATCATATATTTGTTATTTTATTTGTCCAAACAGGTGTCTGCAAAGAATATAACATCTTCATTTCTTGCCATTTTTTTCAAGCCTCAAGTGGGAGTTTTATCACTCAACCTGGTCACATAAATATTTTCACAAAAATACTGGGTGTTACTGTGAAGCAGGCGAAAGGTGTTGTAAGCATCAATGAGACTTATTCAGGAGTGATGTTTTAAAAGTATACATTCATGGTTGCATGTATTGCCTACTGTATTCATCCTGTTCAGCTCATAGCAGACAACTGATTTAGGGATTTGGGGAAAAGACTTCTGATGTGGCATTTTTTTACTTACATAATTAGGAACAGGCAGCTACTGTTTGCAGTAACAGAGCTTAAAGGTTATTAATACATCCATTCTCCCTTCTTTGCATTTGAAAGAATTTATCACTCATTAGTACATTGTCAAAGACAGGATTATGCCTTGGTCCTATGTGCACTCACAGGGAAACCCCTGCCAACTCTCTTAGCTGCTGCCAGGAAGCTAGTGAATAGAAAATAATTTGGGTTTTTTAGGAGCACAGAGAAATAATAAGGGTTTTCTTTAAAAGCAGAGTCCTTAGGAAGAGGAATAGAAGTTGTGTTCCTGGGCAGTACGAGACCTGTGCACACCTCTCAAAGCTGTGGCTGGGGAGCCTCACTCTCCCTCCCAAGAGATCCATGGATTTTTTCCATGCTGTCTTTACTGTGATCTCATAGAGTTCATGCTGCAAGTTGAGTAGTTAACATAAATAACTTTACTGGAGTTTAGATATTGAACCTCTATTCGCACAGGATGTACTGACAGCATGCTCAAGAGTGTGAACCAGAGGTCCTGAAGCTGTTTCAGGGGCATTTCCATTGCTTTACGGTACTCAGTGAACACGACAGGTTCCCTTGAACAATTTTTCAACATTGCATTTATTATGTACCCGTTCATTTTCCTCACAAAATTATTCTCAATACCTTGCCATCACTAAGGCATAGAACAATTTAATAGTACAGTGCCAGTAACAAGGTAAATCAGTCTAAGAAATATTCCTTATGGCTTAAATTGTGCAATATAGAGTCCCTGTGGAATGTAAGTGAAGCTGTGGCAAGGAATTTTTCTTGCATAAATACTGATATTTTTCCCCATTTACTTGATTTTCTCAAAGGCTATGTTATGTAGTAAACTACATTATGTGATGATTGTGGTGTTAGTACAAATTATTTTTAGGAGAGGAAAATATTCTCCATTGGCATGTTTTATTGAAATAGGTGAGAAAAACTTAAAAGCCAGAATTAGTAGTAGGACTTTAGGACAATTACTTAGCATGATGCATAGGTTAATAGCAGTTACATGGTCACTTCCTTGCACATCATATTGAATCATTATCCTCTTTTTTTTTCTGGAAATGTAATTAGTCTGTGATGGATGGGAAGCTAAATTCAGCACTTGGGGTCAAGCCACACCTTATAATGGAATAGCTGCAGAGACTTTCTGCATTTTGAAACATTAATTTGCATCCAGTCTATACAATGTCTTTCTAGCCTTCCAGGCCATGTAAACTTAGAAAGCCATAGATTATCCTCATCAGAGAAATCTCAAAGTAGTCCTAAATATAGTCTCCTCCTGCCCCTTTCACCCACCTGTTTTGACACTGAGTGTTGTGGGGTAATCCAGGATAGAAACCATACCCCTTGTACTTTTTATTAAATAATGATTTCTATTTTTAGGATCTTGACATTGAACTAGTAGCAATCAATACATCTCTCTAGCACAGATAAGAGGATAATGAAAATAAATGTTCTCTAGCATTTGTTTGAACATAATTTGACAACGTACTTCACTAATATTTCTATGTGAAGTAGACAGAAAATTTTCTAATATAATACACTGGAAATATGCTAATTTTTTTAATTTGAAATAATGTGGAAATCTGTTAATTCTAGAAAGCTTTTAGGTGAAAATGGCTTGTTTGATGGTAGAATCTCTGATTATCTGTGACCCAACAGAGAGTGAACTTTAAAACCTGATGTTTTTATTGTGAATATGACATTTTAACACAGACATGCTTTATGAAGATATTAAAAGCATTCCATTTTGTTTCATTGCAAAATGAAAACAAATATTGAACACTTGGGGAGTTTCTGTAAAATATGAAATGCTGGCTTTCTTTTTATATTCTTTCATTCTCTCGGTATTTTTCAGGGCATGTTTTTATCAGGATTTTCATGTAACACGAAATTCTTCATCATTCAGAGAGTTAAACAGAAGAGTTATGCAATATTTAAACCTTATTTAAGACTGTGAAATAGGGAGGAGGTGAAAGATACACATTGTAAAGGCAAAGTGTTATGCCTAGGCATAAAGATTCATTTTACCTAAGAAGAGTGCTGGGTATTTATTTTCAGATAAAAATGCAGCCAGGAATTTTAGCACTGATTTATTTTAAACACTGAATTTTCTGCTTAAATGGAGAGCCTGGGCTCTCTGTCCAGATAATGAAGAAAGATAAGCTCATTCAGGAGAGGCTGAGAGCAGCCCTTGTGTGCCTTTGCCACGGTGGGAGCTTGGTCAAGCTGCCTCCAGAGCTGACTTGTCACACTCCATGGACAGTGTGAGCTGCAAATACAGAGCTCTTGACACAAAAGCAGTTGGGAAGGCTCCTGCACATCAGTGTATTTCCATACTGGTCCTTCCTAACAATGAATTTGAGTTTCACTTGAATTCTTTTTGCCAAATAGGCTGGTCGAGATGAGTGGTTTTGTTCATCACTACGCAGGATTGAAAAATAATTAGAGAAGGAATGTAAAAGTTATGATGATAAAAAAAAAAAAAAGATATTTTTAATATCTGAAGATTTTTCCACTTTACCATATACAGCATGTGAATGAAATCTATTGGCTTTGATGTTTTTTGGGGTTTTTTTTGCAATAATTTTAACTGTGGACTCTTAACTTGCTACGGTATCTACATTAAGAGATAACACTTTCAGTACAGTATGATCTTCAGAGACTTTATATATGAACGCTGCATACCAGCAAGCAATCAACTTACAAGAAAAAAAACCCATTTAATCATTTTAACCAAAGTGATTTTTTTGTAGGATAAGACTTTTTTCTTTTTTTCCCCATAAATTCCTGGAGTGCAACAGAGAATCTCACAGCTACTTCAAAGAAAAATTGAAGAATATGCAAATCTTATTTTATTAGTAAAATCCAACAGCACATTTAAATGTATGGCTCTACTAAAGAGATAATACTTCCTTTTTATTAGTGTTAGGGAGCCCTGGGACTTGTAAGGGTTGGCAGTGTCCTCAGGGCCCTGGCAATTTGCGTACATTATTTGTGTTTTAAAAAACCACCATTGCTCAGTCTTGCCAAGGAGTTCTGAAGAATTCACATCTTAGCTTCTATTCTTAGGCAGCTTCTTTCCCTAAACAAACCAAACAATCCACCTAACAACAGTCAGAGGAGCATCTGGGAAATAAAGTGGAGCGACTCTATAGGTAAGTGTATGTTCTGCCCAAATGAACACTCAGACGAGCATGCATATTTAAAGAAAACCCTTACCATGAAGACAGAAATGACATTTGCATAATGATTTTGCTGCTGCTGCATGATTTACTATATAAATCTTTAATTTGATGTGAAATCCAGTGTACCACAAATAAACAAAAAACCCTTTCACACTTATTTATATAATTATATTCTACTCTCATACATGAATTTTTATCATCTCCAGCTCCCTGGATACTTATGGATAATTTTGAAATACCAGATAGCTTTGTTTCCTAGTTTCTGTTTCCCTTCAAACTATCCATAGTCTTGGTTAATCAATATTAAAATCCCTTGAACCATACACAAATTTCTTTCTCAGTTTCAAGTTCTTTTTTTCCTTTTTAATTCTTTTTTTTTGCATATTGCCTAAGTATTTCTAATGCATAAACAAGATAAATGGTTTATTATCCTAATAAATTGTGTTTGGGAAAGATTAAATTTCTGCACACTCACCACAGAATTTGCAAGGCAGCGTCGCCAGTCCCAGGGCAGGCAGGCCATGGCTGCTCTCCAACACTGGAGTTATTCAGGTGTCATCTGCTTTTTCACCTTTGCTTTTTACATCATGTCAGTACACCTCCAGGGACAGAAATTTCGGGGGGAATTTGAATTCTTTGGGAGAAAAGCAGCCATCAATCTTTTAGGCACATGTACAAAAATTATTAAAGGATAAAAAAAAAAAAGGGTATAATCTACTAAGTTTCTTCTGAGGAAATTCAAGGAACAATCTATGTCTTTAGTCAGTCTCAGTCTAATGAAGACACTGGCCTGGCTGACACTGGCACTGGGGATAAAATAGCTCTTTACAAAATCAGCCTTTTGCAGAAGCTCACAAACAGATGGTGGGATAACAAGCTTCCTGGTCTTGATGTAGAACTTTACCAGATCATATTTAGAGACTTGGATTTTTTTTTTTGTTACTATTGTTCCATTCATGGAAATGAGAATGAGAACACAAATTGTTTATTTGGGGGAAAATATCTGTTTTCTGCAATTACTAGAAATAATGAGAAATGAGAGTTTCCCAAGGGAGATCAAAGGTAACAACTGCATTTTTGATATTCATAATTCATTTCCTGCATCTTCCTTTACACGTGGGATGAATCAACCTTGGGAGCTGATAGCAGCAGGACACCCTTTTCCTGAATATTCATGAATGCATTCATCAGTAGCGTTATGGCTGGGGGTGGGAAGGAATCAGGTTGTGTGTAGTCCTGATTTCTTTATGTTGTAAACAGCAGTTTTGACTCACTTCCTAGTCCAATCCTAATATTTAATAGATGGGGAATGGAGTTGAGGACCACAGAAGAAAAGAAATATATTATTATATGTTTGCTGTCCAGAAAGTGTGATATTTCTGGGAGTAACAGCCCTTGAAACTAAAGTACTTGGTATCAGAAACATCCTGACTCCATTGTCTCCATTCATTTCTACAAATATGAATTTTGCTTGGAATTACAGTTAATTTGAATTTTTGAGAAGAGCTGAAAATAAGTGAAAAACAGCAACTGATTGTAAAGGAGCTCCACGTTTTTGTCTCTTGCTCCTCCTGTTGACTTGTTTTAAAGGCAGACCCTTGAATAATTCAGACAAGTGACTTTCTATAAGATGAATTCCTGAGGAGCAGGAAGGAAACCAAAAACTCGTCCAGTTTTCTTCAGCAACAAGAACTCATTTGGAAACCCTCTTGATAATTCTGAGCAAATTCCTAATTATTGTCAGCCGTTAAACCATGTTATTAATGCTCTTACCAGCAACAGTTTCAGAGTTTTGCTACCAGAGTGTTTCTGCATCTCTGAATAGATTGAGGTCACTTTCTGCAAGGAAAGCTTTCAGTTTCAAGATGCTCAGAGTTTCTGTGAGCATCTTCTATCAGGAAAACATAAGAAAAAAGGAATATATGCCTGCACTGTAATAGAACCTTTGTTACTGTTTTGTGATTGCAGATAGATTCTTTCTAGTTGAAAAGCCAGGGAAGGGAGGAGCCAGGCTCCTCAGAGTTATGAGGAGTGCTGACTCCAGTCTTGCTTACTGAGTTTTCAGAGAACACTTTGGTGAGGGAAGGATGCTGTTCCCATTTAAGTGAGTGGCTTGATGTCAAACCAGGCAGGTTAGAGGTCTAAGCAGAAACCATGTGTCCCTAAACAAGTATCCTATCTGTTCTTTTGTAAGTTTTTTAATCTTTTCATTACCGTTTTTCATTTAAAATTAAGCTGTTTCCATATTTTCTTGTTTCTTGCATTTTTTAATAATTATTTTTAATAGAAATATATATATATATATTTTGTAACAAAGAACATGCTTGGTCTGTTTGCAATGATCCCAGTCAATTTATGTTGCTACATAAATATTTATCAGAAATAGCAAGAACAGGCTTGGTTTAGGCCCACACAAGTGCAGAAAGACCAGCTGCACTCTTCAGAAAGTGCTGGTACCACATGAACTCTCCTTCAATCAAGACTGATGAATTTATTAGCATATGTGAGATGGTATGGGAGCTTCACTGGTGGAAAATACCATAGCAGGGGAAGGGGAGTGGATGAGCAGGGCGTCTTGGTTCAGGGGCTGAATACTCAAGGTGTTGCAGTAGTTAAATCTGGTAGATGACCATCTGAGGTGCTGTCACATTTATTGCTCTTGAAACAGTTAATTCAAAACTCTGAAACACTCATCTCCTCTGATGACTTAAAGAAAATTGAGTGTGCACTAGCAAATAAGGTTCTGAGAAAGACATAATATCAATCTGGTGCGGTAGTATTGCCTTCTTGTTCTCCTCCACCTGTTATGATCTAAACAAGGCATGGAAGATATTAAGTGCTTTTAAACTGTGTTGATATAGACTTTGCCTTAGTAACAGATCTGTGACTCATTCGTTTTGCAGTACAAATAAAATTTTACAGTAAAATTTTAAAAATACCCCTTTAGTAGGCTATGAAAATGGAGGAGGGCCTTGAGGGGAAGCCATGTGAGCAGTGGCTGAGGTCACTCGGTCTGTTCAGGCTGGGGAAGAGGAGACTGAGGGGAGACCTCATTGCAATTACAGCTTCCTTGTGAGGGGAAGAGAAGGGGGAGGCACTGATCTCTTCTCTGTGGTGATCAGTGACAGGACCCGAGGGAATGGCCCTGAAGTTGTGTCAGGGGAGGGTTAGGCTGGAAATGAGGAAAAGGTTCTTCACCCAGAGGGTGGTTGGGCACTGGAACAGCTCCCAGGGCAGTGGTCACAGCACCAAGCCTGACAGAGCTCAAGAAGCGTTTGGACAACACTTTTGGGTACATGGTGTGACTCTAGAGCATGGTCCTGTGCAGGGCCAGGAGTCGGACTCTGTGATCCCTGTGGGTCCCTTCCAGTTCAGCTTATTCTATGAATCTATAGGATGATGCTTATAGAAAATAAAAGTTGAAAGATACACTGGAGTTCAAGGTCAATAATTTCTATTAATTTCTAATATTTACTGTTATACTTCAGTCATTTCAGTATTTTACAATAAAATTTTTACCTCTACAAATCTTTACATATCTTTAGAAATAAGATATTGCCATCAGGCCCCTATTTACCACAATGCCAATCTGCCACTTTAGATACAAAATATGCAATGTCCTCTTCCTGACAAGATGCCACAAGCAATTAATTGCATCTTTTAAACACAGAATATAAATTTGTTAACATCTTTGTGAGAAGTTTCAGAAATAATAATACCTCTGCTACTAAAAGTGTAGTAGTCTCAAGGAAATCCTCCATTTTCTTCAGGATGTGAAAATAAATGTTTTGTAAAGTCACAAGTGGTTTTATATTACTACTTTTCTTTGAAATAAATGTATCTTTAAACATTCATGCAAAATGTGTTTGGTATTTTTACACAGTGCTGATAATGTGGGAAAAGGAAAAACAGTATGGGTCAGTAAAAGGGAATTTAAAATTGTGTAGCTCCAACCCTATAAATAAATGTATGTATATGTATATGTATATCTATATGTACGTGTATGTATCTGTATAAATATATTTTAATTTTATGTCTATATAAATATCGTGCTTTAAATAATGTTTTATTTCTCTATTTATAATTGTATGTTCCATTTAGCAAAATAAAAAACAACTAGATCTTGAAACAACTTCCATGTCAGTTTTTCAATTTTCCTGCTATATAGGCAGATGCAGAAAACCTTTAATTGAGTGTAATGGCATTCCCAATTTGTTTTATTTTGTTACATCACAGATCATTTTGTAGTAAAAATTTCATGCTGAGTACAAATGTTCAATATATTTTCATGTGAAAAGAGATTAAAAAAAAGAATATAAGAAAAGGTAAGCAAAGTAACATACTATTTCCTCTTAGAAAAGTGACAGACGATGTTGTGGTCTAGTTCTGCATTCCCAGTTTCCCCCATTTTTTTCCTGAAGTTTAACATAATTCACAAGAGCAGTGTGAATAAAAATTGCATACAATCAAAATTAGTTATTTATTTGGGTGAGTCCTCAAATGACAGGAAACAGATCTTGACTATAGGCAGCTGACAAAAGTAGGTAAATCTGTCTAGAACCCTCTCAGAAATAGAATCAGAGTATTTCTACTTAAAAAAAACCCAGAGATTAACTGAAATTTATGAAAAATCTCTGTCACTGAGTGAATGAAAGGTAAAAAATATGGAATAATGGAGTGAAGACAGAAAACTGAACATTTAAAATTTTTTAAGATTTCATTAATATTATTTTTTACTATTGTTTATAAAAGTCAGCCACATATACATCCTCCATGAGATCTTTGTGACTCAATTTTCTTCCATTTCTTACATTCCATAACTAATTTTCCTGTGGAATTCTTTTTAAAATCATTGAAATATTTAAGTTTCCATGAAACTTCTGTCTTTAGCTGTTTCAGTCTCCCAGTGCATGGCTGAGAATCAGACACAAAAATCTCTGGTTCTATAAAAGTGGAAAAGGAAGAAGGTTACTTTGCTGTCTGCCTTAAAGCACCTGTACACAAAATTCTATTTTATATTATAATTTCTGCTTTGTTTCAGGGTATTTTGTAGGGAGACCAAAGATGAGTGTCATCTCATTTTACCTTTAAATACCCATAATCACCTTCAATTAATCACCTTAAATGCCCTTTACAATAAATTGAGAGAGAAACATTGGTAACATTGCTCCAGGCAGGGCAGACAAAGAGTATCTGCAAAGGAAGGTTTGTAGGTTTAGGCAATAAATTTCATTAGGGAAACTAAAAGTCTTACAAAAAATACACCTAACTTCCAGGCGAAAATGTGTATGCTCAAGTCTAATATAGAAGAAGCAGCCTTGAAAAGTAAAATAAAATTCAAAGCAATGGATGGATCCCATCTTAAAATGAAAACAATTTTTGAGGCAGTGTTATGATGTTTTTTGAGCATGGCTATTTCCCTCCAACCCCGCTATAGATGTTAATGGGGAGATAAATCCTGCTCCAAACATACTCATGAAAGTATTTACTAGGAATTTTAATACAACAAATTTTAACTGATTTCTATAAAAATCACAACAGTACTTCACTATGATAAATGATTTTAACATGATGGGAATCATTGAATCTGTCATAGGGTCAAGAAATAATACAATAAGAAAAAGACTTATCTGGAAGAAACAGCTGAGAAATTTCCCCCAAAAAAGCAAAGCCTCTTATGCAGTTTTGGTGACAACAAACTTAATTGTTCTTTTTGATTACATCATAATTTAAAGGTTTTGTCCTAAGGCCACTAGGTAGGTTTTCCAAAGTATTTGGACACTTCAAGATGCAAGGAAGTCCCTCAGTTCTTATTTCATTGTGAATGGAAACATCACCGGCTACTGGGTTGGGTTTTCTTCTTAAGTGTCTAAATATCATTAAAAACCTACTCAAAAATTCTGTCCATCCAGATACTCAGCCACAGGAGGAATATTGAAATTCAGCTTTCCTCAGGAAATTAAAATAATATGACTGTGAATCTGAGGGCTGAACACATACTGTTGCTGAAAAACAGGTACTTCACACTTCGCTTTCAAATTTTGGCTGTAATTCAGAAAACCACTTTAATACATGATTAAATCCCATTAAAACTTCAGTGAAAGTTAAAAGTGTTCTTAAGTGTGATCCTTAATAGGAGCTGCCCCTTCCTGGAGCCTTTCAGTTGGAATAAAAACCCTGTACAAGAGGAGAGAAAAAACACCAGCAAAAGTTTTGAAAGAAAACAGTGAAGTCTTTCTCATTGAATGGTTTTGAATTTTACACTGTAGCCTCCACATAAAATGGCAGCAAGATGTGTTTTCCATGAGTTTTCAAAAAATCACTGTTGATATCGGTAATTTCTATATGGAAAAGCTGAATTTCTGAGGGAAAGATAATTTCTGTTAACCTAACAAGTATGTTATTTGGTTTTGTCATGGCAGTAATACATATATATTTTAATCCTCTGCGTGCTTTAATTGATAGTGGATTCAAGTCATGAATTTTATTCATTCAAATATTTGAACAGTGCAAGCCAGAGACAGATTAAAGCTAACTAGGGCGCACATGAATCAAACTCTTGCCTCTCCTGCAAATTTCAGATGTTTGCAAACAGAAGAAAGTTGTCCCCCCAGCTGAAAGGGCTACCCATTTGCCTATTTGGAAAGGTTGTGCTGGCCTAAACACAAATTAAAACCTCTGA
The DNA here is from genome assembly GCA_036785705.1 of Acanthornis magna. Classification (NCBI taxonomy): domain Eukaryota; kingdom Metazoa; phylum Chordata; class Aves; order Passeriformes; family Acanthizidae; genus Acanthornis; species Acanthornis magna. The sequence continues at coordinate 5,134,817 of JAWUZG010000023.1, read as the reverse complement.
TACTGAGTGAGGCTGTTCCCTTGCTTGAAAGTTGCTGTTTCCTTTAGAAATTATGTTCTTTTACTGATAATTACTTTTTGTCATTGTGAGCTCCATCTCTGGTCTTACAGAACCAAAGCAGTTACTTCTGCTTTCATTGAGGCTTGAACTGACATTTGATTTTATATATTGGGCAGTGGATGCTCCAACAAGGGACTTTGGCTTTACAGCTTTCCAATGACACCAATTGCTGTCTAACATCCTTTAATTTATTTTCCTAGAGGAGGAAAAAAAACCAAACAAACCCATGTACAAAATATGTTAAAACCAACAAAATCTCAGTAAAAAAAAACTCCTCCACAGCTTCTGCAGTGCTGATAAAAGAAATCGATTCAGCTGGTGTAAATCCGTGACCTTTGCGAGGGCTCCCACTCACTGCCTGTGTCATTACTCGATTTCCAATGGAAAGAGAGGGCATGACAAGAACTATTTGCAGCCATTTCCAGTCAGTGCTTATGATAGCTCTAACCTCGGGGTCAGGGATTAGTGTGTTTTGCAGTTTAATTCATTGACTATCTGGCCCCAACTCTAGAAAGAAGGGAAGCATGGGAAAGGCAGAGAGGCAGCACAATTCCAAGCAGCATAACTCAGTGCTATTTACCTTTTGGATGGACAAAGTTCAGTCAAGAGACATTTTCCGGGCTGTTGACTGATGGGTGCTGAACGTTGTCAAAATGGACAGGTGGCCTAATGGTTATTTAATATCTATGCCTTTGCTAAATTTTCTATCCAGCCTCAGTCTGTTTAGACATTTTCAGCTGTGGGTGTATGTTTGAGGCTTTGTAGCAGTTACTCACACTATTGTGGTGATTTAATAGAGATTGTAATCCAAAGTTCTAACCAAACATTTCAGCATCCAAATCATCCCTTTGCCTGGTGACACAATAATAAAAAGAAAAGAAATCATTAAGCCTTTTTCCCCCCCAAGTATTTATGCCATGGCTTGGTGAAAGAGTGCCAACCCATCCAGAGTAGTTATGTATTCCCCAAACACTACTTATGTGGCTTCAGAAATTTACTGGCTTTGCTTTCCACAAGTAAATTACATCACCCAAGTAGTTTATGTCCTTTTCCTCCCGATACTGTGATCGCCTAGAATGTAAAAGAAATCTTGATTTTGATTTGTATTTGCTTCATGGTTCGTTCACTCAGCCATCCAGATCTGTCATATATCATACTCTATATTAGTTGTTGGAATCATTAAGTTGCATGAGATGGATAAGTTCCTAGAGGTGTACAACACTCACACAACCAATAAATTTAATACAGGAAAAAAACAAAAGTCTGAGAAATAAAATTCCAGTACAGACAATGGTAATAATATACATTCCTGACAGGTATTTTTTGGTGAATACAAACCTTGCTAGCTTCATTGTAGTCATTTATTGAAGGATTCACCTTGATTTATGTATATAAGTAAAATCACTAAAAAATACAGTAACCATAAAATGATGCCTTGTGTATGTTATACATACAATGTGTTATTACATGTACATATTCCAAACGAAGGACTGCAAAATTGATTCGTTTAAGGTACACTTTGAATAAATTAAAAACACTCTATCAAAAAATGTCTTTTTGGATTAGGATGATAAGAAATTGCAGTCTAATGTTACAGTCATACTTTTAATCATCTTTCCATAATTATGTGTTAACGAGTTTACCCGGCATAGATGAAAAGACTGAGCAACACTGTTACAAGGATAAAAAAAGAATACTAAAGAGAAGTTTTCTCCTGAAAGAAAAATCAATATGTGGTCATAGATCTAAATATAGAGTACATGTAACTTCAGAATTTTTCCTCTGAAAGCTATGGGTATGAAAGCTGCATCCCTTTTTTTAGTCACTTAAGTTTACAGTATGGAATTTATAATTTAAAAATTTAAGACCTTTTATCTTGTAATGAATTAGTAGCTCTCAGTTCTCCTTTACTGAGGCCAGATTTTTAGAATTTCATCTGGACCCTGATTTCTTTGTGTTTTTCTTAAATTTCAGTATATCATCTTCCTCTTTTCATTACATTCTTCCTCCTGTATTCCTTATATTCTTCTGTCTCCCTTGCTGATAGCTGTCTCCTGGTTGGCCAAAGGAATTTCCTTGGTTTCTGAGGAATTTCTTTTCACTGGAAGCAAACCTTTTTCTAATACATTTCTCATGCCTGAGCTATTGAGAGATTAAGTAGGAAGATATCACCATGACTGGATTTCTGCAGTGTCCCACTGGTTCTTCTTCACACAGGTCTTTGGAGCTGGGGGTCCCACAATTATTCCTTTGGAGGTACCACTTTCACACAGTCCGAGCCCTGGGTACCCATGAGATGCAGATGCCACTCCCATAATTTGAGACAAAGTCAATAGAATATGCTGGAGGCTTTTTTTCTTTATCTGAGATCAAAGAGTTGCACCCTGTCAGAAATTGCTTTTTAAAAATTCTTCATTTTCTATAGAATTTGAAATTTGAAAAACACCAAGGACAGACATCTAAGAAAGGCAGTTGCCTTATTTGAATAGAGCATTTAGAATGACCATGAAAAATTAAAGAGCAATTTTAATAAAAAATGTAAAAATAAAAATCTTTATATTCAAAGACAAAGTATCTTAGTGATGGAGAGTATTTGTTAGATAAGTTTAAAGGTTTTTCTTTCCAGTTAGAGAAATTTTAACTGCATAAAAAGATATATGGTGTCATTTCTTCCAGAGCAAAGCCCAGAGCGTAATAACATTAACAATTTGCTCACTTTTTAACTGCATGTTAATTAGTGGGAATTTAGTGAGCTGCACAGAAGTAAAATTCTCAGAAAATATTTAAACAGCCAGCTGTAATTTTTCAGCTGTGGATTTCAGCACCATATTTTAGAGGTTTTGCTTAAAGCCATTTTCTCTATTTTTCTCCTTTTTTTTCTTTTTGTTTGCAGAAAGTTATAACAATGTTTCATAGAAAAGTTTCAGTCTGATCTGAAAAAGCCCTAAAATACTTCAATTTTATAATAGACCTGTGAGTTATGGCCTTATAATGGTGCATTGAAAAAATGTGTTCTCAAGTGTATAAAAAAATAGTAGGGTTTGCATCTTTTCCTCTTAAGATTTTTTTTCCATACCCTGAGACCAGGTTAAGTCATTTATTACTGTACAGTTGCACACAACCTCTTAGGGCACAGTCAGTCAAGATATCGACACACTTTGTACATTCTGTGTCTGCTGGGATCAAAAGAGCTGCAGCATCCCTTTGCTGCCATGGCTTATGAGAGTTTCCAGTGGCTCAGCTCATTTACAGACCTACGAGCTTTTTGCTCTTAAAACTCAGAAATGTCAACAATGGGTAAATCTAACATCTGGGATCTCTCTGCTTCCACTGTGAGAGTCACTGTGGTGCTCAGAAATGAGCATTCAGCAAAGCACACACACTCTCTGGAAATTAATATCATAAATACTAAATTGGGCAAAAAAGTGTAATTTTACTTAAAGATACTTTTACGAAGATTTAAATGATACAGAAAAGTGCTTGGTGAAGTACAGTGCACTTGACATGTTTTATTGTTTTAATATGTTTTTAATAGTACATTTTTACCATTTTTCTTCTTATTCACCAAGTTATTATTAGGTAACTGCAATTAATAATTTAAAGGGGTCTATTCTGGCTTTTAGTACATTTATATGAGTCCCATGGCAGTAATGAGAGTTTAAAACACACAGCATACCCTTTTATCTGGGTTATAACATGAATCTTGTGTCATTGTCCATAGAATTTTAAGAGATGAATTTTCCACATTAGCTTTACATTTGTGCTATGTATGTTTTGGGGTTTGTAATCCTTTTCCTCAGATAGAAACTATGGTCTCGAGGGGATGAGCTACACCAGTTCTTTCCCTGTGAAATTTTCCAGTGCTGCTCCCTCTGGTTCATTCCCCAGGACTGGCAGAGATGGATCCTGGGCAGGCAGGCTTCCAGAACCTGCAGGCAGCATGGAACTCCTCACTGCCCCAAAACATCTCTGCAGGGGCACCACAGGGAAGGAGGGCTTCATCCACCCAGCCCTTAGGAGCTCTGCCTGAGTCTGACCTCAACTTCACGACCCCAGTGGCTCAAAGAAGCTCAGTTTGTGTTGAAATATTGATGAACAATTTATGTTTAAAAGCAGAGCTCTCAGATAGGAGCTGTTTCTGCAGCTTCAGCCTGGCTGTGTTTGCGGGGAAGTCCAGTTGGCTCACTTCTAATTAAATGTGAAATGCAGGTCAGCTTTGTGACAGCGAGGACAACGAAGGAGTTTATGCTTGTGTTCTTGTTCCAAGTTGAAATGACAGAACCAGCATTGCTTCAATTACAAATTAGGCTTTTTCCTATTCAATGACCCAATTCAGCCTCGTTCTTGAATCTTTTACACACGCATTTTTTTAGCCTAACATATAGCAGGATAACTGCACTGCATGTTTATTTTTGTGTGCAAGAGATACACATAATATACATAATATTTGCTGTCAAATGTGATGGTCATATAGGGTACAGGTTCTCAGGGAAATTATCGCTTGTGCTGTCACTGTGCAGCACATACATACCTTTTGTGGATGTTTCATTCCTTGGAAACTACAAAATCAGGAGTGCTTGCACCTGCAGTATTCACAAAAATCTGTGAATTATTATAGTGTTTCAGGAAGACACTTTGTAGAATTTTATCTTGTGGTTCCCTAAAGATTAAAGATCCTATTGCGATTTTATATGACCGAGTAGTAAAAACATGCTACGCAACAGAAACATTTTATAATAACATACTCTATCTATATTTGGACAATCTTCAGATCATGCTAGCAATTTTTATGGTAGCCCCAGATGTCAGATTTTTCATGGCTCAGAGATAAAAGTCTTATTTTTTTATCTTCTTTTCTCTCTTTTCAGCAACTTCTCACTAGCATGACTTCAAGTGAAGTATGTTAGTTTCAGGCAATAAAGACAAAACATCACAGGGTACTCTTGTATTTCTTTTGTCTTTTAACAGTATACATGGTAAGGAGTAGTGGATAGATTGTAAATCGTGGTAATCAAAGAAAATATATGCTGGCTTGAAGCTTGCAAGTGAATTCAGTGTTAATAAAATGTTAATATTTGCTCTGAACGTATGACCAGCTTCCCTTTTCTGTGAATTTACAGGTTTCAGGAACATCCTACACTCTCCATGGAACAGAATAATGGCTTAATTGTTCTTGCAAATGACAGCTTTACTTGGTTGTGAGTTTATGAGGCAGTAAATTTGCCTCATAACTTGCAGTGTTTACCCAACACATCTCTGTGATGCTGTGAACTATTTATTATTTAGTGTGTGAAGGGAAGTGAAATGATCATATAGGCACTCAAAGGAGTCATATTATGAAGAAAAAAATATTCTTCCAGTAGTGTTTTTTGGTCTCTCATACTCTTCCCAGTTTCTTTAAAATATAGTCCACAGATATCAGTGCCCTTACAGTGATGTAAGTGGTCAGATGGAGATGGCTGAAGACCTTGTATAACCAAGAAATATTAAATTTAAAGTTAATCTATGGGCTAGGTACTTTTAGTCATACATGGAAGTGATACTCAGAAAGAAGAAAGAGTGAAGAAAGAGTGAATTATTCTGAATGACTGTGCTGAATTGGGCTGAACAGACATCCAAACAAATCACAGATATATGGGCAAGGCTATACATATACATATATATGTATGTATATGAAATTATAAAACGAAGATTTCCCTGAATTCATCTGAGTTTCTACTAACACGGGACTTGCTGAATGAAAGAGCCTTAGAGATCAAATATTTTCTGAATGAGAAATGATGCCTTTTATTTTATTTATTTTACCTTTAAATGCAATTTGTCACAGCTGTAACATTGAAAATGCTTATACAATGTACTGACTGTTTCTATAATGGTTGCAAATATGCAATATCATACATTACATCAGTGCCATAATCTAATGGGCTGGTACCTAAATTCTGTGAAAATACACATCTGCTCTCAGATTAATTAATTGTTTGCAATACATTTTATGCACTCCATGCATAGTCATTCTCAGTGGTCGTAGTGTATGCTAATGCTAAATAAAGTAGGCAAATCCATCCTATGATGTCTGGTTTCCCCTTGATATACACAAGCAGTGACTCCTAGCACTTGTATGAGCTGAGCCTTATTTATTGTTAACTGAGAAATAAATAGTTCAGTGACAAGGAAGTCCTCATTTATCAATAAAGCAGTTTTGCATGGGAGCAAACAAACAGGTTAAATTAAAATAAAACCATTTCCTCTTTTCAATGCCTTAATCTTCCAGTGGTACTTGTCCCTACAGTCCAGTTCTTGTACACTGGTATAGATAGTCTAGATATATTCCTGAAACTATAATCAGATGTGAATATTATCAGTGCTCTGCATGAAAATAGGGAGAAGTGTGGTTTTCATCACTTCTTCACTCACATTTGTTGTCATTGCAGTCCCTGAAACAGGCTGGTCATAGGAATTTCAGAAACCTGTTTCACACCATATTTATTACTACTTTTCTGGAGCTTCTAGTTTTTAAGTGGTGACTCTAGGAATTTAAAAGAATTTAGGCAATCAGGTCTTTTCAAAACCATTGCATTGCCTATTGAAATATGATGTTCAGGGAGGTCAAGCACTCTGCAGCTGTGGCAGGGGACAGTGAGGTTTTTCTTGACTGTAAGGTACTCTGTAAGTGGATTATTTTTGTTTTTACATTTCTTCAATCTGTTCATTCAATTCTATTGCAGGTAACATGTTCTTTCTAACAGTGATACTTGGCTGAACATTTGCTTTATTACCTTCCATTGCTTCTACAATTATTTTCTGGTTTTAGAGCAGAACTGTGATCAGTTAAAGAGAGGGAAGGAAGGGAGGAGATGGCAGCTGGGGGTGGCAGAGAATGTTTCCCAGCATGCTTTCCGCTTTCTTTGCTCAAAATTTGTGCTGTTCTTACCTTGAAGAGATTAGGGGTGGTTCCCATGTGCTGGTTCAGGTGCAGGGGGTGTGGGATGGCTGCTTGCTCACCTGCTTGCAGGTACATTTTTTGGTAAGTCAACATTTCCTGTGTCTCAGAGAATAATGCATTCTAAGTAACTCACCCTAGGTTTAAACTTAGGAACTTCCAAATAAGACCCTGCACATACGTACAAACCTTAGGTTAAATCTGACTTTCTTTCCAAAAAGCAGGTGATTTCTTCCTGGTCAGAATTATGGCAATCTACAAGCATTGACTCATACTGAGAAAGCAAAGAAAAATTTCTGGATAGCCAGAGAATGTCACAGCATGATTTGAAAAACTCTTTATAGAGGGATGCATCCTGATATTTTAATTATCCTATCTGGTAATGTAATCAAAAGCTAATTATGAATCATAGTTATTTTCAATGATACACTGTAGAAAAGAATTGAGGGCGAAAAATGAGGACAAAATAAATAATACTCTTGTCTGCTAAATCTTTGATTGAGCTGTCCTTCTGATCAGTGTAGACTGCTGACTGACAGCTTTTTCTTTCAGTGCTGTCATTCTCATTATATGGTTATTTGTCTACTTCATCTAATAAGGGGTTATTCCTAGATTTAGGGAGAAATTTATGAACAAATTGAACTGAATCACTTTGAGTGGCTGCTTTTACAGCCTGTAGTTCAACTGTAGTCACAAACATGTCCCAGCTGATATTGCTATTTTGTACAGCTTCAGCTTTTCCCCAGGAATTAAGAGCAATATAGCAGGAAAATCTTCATTCTGTATTTCATGACCTCATCTCTGTAGATCCTGCCTACTTGTTAAGAGCTTTATCCAGCAGTCACCAAGCTCAGTGCATTAAGTCCGCAATCCTGTACAAATGTTCATGTCCTGAGTATTGTTTTTTGCATCCCTCGTGGGAAGCAGGTTCTGTTCAGAATTTAGAATGCAGCGTGCAAAGTATGGCATCACCTCGCTCCGTGAGGCTCACTGTCCTTATGAATTTTTTGTTTGCATTAGCTGCAAAAACAAAAGCAACTGCCTTTTATCAGTGTGTCTGCATACAGTAAAAACTTTTAGATGGATCCTTTATACTTTCACCTGGTTTTGAAACAACATTTTTTTTTTAGTTTTTCCATTGATGATTGCCAGAGTTTGATTTCAAACTCTATTTTTATTCCTTGTTAATAATCCATGGTTGCTGGTAGTTCCAGAAGGTTCAAAGCAAATAGACAACCATAAAATATATCTGAGAGACATAAATACTAGTGCAGAAACCTCTTTCCTCCTTGTCAAGCATGCAAGGGAGCTAAGGTATAAGAATTTTACCAAGTGAATTATACAGTGTTTCATAATGAAATCAGGCCAGCTAATTATCCATTAGTCCATCTGTGCATTCCAGGAGAAAAATAAAATTAAGTTTGGATAATGCACACAACTAAAAACACATGAATAGTTATTTTCTAGTCTTTACTTTTCCTCTATGGTAGAACTGTGCTCAGAACTTGCAAATGGAAAGTCCAAGAGGACTTTAACTTTCAGTCACCATGAAACGCCTTATACTACCCTCTAGGACTACAGGTATTGTCTAATATGAGGCAAATTTTGAAATGCATTCCACATCTTTGTGAGAAGGGATGATATTCTTCTTTTTATTGAAATATTAAAGGAGTACTTTTGTTCCAGGGAACAGAATATTATTTTCTGATATTAAGTAGGCTTTGAGGCACTTTTCAGATTCGAAAAATATTGCCATCTATGACAGTGATAAATGTATGACAGTGAGATCTCACGGTTTACCTGAAGCACAGAATAAACACTGGACAAAAAAAAAAAGGAAAGCTTTGCCTCTCAGGTACCTCTTTAAGCATGGAGACGATTATGTCCTGTCCTGTATTCAAGTTTCTAAAAAGCAACAAAGACAAATATGTATTCCAATATTTCTATTACTTTTTCATTTATTCTGTTATCTTGGACTCAGGTCGAATTTGTAAACCATTTACAGAAAAATTAGTATCTAAACTTTCTAAGGGGACATTGCTGAGTTCTCAGTCAAGTCCTTCCCAGAAAAAAATGATCCATTTTTTTTTATACCTGGAAAAAAGCAACAATTATAACAGATCACATTTTTTTTAAAGTGGCATTGGTTAAGATTCCCAGACCTCACATGACTAGGTCGATATCCTTAAATAGGTATGTAATTTTTCAGTTGTTATAAACTTCCGGTCTGTCTTCTTAAAGACACAAATTCTTCTTGGAAATGTGTGACATTTATTCTATTTGGAATTAATCTCCTTTATGTTGCACAGATTTTGAGTATTTCACTTCCTCTACTGTTTTTCAAGGAATGTGTTTTAGTGCAAAATATTTGCATGATCTAGGTTACTTATTTAATGGATTTTTTTTTTTTTTGGCGTGTTTAATTCTGAAGCTAGGTTATAAAAACAATCACTTAAATTAGTGACACTTATAAATAGCTGTGCAAGAGTTCCTTCCTTCTACATAATAGAAATAGAAAAACCATGTAATAGAACCCATATGGAAACAGCTCAATGCCTAGTGCCTGCTACCACTTCCTTACACATTTTGTTTCACAGGTTGGCATCCTTTCATTAGATGATGAAAACTTTGATTTCCTGGCACTTAGGTTGAGAAGCTGATTTTTACAACGCAAACATCAAGGTCATGATACTTCAGGCACTTTTGGACATGCCTTCAGTCAAGTATGGATTTTATACTTCACTCAACTATCTCTTGGTGCTTATTGACTTCCATTCTGCCTGTTCCAATGATAGGCAGCTGGTATCATATTCCTGTAATTCTTTCATCATTAAAGAAGCACAGAGACTCAGGGATATATCCTCACTCCAGGGAGGCATAAGCACAACTTTGCCACTATTGGCCCATGTAGAAAACCAAGACAATTATTAGAAATACGCAGCTCCACAAGTTGTAATTTCTTTGAAATTTTCTTAGAGTAACAGAGAACATTTCCTTGCCTTAGGGTAAATTCTATTACTAAAGAAAAGAAAGTCAGCCTCTGTTCCTGCATAAGGATATGTACATGAGCGTCCAACACGTGAGTATTAACAACACATGAACGTGAGTATATGAATTTATGCATATACATGTGTCTGGCTAATGCTGCACCTTCCTGGGGCAAGTTAAAAAAGCAAGGGTTTTTTTAAGTTTTAAATAATAATCTTACCAGGTTCTTGACCAGACTCAAAGAAGTTTGCAAACAGTCAGGGTATTAGATCCCTCTGTCTCTGGAGTGTGGAAAACCATTGACGGTGCCATTTTTGTCGCGCGTGCTGATTCATTGGGCACCACGTGTGCAATAGCCTCGCTGTTATGTAATGATCTGCCCACACCACAACACGTACCTCCCCGTCTTGCCTGCCTTCCTCATCAGCCTTGCAATTAAAGTCTGGGCTGATCCCTTCTGGCAGCTCACCATCTGCAAAACGGGACGAGCTGGCTTTGTTGTGATTTCACACTTCCCTTGATTAGGCTGGCTGATGCCTGAGAGCCTTCGGGAGAGCCGCGCACCGCGCGGTGGCTGCGGCCGCGCGTTCCGTGGGGACGAGTGTGCGGAGAGGCGACGGTGGCAGGGTGCAATCTGGAACACACAACTGAGCTGTCCCAAGCTGTTAGCTCCTCTTGCACGTTACGAAATCAATGGTCTGGTTTCGAGGCAGACAGACCTGCCCTCCTAAAGGGAATTGCGCATGCTGTTTTGTGACCTTGCAGCTTTTTTGTGGGGAGATAAATCCAACGGGAAGGGTGAGGCTGGCTAAAGCTCTGCAAGCAGAGGTATCCTTTTTAAATGGCAATGGTTAGAAAATGAAATTCCCTTTTATTGCTGGTATTCCTGTATATCACTTTCTCCTTCTCTGGCTGCAAGACCACAGAACGGAGTTTATTAAGTATTACAGTCAATGACCTGTCACTGTTACTTCTTGAGATTGGCAGCACTCAGAATTGCTCCCTGTGAAGGTTTCTCAAACCTTTTCACAGTCAGATCACACTTTTTAAAGGATGGTAAGCAGCTATTATGGCCATTCAGCTTGCTCTGTTCCTTTGTATGAACTTCCGTAGGTAACTATAAAATCCCCTTTCCATCTCATGTCAACTCTCACGTAAGTGATAACCCTGCCTGTAGAAAGCTATTGTTTTTTTCAATTAAAGATACTGTGAAGTGAAATGAATATGGCCTTGTCGTAGAAATGGCTCCATTTATTTCCAATATTAAAAAAAAAAATGTACTGCATTTCTTGCTTAGCCTTTGCATGGCTTTCTAATACGTAACCCTCTTTTTATAATATGTAACCTAACAAACTTCTGATTCACTTCACTTCTCTGACAATAAACTCCCCTCAGCTGGACATGATTATGACAATTGCTTCTTTTCCCAGCTTATTTTAACATTTTCTCCTTCTACTGTGAATCTCTTTGGGTTAGTTGTCCTTGCTGATCATCATGAGCTTTTCCCAAGGGAGCAAGAGGGTTCCTTTTTAACAACACAACTTATATAGTGAGTTTCTCAAAGTTAATGCACTAGAGCAACTCATCAATCCATTTTTGTCTTTTGGGAAGACACTGGCTACACACAGTCTTCGCCTGTATCTCTGTCTCAGCCCATCAGACTGCAAACCAATTTCACGAAGATTGAATACAGAAACAGTATTTTCCATGTCGAGAATGTGGTTTTGTTTTGAACACATGGAATGCCCGAAGTTGTGGGTGAGAAGCCCGCAGAAATTTAATCTCTGATATGCTTTCTTGGTGTGTTCTCGAGAAATTTTTAAGTCTCCAGTTATTTCCAAAGTTGCCAGGGCATTATTGCCATCCAGCAGCTTGCTATCTTCTTACCTTAATTTCTGATATTACCTGGAACTGTGGATTTCCCTGTGCAGGCAATCCTTTTATGACTCTAGCACATATTTAATATTTGATGCTTCTATCATTACTGGTGCTGCTCTGAAGGCTGCTGGGCATTACACCCTTAAAGTGTTAGTACAGCAAGTTTCCCATCTGAATTTGAAAAATTATTTTTGTGGGGATAAAAGTAAAAAAATTTACTGAAGCTCCACAGAAAATGGTTCAGAAAAAATTTGGAAATGTTCTGGAGACTAGATTTGACATTAATAATTGGTAGTTTTCATCTTGACACCATTTTAAAAAAGCATAATAATGTGAAACATTTTAATTAGATCAAATTGAAATATAATTTGATGAGTGTACATGAATATGGTAAATAGATGTGATCAGTATTCTGTAGTGATTCATTATTGAGTTATGCCATGTAAAACAAGCATAATAATTCACAAAGAACAAGTATTTTCTTAATACTTGCATTTTTTTCTGTGCTGTACTCCAGCAATTGTTTTCCTCTTGAATCCAAATAAATTCAATATAAAGGTATTTGTGAGGTATTTGTGTGCACTTCCACATATTGGTGGAGAGATGCTCATCGTATTAATAAAAATATGTATTCATAATGTGGTCACCTGGAGGTAAACTGACATATGCCTCAAATGCTTGACATACCAGAGCCATTCTCGTTAAAAGTGCAAAATTTCTGAGTGTTTACTGACAATAACATCTATGCACCCATGAGAGTGTGACTGTAATTTGTGTGTCGCTCCTTGTGTTCAAGGTGCCTTTATTAATTTGGAGGCTGCCTAAGGAAGGTTGTCACTTTTAACTTCAGCAATTAACAACTAATTTAACACCATGAAAAGTTCCAGCAGTACAGGGATAACTTTCATCAAGACCCTAGGATATAAAAATACAAAAGGAGAACAATTTTTGTGATCACACCTGTAAATAGTCAGTGGAATCAACCACTTTTGAAATACAATTTGCACTCGTGTCTTCATTAAGTTTTGTCCATGTGAGAGAGCATCAGAAGCCCTGTTAATGCCAAAAGCTAGTCTCAAGTTTAGAGTTATAAATTCATATTTTAAGCATGGGAGAATCTATGCCAGAAAAAAAACCAGCACTAAGAGAAGAAAAATTACTTTGAAGTACAAGCCCCAATGAAACAGTGTTTTTAGTAGGATGGAAAAGAAGGGCAAAGGCCAGTCACGAGAAGTTTTGCATTATGTGAAACTTTCATCATTGCTTAATAGGGTTATTTGTGTGAAGGAAATTTCCAGGAGGAGATCTGGATTTTTTTTTTTTTTTTTTGTTTTGTTTTGCTTTTTCAAATTTAGGAGGGATTGTTCCAAGAGAGAAACAATTTATAAATCTGCAACTTTAAAAACTGCTGTGCACAGATCTGGCATGTACTTGATTTTCAATCTGTATAATATAAGCTGATTGAGATAACATAACTGTGTATTACTTTTCAGCTGAAATGAAGAGAAAGGATTTAGAAGTCCGTTCTGGCATTTCCTTAATATTTTCCAGAACCACTTAATCTTTCTTGTAATGCAATCACTGCCTACTTTCCACCTGAACAGATTTGCTTTACTCTTGCTTTGTCTCACCATGTCATAAAAAATTTCAGTCTTTTAGGGATGACAGCTACACCATGATTTCAATGGCCTTTCTGTTTAAGGCACTTCCTCAGGATAGGGAATCCTTTGTCAGGGCCATACAAAGACACTCACTGCGCTGATGGTCCTCAGCCTGGGGAAGATTTTGTTTGTCCATTTGATTTCAGCACAGTTAAAGCCTATTTGGTAGATTGTGTCTGTGCTATAACTGAACTACTGAAGACTCAAATTCTGATAGCTTCTCCCTGAGTCTTACAGCGGGTCTAGCTCTTAAACAGGGTTGGGTTTTTTTTTTTTTTTTTCAGCAGTGAACATTGATTGTGTGAGAAAACAACTGATTTCCGTAACTGCTGCACTCACAGGAGTGGTGCAGCAGCTGGGGTGGAGCTGCTGGTGAGGCTGAGTGCAGACGTGATGCTCACCAAGAGAGGATTAGTTGAGAAACTAAATATGAAGGACACCTAAAATAGCCAGAATTGGGAGGAAGGTTCAAAGTCCAGGCACAGAGGAAGAACAAGGACAAGACTCCGCAATCCATGAACTGAAGCAAGAGACACAAGGAGCGATTAAAGATGAGGAAGAAACCTAAACTGGAAAAAGGAACTTAGGACAGCAGGAGGGAATTGGACACAGCTAGGTAAAAGCACAGGGCAGGAGGAGATACCACAATGCTCACTCTGGAGGAACAATCAGGAACATAAAATCAGTAGGTGTCTGGTCCTGGGATAGCAGTACCTCCTCCTGCAAATCTTGCTTCCCCTAATTTATCAGAACTGTAGTGACACGATTTGCAAATTATAAAGTTCCTTCTGAGTTCAGGTAAATACTATCCGCTCATTTTTCAGATGCATTGCGAAAATGATACAATTAATATTTATGAAGCAATCAGAATATTCTGTGAGTCTGAGTTTTGTGATTCTGGGATGTTATACTGAAAGGCACCACAGAAATTACTGTGGGAAAAGCAATGTCAGTTTTCAGGGCTGCATTTGATGTGGTAAATAAAGCTCTCCAAACAAGGCGAGCACAAAATATTGACTACTTGCTCAGTAAGTGAGCCACATCCATATTGTGCCCTGAGGCAGGCATTCTGTTGGAAAACCAGTGTGTGCTCATGTAATTAAAGAGTATCTCGTAATACACCCAAACAAAGGGTTCAGATGAAACTGGCACTCCAGACTTCACTCCAGTATTTCATAACTTTGGAGTTCTTGGCTTTACAGCTCTAAAAATGGCCATTTATAACAGTGTGCACTGCACACAGTGAAGCACCTGGATGCCTGGAATGGCTGCAGCTCCCTATGACTTCTCCTTAAAGGAGCGCTTGAATTAGTTTCAAAAGTCCTGTGAGCCTGAAATAAATTGGCACAGCTCCTCTATATATGATATATATACAGACATATATATAAATATATATATACACACACATATATACACATATATACACATATACACATACACATACACATACATATACATATACATATATAGAGAGACATATATATAAACAGCCCCTCATGTTTTCTTCCCTGTCTTTTGAGTGGGTCAGCAAGGCTTGGCAGATTAGCAGCCATTTGAATTATTTACTTGTTTTTCTATGGAATGGTCGGTATGGTAATAAAATGCCTTATAAGAGTAAATATTAATTCACATTTTTATATGTACTAAAACTATCCAGTTCAAATAAATAAGTAAAAAAATAATGAAAGTCTGGACTGGAAAATGTGGGTGTTTACATTGTGTACTATTTTGCTTTGTGCTAATGAGATTCCCAGGAAATAATTTTCTTGACATTTTAATGTAAAGATCACATGACCACTAGCATTAATTATTTCCATGAGCTAGTTAGCAAATGAGTCCTTCAGGGCCCATGATGTTTAAAAGTAAATTAATCCCCTGAGTTTTATATGATTGTTGGATGATATTTTTGCCCGGCCATTAGTTGTGGAATAGCTGTTCTTACTCTAGTTTTTACAGGGAAAGGTTTTAAAACACCTCTGCAACCCTATATGCCTTGTGATCACTTGAAATTAAACATAAGGACCATCTTTTGACAGAAAAACGTTAATGTCTGCTTGCTGAAATCCACTAAAACAACACAGCATGATATGAGCTTGCAGCATATGTTGATTTCTTTTTGCAATTTTCAAAAAGCATAAAAGCAGAAGAATTGCGATAATACAGTGGGGAAAATATGAGTGAATTGGAAAAGCATTATTTTGTATATAATTTTTTCTATATCTGACAGTAAAAGCAAAATTGTCACTTTTATACTCTGATAAAACAATGATTTACTGATACAAATTGGAGTGAAAAAAAAAGGCCATAGTCACAAAAGATTGTGACAAATGCTGAAAGATGCATTAAATGCTGTAAAGAAATACATACCTTGGAATGTCTAGATGATAATGTATTGCTCATGATCCCTATTGAAATTCTCTGGATCATCTTTCCCCAGAGCCTGGGGTGTTTGGGGGAGTTCATTTTTCATTCTAGCCAAGAATTTATGAGCATTTTTAGCTCATCTTGTGTGAAGAATCCTATGCCAATGTTCAAATGGATGCAACAGAGACTTGCCCTCTAGAGTATCCTTTGAGAACAGGCAGGAGAATGTCATCGGTTCAGTCTTGTGCACCTGTATTATTTCTAGAGTCCTGCTTAACTCTCACTGACTGTGCTGATTTTTCCTGATTTTTTGCTTTATACCCCTTTGCAGCTCTTTTAGATGGCAACAGCAAAACTTTGTTAAACTCCTGACTTCCAGGAACAGTTGGCAGGAAAAATGATAGCTCAGTGGGTCAGAGAAGGGAGGATATGGACCACCTGGATTCCAGTTTGCCAATTCAATTCTCACCCAGCTTGATTGCATTGGAAAGATATTGCTGTCTTGGGCTCTTTGACTTGTGTACAGCAACTTAATACCCTCCAACCACTCTCAGAGGTTTTCATGCTACACCAGAGAATGCTATATTTGGAATTAATTGGAAGTTTTGGCAGGCTGGCCAAAGTTGTGAAGAAAATGAGCTATTCCTTAAACCCAGCAATTAGCAAATTCAGTTGTTGCCTAAGGGCGCATTGGTGGTAGGGAAATAGGGATAAAAATATGAGATTATTATTTTGTTGCCCTGAGTATACTTGGATTATTATAAAAATTCTTAGCTTTTGTCTCATGACACTCTGCTTTCAGTAGGGATCCAGACTCTCTCTCCAAGCACCATCAACTCTGAGCGTCTGTTCCATGCTGAAGGTCTCCTGTGAAAGGAATCAGTGTCCATCCTTCCAATTTATTCTCCCACGATTCTTTCCTGATCTGCTATCACCCCGCAAGAAACGACAGCGTGTCTGATGGCTCGTTTTGCACCTTCTGGTCAGTACAACATCTCCTGTTGGGCAGAGTGCAAGAGAATTAATGCAAGCAACTCTGACACATAAACAGTCTCAGGAACAGGCAAAATGCACCACCATGGATTGGCTACACTGATGACTTGTGAATATTTAATTGGATAATGCCACAAATACTGTGACAGTTTATCACGGTAGCTGCAGATATTGGCTTGGTTGAGAAAGTTTTTACCAGCCATTGAAATTACTGCATGATCACTGCATCACATTCCCTTTCATTTTACCCTCTTTTCCCCTCCCACCTCATTGCTGACCCTGCATTTGCTGTCCATCTCCTTGAATATCCTTGTGGCTACAAGAACACTCAATAACTCAAAAGACGAAGCCTCACAGCAATACAGATATATCCTGTTCTGTTTCCTTAGTTCTCCGTATGTCCATTGGTACACTCTTTCTCTCGAAGTAAAAAACAGGAATAATTTCAAGGCTGTGCCTAATGCAGGATTATCTGGGCAATGACTGCTGCTTATGCTGCAGGAAGGAAAGGGATGCTTTTCACATCCCTTCTCTGCTTCATTACTGGTCTCTGTGCAGGGGTCTGTGTATCGGTTGGCACTGGGAAATTAAATGTTTCAAAGCAGTGGTGTCCACCAAAAAGTTCATTATTTATGTAACACTGCCTATGACCATAGTTCTGGAAAGTCCCCTCCAAGACCACGGTACAAGTAATGCTAAACCCACTGGAGCATGGATATTCCACGCTGTTCTAAATCTTAAGGGTTAGAAAATAGTGCACCCAGCCTCCGCTTTTAATCTGACCAGTGCTGTTAGTGATACCTTTGCCACATTAGTAGACTGACTAATATCTTCATTAGACTACTCATAAATAATTACAGGTCACTTCTTGTAAAGTCTGTGCTTTTGCACGATGTGCATTAGTCAGGAATCGTTGTTGCTCCGAGACACAGGGTAACAGATGGCTACAGCAGTGGTAGGAATGACTGTCTCTTGCCTCAGCAGCCTGAATGTCTAGTCAGTCAAGAAAATTAGTTTGTTATGCCCCTGATTTATTTGAACTTTGCCTATTTTGACTCTAAAATGCACATGAATATTAAATTTTAAACACAGTTCTTACATTTGTTCATTTGAAAGAAAGGGATTATTTCCATAAGGAAACACATTATAATTTCTACGCCTAACTTATAAAGCTGAACTGATAAATACTTACTCTTTCTCTCTGTTTGCAAAAAAAAGATACTATAGAGTGCAAAAGAAGTCTAAGAAGTCACTTAGAAATATTCAAATTTAATATCTTACTCTGAGTTCAAGGCTTATCTCTGAAGTTATATTTGTGTTATTATTTTTTCATGACCTTATTAAGTTCAGTAGATTTACCTGGGTTTGCGGTTTTATAGCCATATCTAATATAGTATGGGTAACTCCTCTTGATGAAGCCAAACCTCTGGGTTTATTGCTGTATTATTACCATGCCAAGGGGCAGATGGAAGGTGCACAAGAAAAACATTGGGGTTTGGTGAGACAGAGAGCAGTGCATCTTCTGGGGTGCTTCTCCTCTGATAAAAAAAAAGTCCCTATAAGAACAACTTCCTCTGCTCCCTGGCCAGGCTTTCCTTCTGATGGTATAAAAGGCTCTAGTTGCTGTCCTTTAATCTTGGAGCATGAAAAATACAAGCCTTCATTTTGTTGCTCCTTGTTCGGAAGCAGATGCCAACTTCACAGCCAGCCTTTCTTAGCATCAGTGTGCTCACAACAGAGGCTTTCATTTTTCCCCTTGAATTATACTCTTTTTTAAAACAAACAAACAAACAAACAAACAAAAAAACTGACATCTTCAAAGGACTACATAGATCAGCTTGTAGAGAATACATAATACATAGTGATAACTGACAGTTCCATAGAAGAGAGGCTTATTTTTCATTGAGCTCTCTACAGTGAATAAAACTATGCAGTCAGAGGCAATTGAACAAGGAATGTCAGCTTTTCACAGTTTTTCCCAGGTGTAATAACAATATATATTGTGGAGAGCAGGCCTGATAGTGGTAAATGTCCAGACAGTTCACCAGAAAAGATTCATTGCATTATAATGTCTTGATTCATAGGATAAGAACAATCTCTAAAGAAGAAGATACAATTTCTCCCTTACTCCATGTTGGCTGTGCTTATCCTAACATCTTTAATCCCATACATCTTCCATACAAAATGCCAAGGCAGCACAGCCTGCAAGAGCACAGGAGCTTGTGTCAGCTCGCTGAGGGAAGGCAGCCTCTCTGCTCCTTCCGAAAGAGTGACCATTCCATCAGGCACATTGAAGCCTAGAAATCCTACGTTGCAATATAAACAATTGTTATGATTCCCAACCCAGCTGGTGCTGTCAGGGATAAAAACCTGCAGTAATTTGAATGCAGCAGGATAAACACACTAGACACTAATTTGTTCAGCTACCGTTCCAGCTTGTTACCCAGCTTTGGCAGATATAAGTGCTTAATTACAGTAGTGATGTCCACAAGTATCACAGAAGATGGTTTATCAGGTGTTTATAACACCAACAAACATCAGGCTGAAGTACAACAAGCAGCAACTCAGCCCTCTAAAATTATGTGCATAATATTGTAAAATGCAGTCAGAAAAAGAATTATTTTTCATAGGTAAGTGGCAGGTTTCATTCTGGTGGCTGGATTATGGCCAATTTATGATGGGACCTATACAAGACTGGTGGGACCTCTGTGTTTCCTGCTCTGGTCTCCCTTGGCAATTTCTTCAAAGGATAGAAGCCAAGAGTTTGTAAGCCCATAGCCCTTTTGTTTCAGAGAATTCAGAATAAAATCAAATTGTAAGTAAAGCAAGCTCTGATTTTTCTAGATGCCTTATGAAACAGAATTTTCCACTCAGCTCGGTATATTATTGCATTTAATTATATTTTATTGATCCTTACATTATTATTTAAAGATAAAGAACAGGGCTATTTGAGCAGTGGCTTTGCTATGGAGATATGACACAGTAGAAGCCTCCCTTTCATTTTTGCACTGAGCTACACATTGTCAACACCCTTCAAAAGAGCTACTGAATGGTTTTCTCAAAGAGAATAGATGTGTACTTTATAAATACAGGTAAGCCAGTTCCCCAGTCCCTGCTCTTCTAATACTTGAACACACTTGTAATTTGTTAGCAGGTTAGAAGGAGGCAATTTGTAACTATTGGCTTTGGCTGTCCAGGAACAGTGCCCCTTCCATCTTATTTTATCCCCCCCTCCCCAGTTCCCAGTGACAAGTTTGGGTTGCAAATCCTGGTGACAGAGATTGCAATCTCCCTCCTGCCATCACCTAGCAGGAAGGGTCTTTGCAGTTGACATCCCAGTGCTGTAGCATGAATACTTTGATTACAAAATAGTTTCTGTGTTTCCTCACTGTGAATGCAAGAATCCATGGCACTGGAAGTTGGGCAGTATGAATAACCCACAGTTAGCAAGTCAAAAAAAGACAACCTACAATGCCACATTTCAACACTTATCAATATATGAGTGTAATTCTTTTGAAATTTATTGGAGACATAATCACATTTATCCTTCATTACCCCCAACTTATTAAATATTTTCAACTAATTAAATAATATCTATAAAAATTTTTAAAAAACCAAAACAAATTACCCCAAGAATTTACAATCTCTGAATGAGTAGTACAATTCAAGTTTTCTTTTGATATGCTGTCATTTTGCTGGAACCCAGATAACAAAACATGGGTTAGCACATAAAATGTGTGTGCATGCAATTAAAATATCGAGAAATGTATATATTTAGGAGATCTGGGGGAGTGAAGAAGCAGACAGTTTTTCCAATTAAGTATTCTTCTGCAATGTATGAATGCTAGGTGCTGACATGCATATACATATTAAATTTTCAAATGGTAGAATTAAGTAAACTTGTGCAATCAAGACCTTTGTGTAGACTTTGGGGGAAAAAAGGGACCATTTTGACTGAGTAAATATACAGAAATTTATCCTCTGACACTAAAAAATAGATGACACTAAAAAGCACTGGCTACGTAATTCACACAGAGTTGGGTGAGGTAATTAAGATTTTGAAAAACCCACTAGCTGCCAATTTGCAATTTCAGACAATTTAAAATTCAGGACATCCATGGTAGTTATGATTTGGAATCCTCAGGATGTGGTGTTGTTAATGAGCTAATTTTCAAGGTCTAATTATACCTGAAAAATCTTAGCCTGAGACAAAAAAAGGTTTTAAGTGAACTTAAATTGACAACATTTTACACAGAGCTTAGGCACTACTCATTAGAGCCCAAGCAAATAAAGAAGAAATATTGCTGTATCCATTCTGAGCTGGATTTCGCTGCATGCCTGAAAATATAAATTTCAAAGCAAGTGTGTTTGTTATTTATCTCTGGGCAGACGGACAGCCCTAAATCAGTGCAGCACTTAAATCTCACTTATACTCTGTTTTCTGAATTGTAGGAAGCCTTTCCCAGGCTTTGTGGGTGTCCTCTGAACAGGGGTGAACTCTCTCACACCGAGTATCCCTCGTTCATTGTGAAGTAGGACTTAGGTAAAATTCTCCCATGCTGTAAGTGGCACTAATTATCAAAATCATGTTTGCTTTGTAAATGTATCTAAACCAGGGTATATCTTATCTCAACTGAAAGAAGCAGGACATTCTAAGCATTGCCAAATAAAAGATAATTTTATCGTTTAGACCTCAAGCACAGGTGTGAGTACAGGTTACTTCCTATGGCTGCTAAGGACAGAGAAAGGCTCTTTTCACACCATTAGGCTGAAAATGGGGACTGTGGTTAGGGAAAAACCAATCATATGGCATAGTTTATAGTGCTGTAGTACTCCTATTTCCAGAAGAATAATACTCTTGAAAGATTTTTTTTTTACCAGTGGTATCAATATCCTGCAAATTTGATGCCCTTATTGTTGACAGAGATTTCCTTTCAAAGCACTTTATCAATCAACAAGCAGAGGACTCCAGGTACAGAGACCATGTGTTATCTAAACACAGGGAGAGAGAGTTCTGCCTTCCTTCTAATGATTTTCTGTGCATTCAGAACAGCTTTTTGTTGTTTGATTTTTTTTTTAACATACATTTGCACAAAATAATCTAAAGCAGAACAAAACAATTATGTGGCAAAATTAATTTCATCTAATACTCACATTAATGACCTATTTTTAGACAAAACACTGATTATTATAGTACCTCTCCTGTAAAGTCTTCTTTTATGATTATGTGAATGGATCTTTCAAAACCAGCTGAAACTGCCTGTATTTGGCACAATACAGTAATTTTGATTGCCTTTCTTTTGTTCCCCCTAAGAGCTATTTTTCATTTCTCCTTCAGACTAAGAAACTCCTTTTATTTTAATCTGATTTTTTTTTTCTGGCATAGAAACCATCAATAAGGAACCTGCCTCAATACCAGAAGAGAATGACCTTTGCATTCTTAGCTGATGATACTGCAGAAAGGTTTGACTCTGGTGTCAGGCTATTATTTCTCTACGTTTTCCAACTATGTGGAATTTTCCTAATACATCTATAAATAAAATTAGATGAAAGTCGTTTATTGTAAATGAACACAGATGTCTATAGTTCTGCTTGAATGACAATGCCTTCCTTCACCAAACATTATTTAGAGAGTCATTACAGGCTTTACCTGGAACAATTTTAAATGTAGGGAATGACTTGACAACTTGTGAGTAGGGGTGTACAGCAGCATTGCTTCTGTGTTTTGGTGAGATATAAAATAACTGCACTCTTATCTGAGCCTTTCTGAACCAAACAGATCCATATACACCTTATAGATCCTTTCATCATTAATGATGTATGTTGCTGAGTTTAAATCTTTGATTCATTCTGTCCTGCCATATATGTTCTTATATATCACTATTCCCCAGCTTTGGGGAGCTGCAGAAATGTCTGGAATATATGATAACTGAGACCTTGTGCAGGTTTCCCGTGGCACTGCTGGACTTCAGTCCTAGACCATTTAACTCTTTTCCTTCAATTTTTTTCTTAATCATTTTAATTATGCTTCATTACATCCCCAAAATTGCCAAATGCTAAGGTTTTTCATGGGGTCATTCATTTTAGCAAGCTGAGCATTGCACATACTGCAGCAAAAGCTGAACACCAGGCAATTTTACATTAATCATACATTTTTTACTTAAAAATTGCAAGGGAAATGTACATTCTTATCACTTATGGCAAGTGCTTCCAAGTAATTTAGTAACTATCTGCCTGGATCAATTGTATTTCTTCCCAGCTGTGCTAGAAGCACCACAGCACTATGAACCTGAGAAAGCTCAGTTTCCTGAACAAATGACCTCTGTCCCCGTGGCAGGCACAGCACTGTGGCACTGCAGCTGCACCATCAGCCATCCCAGAACCACAGGACTGCAGGAAGCCTTAAGGACAGCCAGCGGAAAAACTGCAAAGTTGATTTTATTTCACTGTTTTTTTGGGAAGCCACCAGTTCATTGTGAGTCAGTGTCATCAAGAAAGATGGTAGCTGGCTGCAAATTCTTTCTGATATTGTTGCCTGCTGCAAGAGCAAAGTGTGAGTAGATCAGGACACCATACTGGAGTTACCCCTGTGTCTGGATGCAGAATTTCTATGTAGTCAAAGTCTTAATGTATGGAGGTCTGATTTTGTGTTATTACCCTTTGTTATTCCTCTCAGAAGACGAAAGATCAGTCAATCTAGAGTGGCAAAACTTCATTATTTTACTTTGTTTAATTAAATATGGAGGTCAATCAAAGCATGTAATTACACTACAGTGCCAAACCACCTCTTGTGGCAGCTTGGGGACAATACTACTTATGTGTAATCCAAGTGTGTTTCTCTTCACAGAAGTAAGGAAATCAACTGAGGGAAAAAATTCTATAAATGTAATTGGAAAAGGACTGTGAAAGCAAAGGGTGGTATTCCTCTCATCTTTAGTCAAAATAATGTGATGAAACAATCCTTCAGCAGGTGCCTGTCTGTATTGGTGATGGGAAAGAAGTCAGGATTAGCACCTTGAACAAGAAACATGGATCTGTTGTAAATAATGTAAATCCAGTAGTAAGTGTCAGCATTTTGAAAATATAATGGGCTTTGTCCCTTTATTTTTCATTACTATTTTAGGTGACTTTTTGTGCTTGTGTTATAAATTCTATAATAAAAAGGAGGAACATCTAATCCTATAGTAAAAAAATCCTCATTAATATTAAGACATGCTAGGTTTTGTACTCTTTTGAGACTCCTTATGTGCTTGGATTTGCACTGCAAGCCTGGATCCTGATACAATGTCAAGATTGAAGTCTGCCTGCCTGACAGCCTTTCTTACTTTTTGCCATTGCTCATGATGTTTAAGATCACTACACTTTGCTGACGTGTTAAAAAAAAAAAAAAAAAAATTAAATCTGTTTTTGCTCCAAAACAAGCTCTTACCTTTATTGACAAATTTTGCTTGTTTTACATACTTGTTTATGATTTACTTTGAAGTTATTTTGTCAAATTGAAGTGTGTACAAGACATAAAGTGTATAGTAGAGAAAGCAGCTATAAAATCTTCAGACCTGTGATAGAAAAAAGAATAGGTTCTTTGACATTGCTTCCACAATCTGAGAGTGAAATGTATAAAATACCAATAAAATCTGAATATTAGGCTGAATGTTGAAACATTTTAAAGATTTTAAAATAGCAAATAAAAGACTCTCAGCTTGAGTCATTTGAAAAAGAGACAAAAGAAACCACTTTTCCGTACACTTTCTGTGACTATTAAGTACATAAAGACTTTGTATGTGTGCATAGCAGACCCTAACTTTTGCCTGCAGCTCTCCCCCTAGTTTTTACTGCTAAGCACAGTTTACCAGGGAGAGAAACACTTGTGACAGCAATGGTCTAGGAATTATCATACTGAAATGGTTTCCATGGAATGGCTTTCTGCAGGGGTGTGTTTTGGATATTGTGAAGGGAGGCAGCCCTTCTTTTACGTTCCTTCACTCCTCCTTCCTTTAAGTGGGCTGCAGTGTAGAAATCTTTCCAGCTGTGAGGATAATCCTGATGGATGAGCGTGAGCAGTTGTTGCAGTTTTGCATCATGTTTGCCTCATCTCTGCCACACAGCATTAACATGAGAATGTCTTTCTTTGGAAGCTGCCACTTTACTGTTTTTAGTGGGTCTTTAGTATATGTGCAGTGCAGCATTTCCTTAACCCAAAGGACTTCACTGAGGCATTGTTGTATTGATGCAATTTATCTTAAAAAAAAAAAAAAAGAAAAGAAAAATAAATATTTGCCCCCCTAAAAAAATGTATTTAAGAATATAGCAATGATCTCTTTTTCTAGCTTGGACCTGTTCACACAGTCACACTGGACTGAATGCCAATAATTCATATGTTTGGCTGTCTTTCATGATTATACAATACCTAGCAATATTAGCTTTCAAATCTGAGTGATTCTTTTAGATACAATTGCAGTGTCTCACTAATATTCTTCCTCTGGAAAATGTCTAGGAAAGTTTCCTAAAAACATATGCTGCAAACACATCTCTTAACATGTGGTTAAGAAATAGACCATTAATTTATGATATATGCGTGTTGACTCATTAACACAATGCAGACTTTTCCTTAGCAGGTGCAGATTCCACCCACTTTAAATTTATCAAGCATATAGCTGATACTAATGAATTTGCTTTCAGATGATATAAAGTGTATTCCTTGACTTCCAGTTATTTCTGTAGCCACGGTGTATAAAATTTTATAATTAAAATGTTTTATTTATGGCCATGGAAAATTATAGTAATACTGTTTTATGAACAAAATTAAATGTGGGTTTCTTTTCTTTTAAATGCCTTTTAAATCAGTGTAGTGCTTGTGAAGTGTATGAGGCTGGCAGCTCCAGAAGCTCTGAACAGAGGAGCGTGGGCTGTGGGCTTTTGAGGGCATCAGCAGGATTTTATTGGTCTCACCAGGGTTTTATTGGGCTCTCTCATCAGGGCAGAGCCAGGGCCAGTGCCCTCGTGGGGTAGGGACAGTTGTGACACAGTGGGATGAGGTGACAATGAGGTCATGAGATCTGCCCATCACTCTCAGATTCTCACCACATTTCGTCGCTGTTCTCGAAGATCTCATCTGAAAATGCAAATTCAGCCCTGAAATTAAGAGGACAAGCAATAGCCCCACGGACAGGATACAGGCCTTGCACTCCGAAATGCAGTGTGCTGACCCCAGATGTGCTCTGTAACCGCCACATCACCTAAATCCATGGATTTAGGAGATCCATGGGCTGTATTGAGGCCATTTGCTCAGAGATCACTTTCACTGGGAATAAATGTCGAACTGAGTTGTGTTCTTTAATTGTTAATTTCTGATTCTGTTCATTTCTGATTCAGTTCATTTCTGAGCCCATCAGATTAGGAAGAGAGTTCATGCTGATGATCAGCTTCTATTTTTTTTCTGTGAAAGGCTCAAATACAGGGTAGGAACAAACTTGTGCTGGACTGAGTTCGTTATTTAAGAAATTTTGTATGTGTCTGTCATGCTGCCAGGTCTGCTTCTGAAGGAGGATATTGAACACCTTTATCTGGGAAATTAGAGAATAAATGACAGATAATTATCAAATAATAATTGGTGAGTAAAAAAAGAACAAAAAAAAAAAAGAAGGATTCATAAAAAGGAATGCGTCCAAGTTCATGAAAGTTATGAAGCTTAAAAATACATTTGTTGAGAAACTAGAAATTTCCAAAATGTTTGCAACTAATTTAGCACCAAAACTCTGGAGCCCACTGTTGAAATTACTGTTTGAGGCCTATTCATAGACATTATGTTTCTTCTGCATATTCATGAAAAGTCTTCATTTGCATGTAATAGCTAACTAATAAAAATAATATGCTTACAGTACTAAAAAAGGAGATTACTCTATTCATTTCCAGAGTGTGTGTATCTCTTATTGCTTCTTTTGGAAGCATTTTATCGGTATGCATATGACATTCAAAGAAAAAAACTGCAACATTGCTTTTAATGTGGTAAAGTCACAGAAAATAGTTCGTTACGTTTCTAATAGCACTATATTTCAAATAAGTTTTGCATTAATGAATTAATTGAAATATTAAGGTGTTGACATATTTTATATTTCAAATATTTAATAAATCAGATTTTATTTACATGCTGGCCAATAACAGCAATGTTTATAGATTATTTATAAATAAGATTAAACTTTTAATTTTCATTAACTTTTCATAAGATGTAGAAAATAGGTTGTAATTTCATGAGAAACTGCAAATTTTCTTTATATTGTCAAATGGCATTTACTTTAGGGGCGATTGCTCATTGTTCAGTGGGGTCCTGCATATAGTTTATAGGAGCTTCATTTTGTTGTTACATTTGTATTTGAGCTGTTTTCAGATTATTACTCTACAGAATATTTAAATATTAACTCTAAAAGTAACGACCAATCTCGAAACACAATGCCATATAAAGGAAATTGGTTACATCTGCCATCATTTCAGTGCAGTACCCACACATGCTTACACTGGCACACTCCTCCCAGACTAAGGATATCTCCCAAAATTTTGTTCTAGAGCCTAGACCTCCCTGCTTTTGATGACATGCTAGAACTCAGGGAAAGAAAACTGCAGACTTCTCATTGATTTCTGATCATTTGTTGTCGCTTCCAATGCCTTTTATTTTTGAGCAGCTGTTTATCAGGCAGGAAACTCTGTCTGGTCATTTATAGCATGTGTGTCACTCTGCTACACAAAATCACGAAGCTGAGCTGCTGCAGTTGTGAGTTTTTGATTCTGTGAGAAAACTAGAAGCATTCCAAAGTCTTCCTGGGTCCAACTAAATATATTTTCTGTTATAATTTTCCTGCTGATTTCAATGGGAGGCTTGGTTGCAGAAGATTGGCAAAATCTGATGCTTAATGAGATTAAATTTCAAAGACTAATTAGGCTCAATTGCAAATACTTTCATGGCTGATCATCACTAGCTGAGGCATGTTTAGCTGACAGACATTTCCACAGTGACAAAATTCATTTATCCCAGGTGACCTTCAACAGAAACAAAAATGCAATTTTGTCCACACAAAAAGGCAGATGTTTTATTGATTTTTTTTTTATTACTGAGATGCATGTTACTATCCCCCAAAATTAACTATAATGTTTTTAACTATTATGGCTAAAAGGAAGATGAAAGTAATAAATATTAAAAAAAAACCCCAAACCCAAACCAAGAAAAACTGGCTTTTTACAATGTTGCTTTTGGAAATATAAATAATTACTGAGTCAAAAAGCTCAACATTATTAGTTAGCATCTGATTACAGACACTTTAAAAGTGCATGACCAACTCAATTCATCCTTCAGTTTTTAACTTCTCCTAAAGTGGCAAAAAGGTATTGCTTGAATAAAATTAATGTGAATAAATACCTGTGGTGAAAGCACAGGATCACTTTGTACAGAGAAATACAAGGAGGAGTTCTTGGACAGCCTCAGTACAGCACCCTGACTGACCAAGCACCTCTCCATGAGAAACCACAGCACTGATCCCATATTTATGTGCAGGCACTCACCCAATTCTAACAACTTTTTGACCATAATCGTGCTTCAGTGAGTGAAATGAAGCAATGTCAAGTGAAGCAGAGGATGCATTTGAAACTGTGAGCTGCTGCCCCCATGGAAGCAGCAAAACTCTGGGAAGGCAGCAGTTCCTAGCTTTTGATTAATTTTTGAGCTCTGGGGAAGATGCTGCCTTGTGCTATGGTTGATTATTGATAAGCAGCTGATAAATGGTCATTTGTATCCATGCAAAGCAGAGCAACTGAGTACTACTGTGAGATGGGCAGGGCACCCAGAATGAAGAACGTTTCCTTTAAGAATTGAAAAAGAATAATCTAGTCTTCAGAAGGAAATGGAGATTTATAGCAATGCCAAATCAACATCCTGCCTCGAGCATGTGTCTGCCTTTATTCCTTGATAACCCATTTGGTTTCCAACATTCTAGGAATAGGAGAGTGAAAGCTTTTTCACAGGGCATCTATGAATGACCCTGAAGGGAGCAGCTCATCTGGAATGAAGTTAAGACTGGGATGTGATTTTTAATGATTTTAAAACTGGTCAGGTTCAGAGCCCTGAAAATAGAGAATGTTGGTTGTCCTACAGCAGGTGAAGTAGGAACTGCATTTTTGTCATTTCTGTAAAAATTAGTTCAGTGGCAGTAAAGCATGTTGTGTTAAGGAGCTAACAAACATTTCTGAAGGCCACTTGGAGGCCTCCTGTAATACACAGTGTTAAAACAGAAGGCTATAGGTGAGGAAAAAAGGAAAATACAATTCCACATTGAAACACTGCCCAATGAAGCCTTTTGAGTGAGGGTTAGACTTGCTCATGGGGAAAGAAAGAGATGAGTTAATAAAAGCTTGCTGATAATGGAAGATAGAAAGACCACAGCTGCTTATCTCAATCACTTGCAATGAGGCTTGGGGTCAAAATTTAGGAACATGAGATCCCAAACAGTTTTTTTCCATCCTATGTCACACAAGTATAATTTCCTACACCTTGTGTACTGAATAAGAGCAGTTTACCACTTCTTACAAAGAGTTGTTGGGTGGAGACCTGATCATAAACACCAGTTTGGATCTTTCTCTATCCAGCAGAGGGAACTGACATGCACATTCAGCATAATACATATATTATAAAGGGTTTTTTTTTTTACAAAGGCTTCTTCCAAAACATTGATTAGAAGCCTAATTTCATTATTACTGTTAATATAATAAGACGTGTTTCATATTACAAAAGTTATTATTTCTAGGCTTTTTTGTCACTTGTAATTGCTTCCTCCTACTGGTAAATTATTTAAGTGAATATATTTTTTAAAATTGCATTAGTGCTACAGTGTTATGTTGTCAGTGTTGCCACCTAAAGGGCACACACTAAGTTTTTTCTTTAACACAGTTTTGAAGGCAAATAATTTAAGCATAAATAACTTTAATCAAATAGTATGTGGCTGAAAACAATACTGAAGCATTGATTACAGCAAGTGATATCCTCTATGCTTTTCCTAGATAAAGATATCCAATGCTAGTAGGAACTTCCTATAGTTCCCATGCTATGAAAATCCATGGCAGGAAAGTTTAAATAAAAAAACAGCTGAACATGGTCACTGTGAAAAACCTGAGGTTATTTTTGACTTCATAAAAGCATGTGAATAGGTCATGAGCACCTCTTTCTTCACCCAAATATGCTGAATATGCAAAATACCAGGGATAGAACGAATTTAAGACCTCCGAAGTTCATTAAACACTTTATACCTAGATAAGAATATAAAGATGCAACATGTCTTGCTCGTCTGCCTGTGTTAGGACTGGCTAGAGCAAGGGTAGCAGGTGAGATTTCTTTTTGGAAGGCCAAGAGTAAGTGGCCTTTCATAACCTTTCTTTTTCCATTCACTGAATGCAGTTTCTGAGCTAACTAATCACACTGTAATTAGCCACAGGTGTGTAAACTCACACATTGAGAAAATGGAGCACAAATGGTGAAAATGGAGCAAAAGTTTTGTTAATCAATTATTTAGCTCATTCTTCATGAAAAGAAGGAAAGGCAAGTGACTAATGTTATGAATAGGAATAAATATAGAGTCAAGAGTGCAACTCAGAAATAAAAAGCTGTAAATCCCTGGACTCAGTTTCGGTTTTGTCAAAGTCACGGGCAGCATGTGATGAAAGTAGGAGTGGGCCATAAGAAATTTGGAATTTTCTCTGCTGAGGCTGAACTGAGGTTAGCTCAGTCAATACTTGAAAGAATGAAGAATTACAGTTTTCATTGGCACTTCATGTTTGCTGATCATTAAATGTCCTCCAAAGGAATGACACGTGCAAAACATAGCAAGAGCTATAAGGATCAGAGTTTTCCTTCATTGCTGTTAATATCATTACTTGCCTTGCCAAAAAAGTTCCTAAAAGCTGTGTTGGCTCTTACAGCAAAGGGTCTCAAGCCTTGCAGGATGCCCAGACAGGTGAATAGATGTGTAGTTCTGCTGTCCTCTGCAATTCCAGAAACACTTGGTACAGAGTACAGTTGCTTTTAGGCCCAAAACCTCCTTCCACCCTGATCTTCTAGCCCAGCTTTTGCTGC
Organism: Acanthornis magna; assembly: GCA_036785705.1. Lineage (NCBI taxonomy): Eukaryota > Metazoa > Chordata > Aves > Passeriformes > Acanthizidae > Acanthornis > Acanthornis magna. The sequence continues at coordinate 5,103,823 of JAWUZG010000023.1, read as the reverse complement.
TTCATGTTTTTCTTGTTTTATTTTTTCTTCATATTTGAAATGAAGGCATCCTCCCCTAAACCAGGAATCATTATTGCCTGACTGTTAGCTAAGTGCCTAAATATGTTCTTGGTAGTTCATTACCTTCTCTGCTTTTGATTAATGCAAGTTAAGAACAATTGACCTGACAACTGACTCAATATGCATCAAGTAAGCAGAGAAAGCTTTTTACACAGTGGTGTGGAAATGATTTGCTGATCTGAAAAGGTCCATGTTGTCTCTTCTGTTGTATGTTCTTTGCTGCAATAACAATGGCTGTTATTTGATCCAACATAAGTAATAATTTTAAGTATTTAAGGTCACTGGTCTGGTAATTCAGGATTACTTACAATTTTGTGTTATTATAAAAGATGAATTTGTGCTGGCTTTGTGTCAAAATAGAAACAATTATCCAGAGCTTTTCTGCTTTCAAAAAGATGTTCATCATTTTGAGCTAAAGTTGTGTAGCTCCTTTTCCTGATAGCAGAAAGCAGTAGAAAACGTAGAGCTAGATGGTCTTCGGGATGAAATTCCCTCTTATTTACATTCTCTATAGATAAATTGGCTTTGATTATTCATTACAGAGGAAGAAAATGGTAAGGAAAGAATGGCACTGTGCTATTAAAACTATATGTTGTAATCAGTCACGGGTTTTTTTAAATTCATCTGTAATATCTGCTCCTGTGTACTCACATTTATAATACCTGTGTTCAATATACACTTAGCATGCTTGTAATCACATTTTTTTCAGATCAAGGCTCTGACTTTTCCATTGCTTAGGTTTAGGAACACTGAACAGAATAAAGCAAGATTCATAACTCCCATCCCTATAGTTACAGGTGTCGTTCCCACTCAGAAGGACTGTTAAGATCCAATTATTAGAGAAAAAAGGGAGTTGTATTCATAAGTGGAATATTGTGACTGACTAAAAGCATGAACGACTGATAAGATACCTTTGGGAATTCAGGTAGGAACATGTTGGCATTTATCAACTTTGTAAAATATGGTTTTCGACCATTAGCTGAGTTAAACAGGTTGGCTTAGAGACATCTATAGATTTTTAGTGAAGGAAAATGCAAGTCTGCATTGCACGTTGAGCCTCTTGTGTAAGAGACTACCATTTTATTCTTACAGAACAAATGATATAATTTAATATATTCAGATGTTTATTCATCAAAAATCTCTTGGGTGTGGTTGAGCTATGGGAAGTTTGCTGAACAGAACAATTAAAATATGCTCTTGATATTACTGGAGCATTTTTTGAATACTTTCAGTATTCTGTATTTTATGTATGTACAGGCACTTGTGACTATGACATTAGATGACCCTGTGACCCTTGAAGAAGATTATTAATTTGCCCAAGCTGCCTGAAGGAGCCTTTCATATTTCTCTAGAGTGTTAAGTGAGTCAGAGAGGTCTATAGAAGGAAATGCTAGGAGAAACCTGGAAGAAAAAAATTTAGACTGACACAGAGGAAAAACATTTAAAAAATGTAAAACTAACAGCAGATCAGGTCTATGAAATAAAATTTAAAATTATACATAAAAATGCTCTATACTGTCTCAATTTGTAGATTTAATATTCTCTCTACATTATAAATATGAAAATGTGTTCTTGCTCCTTCATTAGCAAAAATAAGATTTTAAAAAACCAAGCTGATTTTCTGTATGTCTAAACAAATCAGTTTAGCAGCTGTTTCAGGCTTGTTCCTGTTAAGCGAGATAGCCTTACATAACAGATCTGATTTGTGCAGCACAATGAAGTTTTGAACTCAGTTTATTGTTTGCTCCCAAATGAATTCTCCTCTGTTAGACAATATATCATAGTGCCTGCAATTTGCTGACACTCCTGCTCAGGACAAATCTTCAGTGAGAGAAAAAGCAGAGCACTGTCTTCCTGAGAGATCTGGTGACCTTGGCTACAAACTTTTCCAGGCATGGTAGATCATAGAGCAAATTGTATGCTTTATAAATTGCATGGCAAATGTCCATAATTTATCTTGGTTTGCAAGATTCATATGTTATGGAAGCCTTAATAGCATTTTGGAATAGAACCCATGAATAAAAGCTATGCCACAACGTTGAGAAATGTCGAGGGATTTGTTTTTCACCACATCCTACAGATGCTAAGTATCTTGCACATCTACTGAGGAAAACACGTTTTCTGAGTTTCCTTTACGTTCTCAGAAAAAGAAATGGTGGTCATTCAGACCTTTTTGATCTCATCATCCCCTTTTAAAGTTGTTCTGCCCAGATCCTGAATGTTCACATCTGGCAGCATATTGAGTGATCAAACTAGATCTGAAGGTGATTCTGAAAGCCTCTATGAGGCAAGTCCTTCCCCCACCCAGTTCTTGCCAAACCTTGATGTTTTCTTAAAGTAATAATCACACAGAGTGCTCAGATGGTTTGGTCTGAAGGGATCATTAAAGATGATCTGACCCAAGTTCTTGAGCATGGCCTGGGACACCTTTTCTAGACCAGGTTGCTCAAAGCCCCATCCAATCTGGCATGAACTTTTCCAATGGTGGGGGATCCCTCACTTCTCTGGGCACCTTCTACAAGTGCCTCATTATCCTCTTCATAAGAAATTTCTTTCCTTAAAGGTAATCTCAATCTACCCTATCTATGAGGCACTACATATTTAATAAAGCTGCTTGGAGAGCTCACCGCTGTTCAATATTAGTAATAATGATATGGAAACTTTTGTACTTAAAGCACCTTTTATCCACTGGTCTAAAGAGGGAGTTTTATTTTTCTCCTATTTTTTATTAACAGGAAAATAAAGCCTTCTGGCTCATGTGGATTAAGACATTAAAACTTGTGGATACGTCTCTTTACTACATGTATAAAACCAATGTTTTGTGCTGTTGTTTTAACCATCTGTATTTTAGCCTGGCATTATATGGCTAACTGGTTAAATTTTTACAATAACATATGAAGCAGCTCGAATCAGTTTTGTACGTTGCTATGCCCTCTCCCAACAGCGACTAATTAAATACTAGGCCAGTATATCTCTTTATATTCATTAATGCTTCCTTTATTTACATTTGCTGCTGTACTTTATCTCCCTGAACACAGTGACCAAAAGCCTCCTTCTGTGGCGAGCAGTGGGGCCAGATAAGTGAACAAACACCTCTGAGAAGTGATATGTCTCTAAAAATGCATCATCCTCATTTAACAGAATTTATTGTACTGTACACTTGCCCACAGCACTTCCAGTGTGGTTCTGCTTGATGAGTGTGCATTCATTATCTTATCGTAAGTGTAGGTTCATGGATTGGAACCAGACAGAGCTGGTTTGTGAATTCATTGAAGCGATACATTCGCAGAGGGGAAATGCTGCATCATAAAAAGAAACTGGTTCCAGCAAATATGACATCTTGGGAAGAAGGCTCCTCAGTACAAAAGTGCCCCCATAGTAGCAAAAGGAAGGAAAGGGGCTGCCCTAGGCTTTCATCAACTCAGAGGAAGAGCTATTTCACAAACCAGATAAATTGCAAAAGCACAGAATAAACCAAGCCTGTGATATTGTAAATCTGAGCATGCTTTGTTTCAGCTTTACTGTCACAAATGCATTTAAGACAAAATTTACTGTTTTCTAAACATGCAGTTAATACTAGGTAGCAATTGATAATGCTGGGCAATACAGAAGTGGGAATGGATATCCGCTTGATGCCACAAGTTCATATTCTTGTTCTTCAACATATGCTTCTAGGAACATTCAAAACTTTGAGCCATCTTCACATGGAGACTTCTTAGACGTGAGCTTTCAGCATGAAAGTTTGAATTCTATCAACCACCAGAGAAAAATAAAATCATTATGTACATGATCTTAGTTATTGAGTATCCAGTCAGGATTCAAGAAAAGTATAATTTGATTTGCATAGTTGCATGTCAGCTCTCTAATTAATTGACTAGAGAAAACCAAACTAGAAACTACTGTTATTCACAGATCACTAAATGATAATGACTTATTGATAGCCAAGAATCATTCACTGAAGAAATTAAAAAAGAAATCAGAGCATCAAATGCATTTGAAAGGGTCTTTAAATTCATCACTTAGCTGTCAGAAAGAGCTGCACAGAGAAATCCATATGCATTTTGAGAACACTGTTTTCAGTAAACTATATATTCCAAAATATACAAATGTCTCATAGTTACACATTCCATTCACAGTTTTCTTCCATAGGCTCTGAAATCATAGTAAAGAACATTGCATCCTGCAGATGTCTATGATTAATGCCCTTACCCAAACATAAATATCATTGCAAGTAAACCCAAATGTAGGTACACACAAACAGAAAATAGATGAGGAACCTTTTTTTTTAAAAAAAAAAAAGTCCCTTTTTCCAGATTCAGAAAGTGGCATCCCTGAGCTGTCTGCATTATACTACCACTACTTAGATCAATGTTCCTGCATTTCTGCTGACGGCGCCTGCTCTCTTTTCCCAGCATTTTCCCAACCCATAGAGGAGCTGGTTGAGGACTGAGGTAACTGTAGCTTACAAGACATTGTCTTGCTGGGGATAAAGAAATTGCTGTAGCAAGCTGGACTGAATAAGATTTGGCTGTTCTTTTCAGATTTTGATTTATGTGTCTGAACTATTTATTCTCACATTTAATTTTGTGTTGCAAAGTGCTGGATTTTACACAGGCAAATCTAGGGTGTCTGAGAGCTATTTTTAGTCCATATAAATCTCTTGCACATTCATTGTCCTATATATAATTTACATAAGATGACATGTTAGCAGCCCATGATTAAATAAGTGGCATTACATTGCATTAGCATGAGGGTAATTTTTCTTTTATTCTGCTTTAGTTTCTGTATGGAGAGAGCTTTTTTTTTTGTTAGTCAAGGATTCTTTTTCCTGCATATGTCAAATAAGTGATCTAACAGACTCTCAAACATCCCCTGGACTTTCTCCAAACTCTAACTGTTATCTGTGTTTTTCTATTTCTCCATACACACATTTAAGCACTTCCCTTAGGCTGCTATGAAACCAGAAAAGCACCTGCAAGGTGGAGTGTCAGAGCTGAGTAAACAGCTCCACAACACTTTTCACTTTAATTTTGCCAGTATTTCAAGAAAATGCAGCGCTCCACACATTTTACTTGCCACGTTAAAATGTGATTGCTTTCCTCAGTCATCTTCTGCACAGACCTGGTTTAGAAATAGAAGGAGCAGGATAACTACAGTTGTAATGACTTTCCCATTTCTCCCAACGCATCCAAGTGAGAAAGTCAGCCTTAGAAAATCTAGTTACTGACTTTCCTATTTAATCTATTTAATCCAACAAAGCAAACAAGTGAATATTTGGTAAAGGACATGTACTGTGACTTGAAGTCACATCATACAGCAGTCTCATGAGAAGAGTGCACAGTCTGCATAAGAAAAAGGTATGCAAAAGCATTAGCTGCAGTCAGGAGTAAAACCGTATGATTAATTGTGATTAACACGCATAAATATTGTATGAAAAAATATCATAAATAATTGAGATCCACACGAATAATAAATAGACAACGTCTTACTGAAATTTACTTTTCATGGATGATTTGTGTATTTAATGCCAGATATGAAAATCACTCTTGAAATGATTATGATAATAACTCTCAAGCTCATCAGGTTGTGTCCCTCAAAAATATAGCAATAAAACAAAATAAAATAAAACAAAATGTTTTCTTAAAAACTTTGAGCAAAGATATTATAAAATCTACCTTGCTTTTGACCATTTAATGTGATTACCTTGAAATATATCTCTGGCTTGAATTGCTGACAAAATAAGAGTAAGCATGACATGATGGATAATATCTGCCACATTAATAAGTAAAACTCTGGAAAAAATTAAGTTGACATTTGAAGAAGGGAAGAAAATGTCAAGAAATAATTATTTTTATTCAATATTGTTTGTGAGAAGCTTATTGTCCCTAACCAGGTCTGGGCATATTGTCTCCATATTTTATAATCTGTCTAGAGTTTCCATTCATTAATTGAGATATAATCAATAGTAACCAATTACATGTGAAATGCCCTCTTCCCCCATCCCTCCATGCCACACCTTCATTCCCTGCCTCCCAACTGAGCTGTTTCTGAGGTATTCCTTGGTCTGAACCACTTTCCTGCAAGTCACCCTCTGTTCTTTATATTTATAGATATGTATGTACGTGTGTGTGTGTATGCACACACACACACACACACACACATTGTACATATATATATATGTGTATATATATATATATATATAGGAAAACTGGGAAAGGGGATTAACAAGGTGCCTTCACTAATTGGACTGGAAAACCTATTTATTCCATTTCTTCTTGGCAAAACACTAACTCCTTAAAACACTTCTCATTCACTATGTATTTGATACAAAATGGATATCTTGGACCAAAGCCCAAGGCCAGTTACAGCTGCCTCTGCAAAATGAAGTGCTCTTAAATCCTGTTCGCTTAAACAGTGAAGCTTTCTTCGTGCAGAGAGGTCCTGTGTGCCTGAGCACCACTTATCCTTTCCTGGATCAGGCTTCACTCATCCCCTCATGTCCCCATATGCAAGGAATGCTGGCAGAACCTCTGGACAGCTTTTCCTTGTGTTACTGGGCCTTAAATTTTGCTAAAACTCAGTGATTTTAGCCAGGAGCCTCACCGAGGATGTTTTACATTTCAAGGCCTTATTTTACTGCCTTGCTGCTTGTACTTACACCAACTGTAAGTCCAGGGCTGCACATGCCCACTTGTGCTTTGTATCCTCATCTTATATCACAGGCAGAGGAGGACAGCTTTTCAAATTAGTGATATAATGCCATTATATAGAGTCTGGCATAACTTCTAAAAACGTGTTTTAGGGAATGCGAGTTGAGCAGCACAAGAGCTCTCTCTTAGACATTAGGGAGGGCAATATATGTTGATCTTTGACCACTCTTTTGTTCACGTACTGCAACCATGGTTGCTTCAAATGATCTTTGGATTTTCTTTTGAGCTGAAAACTGATTTCAGCACATTTTATGGACAAGACACAGCAGTGTGGTGTGGAATAACACTGTATTGCCCTACATCATGTAATATCTGATAGTCTTTCTTTTCCAGCTGGAAGAAACGGTAGATCAGAGCACTGTTTCCTAACAGTGACACACAATGCTGAGTTCTGTAATTAACAGCTTCAAGCCCATTTTCTAAATATTTAGGGGAAAACGAAACAAAATTATGGGGAAAGGAAAAAAAAAAAAAGAAAAGAACCAAAATCCAGAAAACTAATCATCAAACCAGATATTCTTATCCAGGTATCTAATTGTACACTCTGTATTCTATTACATAGGTTTCATTTGAGCAAAAAGAGACACTTTGGACAAGGGTAACTCTGAAAGTCAGCGTTTTTCCATCCCTGTTTCATGAAAAGTCTTGTAAGACATATATAGATTGAAAATATCTCTACAGAAACTAAATAGAAGAACAGCAATTAAATCAGTGGAACATTATGACTAATGATATTTCTTTATAAATAAATAAATAAGAGGAAAAACAGATAGACTTCCTAGAGAATTTTGAAATGAATCTGCAGGATGTCACTACTTTTTTGTATTTCCATGCTGATACTGTGACATTTGTGCACAGAATCACACTCACACCAAAAAAACCCCATTTATCATTCACGAGAGTGAATTAGTGTGGTCTTCTACATTCTAGGGGAAAATTTCATGATGAAATATGGTCCTTATGAAAAATATATAAGCATCTGCAGCCTGAGTTTTCTTTGCTCTGGATGAAACTCTGCATTAAAACTGAACATCTGCAGGATCAATGTGCCTTTTTACCTGCTTGTCTATGCTGGTCATTAGAAAATCACACTGTGTTGTGGATGGACATGAGTTGGCAGTGGTGGATACTCTGTTCTTTCTGGATTTTCTGTGACAATGGGACAAGGAGTGGAATTGCCTCTGAGCCAATGGGATTTTTACCCATGACGCCAGCAGAGCAAGGTCTTTGTCGCGTGTTTTTTGGTGCTAAGGGTTAAGAAATTCTTCTGCTGAGAAAATTCCATCTCTTGGCCTTATCAATGTGCAGGGTACGAAGTTTTCTGGAAATGTATGACCAGTGTCCTATGGGAGGGTTCTTAATGCTCATCCTCCAACTTCCCAGGCCAGGAACTCTCGATGTCATTGTGTGTGAGAGAACAGACCTGAAATAACAGATGTGTTCTGGTGGGGCACAAAAGGGAGGAGATCTTATGAAGAGGGATTGGCTAAGGATGACTCACACTGTACAGCTTCTCTCCTTTCTCCAGACAGCACCGATCTAGGGAATTTCTGCAATATTTGATATCTAATAACATTCTTGCTTTAAGGAGAGAGAAGCAAAAAAAAGGCATCACTTTGCTTTATTGCACTGTCAGGATTTGATTCTTGAGCTACTCTGCCCCTATTGATGTCTTAATGGGGCCTAAGAAATAATACTTTTGGCCTAGAAAATAATAATTCTACTATAAAGACCTGCTTATTCTTTTCTGTTCTCTTTTTAATATTTGTAAGGGAACAATCCAGATAATTCATCACTGCATCAAGAAAATAAAAATTCTCTTGCCAGGGGAAACTGAAATACTACATACACCTATTTGGAAACTCACCTGCCATATTAAAAGAAGTGACAAAAATTCATGTATTTAACAACTTCTAGAAGCAGTACATCTTTCTGACAAGATCCGATGTTAAAATGAGGACTTTATTACAGTTTTGCACAGATTTTATCTTGCCCTAAACATTTCAACGTTTACCCAGGAATCTTTAGGTTACATTTATCTTGAAAAAAACACCAAGTTTAAACACAGTGAAGCTCAGGTTATTTTTCTCCGTCTGCATAAATCGCAGGATCTGCATCTTACACATCTTGTGTTTGGTGCAGGGTGTTGCAAGCTGGGTCTTTATCAGTTCATCTGTCTTTGCTTAACATGTTTACTTGATTTTTTTCACCTCAGTTTTCAAGCAAGTTGAGAAGAGCAATGCATGAATCAAAAAAGAAGAGCAACACTGAAAACAAAAACATCCTGATAACATTTATGCTTCATTATTGATTTTCACATGAGATGCATGAAGCTTTCAAACAAGATGCACGTAGCATTTGTTATGCTATTCATAGCAAGACCAGGTCTGTATCAGAAACATCACAGTGTTATTTCTGTTTCAGAAATCTTTGACATTAATAACTATTTTGTGATCAGCCAGTGTGGGGCAATTCTGCTGATGCTTCATGAGACCCTGGGACCGCCCTCATCCTTGCCCTGCCACAGTGACCCCAATGGCAAATGTGCTGTTGTCAGGAAACCAGGCTGCTCTAGTTTTTGCAGTAAGTAAACAAATTCTCTAAAGAATTTCAGTGTTTATAGCCACTGTCTCACACATATTAACAGCCCTTTAAATACACTGTCAGAGTTCATGTAACAGCAGTGAACTTTTCCCTTTTTGTCACTCTTCCTGGGTGGGTTTGGTTAGTCTGTAGTCTGCTTGCTTATCATCCCTTCCATTTGCTCTGCACTCTGTTAATATATTTCCAGGTTTCTCAGCACTGCTTTGGAATTATCAAGGCATGTCATGGCTGGCAAGTGTGAATGTTTCGCCTTGCTGCTGCTGTGCCATTTTGGGAGGAGAGTTATCCAATTATGACAAGTTGTTTGCTATTAACCTTTGATTGCTGAATGTTGTTTGTTGAGATGCAAAAAGCAAGAACATAAAGGCAATTATAATTCTCTCATCCTTACTGATTTCAAACACTCTTTCCTTTCTTGCCTGCCTGTTGTGGAATGAGCTCCTGTTTTCAATTCATTCTCTTAGATCAATGTGCTCTTTCAAATCTGTTCTAAAAGCTCATTTATTCTCAGCATCTCATTAACCAAACAGTTGTCTCTTCTCTCCTATTATTATTTCTATTTCACCTGCCCTTCCCTAATCCTTATTTGTGTTCCCTTTTCTTTCTCACTTCTTTCATCGTGCTTATTTCCATAACTGATTTTATTGTATTATTTAGAAGTTTAACTTTAGCCAGGGGTGCTAAGCAAAATCCACAGTCAGAATCACTAAAGTGAAATCATATCTGCAATGTGCATGAAGCAAAAGCAGACATTTGGTTCTTCATTAACATTTACTTGAGGGCTCTGTCCTGGAGTTCACCAAAACCATGGAGTTGACTCAATGCACTGTTGTTAGCTTTGGATAAGGCCAGGATGGGAAAATGAAAAGGCAAGGTTGAAGGAGGAATGGAATGGAATGGAATGGAATGGAATGGAATGGAATGGAATGGAATGGAATGGAATGGAATGGAATGGGAAAAAAACAATAGGTCCAAGGGAACATAATGGAGATTCACATTAACCATCTGTGTTAAAAAATCCATTTTAATAAGTGTGCAAAAAACTCCTAAGCCCCAAAGTTTTTAAAAATGCAAAGTACATATGCAGTAGAACTGTTTAGAACTAAAGCCATGGTATGAAATAATATTCATTAAACACAGGGAAATAATAACCAGAAAAATAATTTTTCCATTTTGTGTAGCACTCCTGGCTTACCAGTCAGAGTAATATACAACAAATTGAGGTGTTTGCTTCTTTTTGAAAATACAACACATTGAAAATATCAAATGCCTATAACTTTCTGCTATAGTTTGAAATACCTATTTTTAAGTTCACCAGTGTGTGATCACATGCCTTTTGTTAATTCCATATTCTCCTAAAAGCAATAACTAAACCAAAATAGGCATTTCTTCTGAAGTTCTTTTGAAACAACAAAAGAAAGAGACATTTAAAACCAGATAAAATTTAGGAATTAAATTCAGCCACAAATAGTGATTTAAAATGGAATTTGAGATAATTTCTGTTTTCTTAAATTTCTTTTCTAGCTTTCAGGTTTTAGAATTGAACATTCAAAACAAGGAACACATGAACAGGCCAAAAAATTAATGGTATTTCTGATATCAATCAACTATTTCATATGCAAGGTACAAAATCTTTTTCAAGTAAATACTGTGTTTGCCATGATAGTGCAAGGGAAAATTAGGGGTTTTTTTAAAAGAGGAAAGACTAAAATAATACTAAAGTTCAAATAAGTCAAGAAATTGTAAATGTTCATCTTTACCCTTGTGAAAATTTCATATGTGTTATTGCAATGGGAAAAAACCAATCCATTTGTTGCCTGAGAAAAGCATTATTTTTCACTTACCTTGACATGACATTAATAAGGAGTAAGCTCAGCAAAATACACAGTGAACTGTATGACTTAGCACCAATTAAGCCTTTCAGTTAAAGCAATATTAAGTATGGCACTGCAAATCTGGAACACACCAAAGTTAGAAAGGTATCTTTCCAATGGTAGTATTGTAATAGTAATTTTTATCTCTTGGTTGTGCATAGACCTGTTCCATTTTGTTCACAAAAGATAAAAACCTACCATGATGACCCGTTTGGAATATTTTTATTTTTTTGCCTAGGCAGTAGAAGCTCTTGCTTCTAACACAATTGGAGGTTCAATACAGTGTATGATTTTCAGCCAGTGCACCCCGAAATACACTTTATGTGGGGGTTCAGCTGTGAGAAGTGGGCTTCTATAAAATATTACGGTACCTTGAAATAAGTGCTGATGAGAGGAAAAGAGTGAAAAGACAAAGCATTTGAAATAAGTTCAAATAAAAAGGCCAACAAATATTACTGACAGATTGCTGAGATTTTGCCTAGTAAATAAAAGGAATGTGGGCCTGGAAATCAATGAACCAAAATTGGTGTGTTGGAGCCAATTTTGGTTCATTGATTTGGGCTTGTACAACCCCCAAAGGGAAAATGGTCTATTTTATCAAAAGCAGAAAGGGAATCACAGTAATCACAGTAGCTGACTTGGGATTTGATTATTGAACCAACCTTTTCTTTTCCACTACAAAGAATTTCAGGATAGATTAAGAGATTCTTAATATTGTACTTTGAAATTATCTCAATGGCCTCAAGTGGATCTTTATATATAAAAAAAAGAAAACATTACTGGGATTCTGCACTTGCCCTTTTGGGTTCTTTTTGCATTTCTGTAATTCCATTTATTCAGTTCATTGATGCTGCTCTTTTCACATGAGCTATCAAGCTGTCCAATGACAATATTTCTTCATGTCATTGAGGCAGGCAAATGCTAAGATCTGCCTGTACCTGAGAGAAGTCTTTTGCTCTTTATGATGATGGCTGTGACAACACATATCCCTTGCTGTTGCCCCTTAAGTGTGCAGGACCACAGTTGCCCATTACAGTCCTACCTTCACTCTCTGAGGTTCTAACTCAGCACTCTGGGACAACTAAAACACTTCTGAAAATGTAGATGCTGAGTTGGGAGTATGCTGGTTCATTGTTGATACATTGCTGAGAGGATGACTGACTAGATCCAGACAGACTCACAGAAGGTTGGGTTTTTCTCTTGTGCAAAGAGGGTTTGTTCATTTTACAGATGCTGATGGTGAGAATGGCTGGCATATTTGAAAACCAAATAGCAAATTTGGAATAAACAGATTAAATGTTATTCTGTGCTCAGTCATGAGCAGCCCTCTCAACCGTCTACAATCAGACATGAAGAAGGCAGTGATGCAGAATAACATCAAAAATACACTGATAGTTGTCCTGGTTTCAGCTAGGGCAGAGTTAACTTCTCAGTAGCTGTTACCGGGCTGTGGTTTGGATTCAGAATGAGAATGGTGTTGATAATACCCTGATGTTCTGGGTTTTGCTGAGTTGTGTTTATCCTGAGGCAAGGACCTTTTTCTTGTCTCATGCTCTGCCGGTGAGGAGGTACCCCAAAAAATTGGGAGGGAGAACAGCCATGACAGGTGACCCAAATTGGCCAAAGGGACATTCCACACATATCCCATATATGTGGGAACATCATATCCCATATATAAACTGGGGGGAGTTACCCATGAGGGGAGACAATGTGAGTTCAGGAATGTGGGTCTGGCATTGATCAGCAGGTGATGAGCAATCACATTGTGCATCACTTGTTTTTATCTTTTTAATTTCATTTTTATTATTATAATTTGCCATTATTCATGTATTTTACTTTTTTTTCAATTATTAAACTAGTCTTAACTTACAAGTTTTACTTTGATTCTCCTCCCCATTCCACCACGGTGAGAGGGGAGAGAGGCAAGCAGCTCTGTGGTGTTTAATTTCCAGCTGGGCTTAAAACCACAACAATAGTACAATAACTATCAGATATTTCAAGAAATAAACACACACAACAAATGCGTCTCTCTTTATTTGGATCAGTGTAAGTAAAATTTGCTTTCTTCAGTTATGAACTTGTTGCTAATGTGCCATTAATTTGCTGATGATTCACATAGTAATTTTATTTTTATTTTTGTAGGGTTGCTCTGGTATTCTTCATTAACACCCACAGTTTGTTTTTTTTTTTCTTATGTTACAAAAATTAAAACAAAATTAGTTCAGTTGGTCAGAGTATGGTGCTAATAACACCAAGGTTGTGGGTTCAATCCCCCTGTGAGCCTTTTGCTTAAGAGTTGGATTTGACAATTCTTGTGGATCCCTTCCATCTCAGGGTATCCTGTGATTCTGTGAAAACACACAACTCAATAAAATTTCCTTTAACTTAGTCATAAGCATTGATCTCCTGCTTTTGGCCTCATTTTTATGTTATAGCAATGATTAAGGCACATAATGAAAATATTGCTAATTAAGAATATGACCCAGTTAAAATTAAAATAATATATAAGGAGAAAGAAAAGACTGTTATTGCCTCTTCAGTCTGATGAAACAGGTTTTTTATCATTCTGATCTAATATGAAAAAGGACTGGGTTAATGCAAAGTCTACAAGCAAGAGGAAAAGAAATTTATTTTCCATTTCCTTCTTCTCAGATGAATATTTGTGCTCTGGTTTAGACTGTGAAGAATGTTTGGAGAATATTTAGCAGGGCGAAGTATCTGCGGCCTTTCAGGAGGGCTAATCAGTGCTTGGGACAGGAGTGTTAACTGGTGATGTTGACCACATTATTTCACAATTGTTATGTCCATCCATGGATTAAGGGACAGGACCTTCTCAGATGTGCATAGGTATAACTGTGTTATTCTATAATGGCCTGGGCATAACTTCACATCCTAAGAGGCTCTAATCCCCCGTGCCATGTAAGCAAAAATATGCTCACTGCCTACACACATTCTCCTTTGGCTAGGAAAAGTCAGGGAAGAAAAAGAAAAGTACGAATCTAAGTATGTTCTGTACATATAAAGCAATCAAAGTCCTCAGTCCTCTGCATGGTCATACCTGAGGAGTAGGATTGCATCTGTTCTAACTAGTCTTGTTACAAAAAAACCCAAAACCAAAACCAAAGCATTTGTCTGGGGACATACTATAACTAATGTGTAGTTCTGAGGTGGCATCAATACATTTTTTCCCATTCCTATATTCCCTTTTGCTTTAGATGTCTCATATAGCACACACTGTACACGCTGTAATCATCTCCAGAAAAATAAATAACTGGTACAGAACTCATATATCTATATCTCTGGGCTGATCAAATATGTTTGATGTTAAAGCAATGCCAAGTGGATGTTTCAAGCTTTGGAAAGTTCACTTTTGAACTGGAACTCTTCAAATTCTCTGAACACCTTCGTGGTGTTTTGAAAATTTAAAACTGATCTTCTATGTGATATTGCACAGCTCTTTCTGTCCCCGGGTTCTTTTTGCATATTCTATCTATTTTGATTTTAGTCTTAATGCACCGATATTCCCCTCAGGTGTGTACACACTTTAAAAGAAAAAAAAAAAATTTAAGCCTTCTGCAGTCCTGGTCAGAGCCTCAAAAAGATACCAAAGAGAAATATTAAATAATATACTTTGTATTAGCTTTTGGAGGCAGCCTATATGTTTAATCTGTCAAGCAGTACTTTCCTTTGTAGTGCCAACAGCGGTGTAATCACAGAAGAGACACCTCTACATATCTCAGTTTGAGTCTTTATTAACAGGGTGGAAAACCCTTCCAGCTGATAAAACTGTAGTTCTTGGTAGAAAGTTTTTTTCAAATAGTTCCACTGGGGCCGATAGGATATCTTCCTGGTTCTAAAAGGTTTTGCCTGTAGAGCTGGCACATTTAGAAATATGTGCTTGTCCATTAAGACATTCAGGAGGTAAGGATTAGAAATCTATAAATTACCTACTTTTTCTGAGGAGAAACTTTAACCGAATGATGATGTATAACAACAGCAGGAGATGACCCAACATGAACAAGCAGAGTACTTCTGCTCTCTAGCTCATTGCAAATACAATTTCAAAGCCCCTGGGTTGTTTTCACAGTGTTTATATAGTGTGTGAAAGCCACCCAGATACCTTTGCCAGACAATCCCCATTCTCTTGAGGCAGATTTCCCTAAAACAGGGTTTAGCAGTGATCATACCCCCAAAGCCCTGTTCACCAATTCTACATATAAAGAAACTCAGCACCTTGACAGACACAGTCTTGCAAATCCAGCTGAGTGGTATAAGGCATTATTTCTAATGCTGTTTCTGAGTTGTCTTACACTAAAATTTGGTAACTGCGTGAAGGCTCATAATCCACCATAGTCTCTTGAAGCTGATGTGTTTATTTAACACTTCCATGGACTGGAAGAATTTATACCGTCACTGATGGCATCTCAGGGCTTAGGCTCTGGAATTAGCTCACAGAAAGACATCATTAGACAGTTAATATGTTTTACTAGGCACAAGGAATTCAGAGTGGGTTCTGACATACTTTTGGAGATCTGAGTAGAGATACTTTAAGTAGGTACAAGCCCCATTGCTTTTTATACTTCTAATTTCGGTTGGTATTCCTATTCAGCCTGTTTCTGAATCTGTAGCCAGCTATATTGAAATAAGAGGGAATCAGTGTTTAGTTGGTTTTTAACAGGGTGTTTTGATTATAAATTTTTTAAATGTGAGACTGTAATAAAACAGAACTCTCGTGTTTATGTGCATTGTCAAAGATAAATGGATTTTTGTCCATTGTGTTAAAAAAAACACGTTCAAAATAAACATCCAGCCATTGATTAATAGAAGAGACTTGCCAGGCATCAATGAAATGGGAGCAAAATGCTATTTTGTTTTCATTTTAATAAATCTCAAGGCTGAGTGTCTGAAGCCAAGGTCTCAAAACTATATTGAGGCTCCTAAATGGAATTACTTTGATTGGCAAGATAATGGTAAGTAATGCCAGCATGGCTGAGGTCAGTGAGAAGCCTCCAGGGGATTAATCATCACAGGAATACAAAGAGTTATTATAACTAGAAAGGAGACCACATGAAACATCACAATCAGATACTGCTTGTACAGAGGATAAATATGGTAAAAGAGAAAGGGTTTTGATACAACCCCTAAGAATGAAATACAATTGAACACAAAGAAAAATGTCAAAATCATAACAATTTTTTCCATAGGGTTTTTCAGATGTCCTGTAAATGTTTTGGGTTTCCACTTGGATACCTGCTAATCTGAAGATATACTGAACTTAAAAAAAAAAAAAAAAAAAAAAAGAAAAACCTTGTAAAATACAGCTGCTTTGAAATGCAAGGTTAAAATCACTAATATGCACAGAATGGCCTCAAAAATGTAATTAAGTTATGCACTGCATAAAGTATTAAGAGGCTGTGCAAAATTAAGAAGCCCTCATACCCACCCCAGGTACCCCAGTCTATATTGTCACCAGCCCATGTGCCTTCCTCTACTTCCAGCTTCCTAAACTGACTATTTCCAGTATCTGTTTATGGTCTCTTTGCTGAGCATCAAGATCAAGACAACAGATAAGAGCAAAGAGACAAAAATCTGGGAAAAGAGGGAGATTGTGAGGAAAAGGGTAGTAGGAGAGAATATTTGTACTATTGGTTTTAGAAACCCAAAAAACTTCTCCTGTCCCAGAAGGAGTGTCATTTGAAAGGGACGGGTGTACCTGAGCTGCCACTGGCTGTGCTCTCTAAGGGGACACTTCATGCACAAAGCCATGGGAGATGGAAATGGAGTTCCATTATACAATTTTTATAGAGTATATCTATATTTTAATATGCTTACACGGTTATGCAACAGTCTACAATATTTGTTTATCCAGTCAGTTGCTTGATATGAAACGTTTCTTGTTTTAGTCAGGCTCCTGGCTTTTTTTATGGATTGGAACAGTGTGTGCAAGAAGGAAGTCCTTATTCTACTCTTAGGGGATACTTCGTCTGAGCAAATACTCAGTTCTATTTGCAAGATGCATTTACCAACCAAATAGAAAATTTTATCTCAGCTCATATTTACTGGGAGCTTGCCACTTTCCTCTTATTTTGCTTTAAAATTCTGTTTTCAGTTACAAGTGCTCTATCGAGCCTTATTTTAGCTTGGAAGCTGCTTTTCACTGCTTATCAGCTACCGTCAAAAGAGAAGGAAACAGCTCAAGTCTTTGCATTTACAACTGCACATTTGAAGAGCTCTTTTGCACCTTCACTATTATTCCTACTTCTTGTTCTATTTTAAGAAATCTTCCCCAGAAGAATATGAGATATGAGGGAGGTGATCCTTCTCCTCTACCCTGCACTGGTGAGATCACACCTGGGATTCTGTATCCAATTCTGAATTCAACAGTACAGGAGAGACATGGACATAAAAAAGAGAGCCCAATCAAGGGTCATAAAGGTGATGGAGTGAGTGAAGCATCTCTGCCCTGATAAAAGACAGAGAGAGCTGGGACTGCTTATCCTAGAGAAGACTTGGGGGATTTTATTAATGTGTATAAATACTTGAAGGAAAGGTGCATGGGGGACAGAGTCAGGCTCTTTTCAGAGGTCTGCATAGACAGGAAGGGCAACAAGCAGAAACCCAAACACAGGAAATTCCATGTGAACAAAAGGTAGCACTTTTTTTACTGTGAGAGTTACAAAGCACTGGCACAGCTTGTCCAGAAACATTGTGGAGTTTCCAGCGCTGGGGAATACCCAAAAGCCATCTGAGCATGGTCTAGGGCAGGCTGTTTTTGGCAGCACTGCTTGAGTTGAGGAGTTGGACAAGATGGCCTTGGGCTCCCTTTCAGTCTTAACCACTCTGTGAGATTCTGCATCCCAGAGCAAAGCAAAACCAGGTGCAGTTGGTGGAGGCAGGGACAGCCAGATATGGGATCTAGGTGTGCAGGCATTTTCTCCATGACATGTTCAGTCTCATGTACCTAAAAATACTGGAGTACTTGTAGTAGATGCAACCTGTGAAACACACTTCTAAATAGTAAAGCAAAACCTGCAAAATATGCACTTTTCATATGGGAAAGAAAAACAATGAAGGCAAAGGCTTATGAAAAATCCATAATCCGGAACTATTCATAAAACTTGGCATTTGAAAGCAATCTATAGGTCAAAGCAGACATTAATTAATTTTCAGCACTCCTTTTGAGCAGTGGATGAGAAAATATTAGTTAAGCTGAAGAAAATAAACCAGTTAAATATTTCATCTCCTGAAGCTATATAACATGAAATCTTATACCCTGATATTTGTTTCTATTAATATTTCTCTTATGTTTATGTTAATCACATTAATTTACTATCAGGTCTCTTTTCAGTACATCTGTTTGTTTCTAAGCTGTATTTCAGTTATAGCTGTGGACCCATTACAGAACTTCAAGAAAAAGGCAGACTAACAATTTTTGCTCTGAAACGATTGCAGTAGGCAACAGTTGCTTATTTTGTGCATTCATTCCTTCCTGCTTCCATATTATATTATTCATTAGGCAATATAACAGTGTTAGATATAAGTCCCATTTAACTGGATAGTATTTCACAAGCATCAACCATTTGGTAACCACATTAACCATCAGATTGTAGGGATGAGGAATATTTTATGTTCTACAAACCAAAAGTGCTGTTATTTAGAACTAGCCTAGTCTAGTAAGTCTCTTGCACATCCATATTAGCATTTGAGACTCTTCCAATGCTTACGGAGTGGACAATCCATCCAATTTTTGAACAGCCTGTCAGGATATGCCAAGCTACCCTCTCTGTTATGGTATTCTTGTCTAAATCTTTTGCGTCAGATGCTGTGAAAGTACAGAGGAATAATAAAATGCTGGCTTGCTATCATTCTTCTCAGGCAAGCTTTAAAGGGGGAGCTCAGGTCCAATAGGAAAATCAGACAGGCTTTCAGACTGATGGAAAATGTAGTGATGGCACAGATCAAGTGGTTGTTGTCGGAATGCGTAGCAGGCACAGTCTGCATTTTTTTTATTCCTTGGTTAGAACGGCTCTGGGGATGTAATGGCAGTTTTCTATTTGCACATGGACTCAAGGAATGCAAGAAGTTGTGCTCTGTCCGAGCTGTGGTGGTAGTCCCTGCAGGCACATCCTCTAGAACAGGAAGGTGGGGGTCTCTGGATCCTACCCACACACCAGCTGGCAGAGTTGGCAAGCTGGAGAGGAATCATTGTTGCCAGCCTTTGCAATTTTATCTTGATCTTGATGTGTTTGGTATTTTTCCTTAATCCCCTACAGAAACTTGAATGATTATTGGTAAATTTCCACTGTTTCTAGAAAAATTGAAAGTCTTCATGCTTGTGGAAGAAAGATTAAAGGTATGACCTAGAGATTTTTTTTTTTAAGATAAAAAATATTTTGTGTTTATTGATCACAATATTTTGGGAGAGTTATCAAGTTAAGTGGTCACATTTTCTGATACTAGAAAACTGCGATGCTTTGTGAAGAGGATAAGGTGCATTGTCCTGGACCCAGGGGTCTCAATGCTTTGATTATTGTGGGTTTTAACCCTGCACTCTGTTCATTACACACAAAGCCCTTTCTTCCTACTAACTTCTAGTTAGAATAAAATGCAGCTCATATTTTGAGTCTCTTCCTGTAACACAGAACTTGCAGCACTCTGTATCAGAAATAGAAGTCATCCATAGAAACATTGCAAATCCTCATTTCAGTTAACTGTAGCTAAAAATGTGGATTGACTTTAGTCAAGGCTTTTGCATTTGTGTCTGGCACCAGTTTGAGAAATCATCTTAATCTGCTGCTCTTCTCATGCACAGAGTGATTGTGGTGAACTGATTTAGAAGGGAATTGCTAGAAAGAATTTAACTTTGCTAACATAGACAGAGGGACAAGGGTTTAACATTAGTAACTGGAGATGCATGTGTTGGGATGTGGAAGTGGGGAAAATGCTTCAATTTTATTAGAAATAAAGTCAGCAAAAACGGAGCAAAAACAGGAGTTTATATGTAATGCTCTAGACGCAGAAAATCAGCACGGAATTGTGCAAGAGCATAGCTCCAACAAGAGCTTAATTTTAAGTCAATCCCCAGGTTAGAGATGTGACTGTTGCTTGTGCAATTAGCCTTGCAGTAGTACTAAGATGAGCTGAGAAGGATTTACTGACTGAGGCCAAGCCTTATCAGAGAAGCCTTTTCGGGTGTAGATTAATGTGGAAATGACTTTTGCATGCCTCAGTAAACTAGTGCATTAGTAGTAAAGACTTTGCTAAAATGCATTACAAAGGCCATTTTGCCCTGTACTAGACAGAACAGTTTGCCCTTTCTGCAGCAGATGTTGTTGCAGATTGCCCCTGCTGACTGCACTGGGATTAAAAAAGTTGAGGATTTAATAAAAATCTGCCTCCTAAAAAATTATTTCAGTTTTTATTAGGTAAAAGAAATGGACTCTTGAAAAAAATCAGTACCTGGTGCTTGATAATATAATCTAAAGAAATACTACCTGAAAGAGGAATGTACAGAAGTTAAACAGAGATTTATCAAAATGGAAGACTCAAATTTAACAGACAGAAAGTTGTGACCAAGAGGAGATAAAACAATGCCAGGCTAACAATTGGGAAAGAAAGGGTCAGATAAGTCATTAAACAGGGATGGTTAGACACAGCACAGTGTTATGATAAAGAGTAGGGCATAACATATTAGCGTAGGATTTTGGTGATTTATTTCAGAAAACACAAGATGTGTTCATATTCCTACCCAATTTTTGACCAACTAAAAAGACTGTGAAAGAGCTTTGGAAATCTTAAAACAAGTAATTTTAGAAGTTCTGAAGTTCTGAATCACTTCAAAGTGAAAAGAAATGTGATTTCTGTACCTTTGTATAGTATAAATCAGGGTACCCACCATGGTTCTTCAGGAAAATGCCCACTTAATGTGTCAAATTCAGAAAAGAGATTTGAATTGCAGGTGCAGTTCTGAGGTGGGCAGCATGGCCTAAGCTATTACCTGTTTCTGAGTAATGCTTTCTGGCACCTACTTGCTTATTCAGTTTTGAATACCAACATGCACATTAAACAATCGCTCAGCCCACATGAGTGATAGAAAACATCAGTTTGACCTGGAAGTGAAACATCATGGGGAGGTGTAACCCTGATGAACTTGTGTAACCGTGGGCTGTCACATTTTCAGTCACCTATTTGCACAGGTTTCAGTAAAGAGTGAGGGAGCTCGAGGAAGAGAAATATTCAGAGGTTTCACAGAGAACCGTGTGACACATTGATGAGGGGGGCTCTTAAATTAGAGTGGCTGCTAGAGCCTGGGAGAAAGGTATCATATATTTTTGTCTTGTTGCTAGACTGAATCATGTATGGACTGGGGTGCATTTACATGGTACCCCTTACTATCTGTCCCCAGCCTGCTCTGCATGGACTCTGGTAGAGTACTGGGACATAAATTTAACAGGAAATCCTTTTGTCTGTTCTACCACTGCAGATTACACCATCTGTCCATCTCCAGTTCAAATGAAAATATCAGGGGACAAAAAAAACCCTAAAAATTCTTCCTGACAGCTTCAAAGTTAAAAATCACCAGAAGTGAGGTGCCATGCAGGTGTTTGCTCAGCCAAGGGGAAGAAATGCCTTGAGTGACCTCAGCTTGGTTTCGGCTTGAATGGAAAAGCAACGTCAGAACTTTAACATATTTTTTTCTAGAGATATCATTGGTGCTATTACTAAGAGTACTGATAGGGCTTGCAAGTTTAAGAATGAGGAGAGTTTTTCACAAAAGTAAGGAATATGCGCAGGAAATGCCTCAATACAAGATCAGAATTAAAAACATACAAATCAACTTCTTTTCATACTTCCACATGAAAGAAGCTGGAACAGATGGATAAACTGAATCTGATTTGCTGATTATTATATGGGAAAATTTTGTTTCATGGGAATATAACAGCAAAATACAGTGCCTAAATGCACAAGAGTCCCAGGTATTACGCCAGGTATCCCAGGTAATAGACTGCATCATGATTTGATAAGATTATCAGTTAATAAAATTGTCTGCTTCATACCCAGCTAATAGAGAGTGGGAACTGTGTGAGGCTGTCCCATGGAGTCTAACGCTGTCAGGACAGATCAGAAAAGACATTCAGTATAAAAGACCAGCAAGAAGGATCTTTCTGTGTTGTATTCTCCAGGACACACCCAGCCTCTTGATCATCTCCCTTGGAGCATGTTTCCTCTTCCTATAGACTGCAGATCCATGATCTGGGAATCTGATATCTACAGCAACCATGTACAGCTACATGAATCATTGTCTTCTCTCTCTCTCTCTCTGCAGTTATTTAGAAGAAAGAGAGGTCAGAAAAAACCTGTAAAAATCAGTCTTATCGAATATTCATAGACCACTGAGATAAGCGACATTCATCTAAAACCGGAGTTTCACAGGCATTTTCAGCTCAAGGCAACACTGTCAACAGAGGAAACTGCACAAGGAGCTCCTTTTCACAATGACAGAACTACTTGGCTCAGGCACGTCTGTCAGATGAAGAAAAAAGACAAGGGGGAAAAACAACATGTCTGAAGATGTAGTTACATTTCCCAGCAGGGTCCATAGCTCATTCGCACTTGCTAAATCACACCCTGTGCCTCCTTTCCCTGACTCATTCCTGTAACTCTGGGTCCTGTTGGGAAACCCTGCAGAAGCAGAAGAAGTTCCTGGTTGAAAGCAGTAAAAAGTTTCTGCTTCCCCTGGACAGGGATTCTGACCCTGCTTCTTCTACTTTAGATTCACTCAGGATTTCTGATATGTAGTCCTGTTAAACAAGATTTCATTTAATCCCCCCATTTGTCTGTAAATCTGGTGCATGTATTTCTTCTGTGTATAAAGCAAATTAAAAGCATCTGACTAGCTAAATTTGCTTACTGAACAGCAGTTAACTTTTTCCTTCTAATCAATGGGAATAGCAAAATTAATTAGAGAGGCCAAAGAATAATTTCAAAGGGACCATTTCTCTGCTTAGCAATACTGATACTATGGATGAATAAGTATTTTTATTATCAAAACTGGTTTTCAAGTACTTCTTTTTTTCATTACTTTTATTCTAATACTTAATATTCTATACCAAGGCAAATGTAAATAATTTCTTTGGGGGTTTTTTTTTGTTTGTTTGTTTTTTGTGGGCTTCTTTTTGGTGGGGTTTTTTTTGGTGGGGTTTTTTTTTTTTTTTTCTTACATAAAGAAAACCAGTATAAGCATGTGACTTTAATTCTGATTTTAGTGGATAGGTCATTTGATTGAAGATAGTGTATTTGTCCTCTTTTACACTTTAAGAGCCAATAGCCATGGGCCTGTGACCCCTTTAGGTTTTCAAATCTGTCAGGAAAAAATTTTAATGTGCTGAGAGCTCACTATTAAGGAGTTAGAACTTTGGTTGGGTTGTTGTTTGGGTGGTTTTTGGTTTGTTGGTTGGTCGGTTGGTTGAGGTTTTTTTTTGTTTGGTTGGTTTTTTGTTGTTGATTTGGTTTGGTTTTCACGCAGCATTGTCGCATTTGCCATTTGAAAAAATGCTTATCTTCTAGGTCACTTCAAGAAGTTTAACATAATTTTCATAGCTTTTTGCTATTTCTGTTATTCTGTAAAGACTTACAGGGCAGTTTCTGGTTGTTTGGGGAGTTCATAATGGTAGAGTGGTATTCCTGCTTCTTTTTAGCTGTTCTAAGAGCTGGAAAAGGCTTCTGGAATGAAAGAGGAAAAGTCAGTTTCTTCCTTTGTCTGTGACAAAGAATTAAATTAAGGGATCAGAAAATTTTTAAGGAACACAAACTGTCTGTGGGGAGAGGACCAAAAAAAAAGGCAGTGTTAATACCTGGAAACACAAAGGTTAATAAAAGTGCTTATGTAGGAAGAGATTTGTACATTTTTGCCCATATGCTTAAATTTGAGAATGCCCACAAATTCAGGAAATTCAGTAAGATTATTAAAATTTTTAAGATCTCTCATTAAATTACAGTTTTGATATAGTTTTTGTGCTGTTGGTGGGATATACTTACATGTAATTTATGGTATTATGAATAAAGCTTAATGGGAGATGAATTATAAAGATGAGTTAATGGATTTCTTTCCCACAGGATTAGAAATCCCACTGTGTATCCGTTAACGCCCTCTCCAAACTGAATACCCTCTCATTATCAGTAGATTATAACTGTTCATGATGCACCTGGCTAACTAATATTTTCCAGCTTAATTCTAAAGAGAGAGTCCTCCTCCTTCAAATTTCTCATCAGTTGGTTAATCATTAGTTGCTTGTACTAGAATTCTAATTTCACAGAGAGCAGCTCCATCCATCTCAAGTGGACTAAATCTCTCTCTACATGAGCTTGCCTGCATGGTGCATCTCTCAGACAGCTCTTCAAGACTTAAAGACTCAGTAAATTTAGCTGTTTTGTTCCTGAAATCTGGTGATTTCCCCAAACTTCCCGTACCTAGCTCAGTTAGAATTTTTTTTTTTTTTTAGATTCAGCATGGACACTGCTGCTCACTGAAAAAAGAACAAACCACTATAAAATATCAACATTGCAATTAATAAAGCTGTATTTCAAGCTTATGTGCAGCTCTGATCAAAATACTGGTTTCAGTTGCAAAGGAAAATCTTTATGCTCAGTTCAAAATAGGCTAAAATTTGGCACTGATATTGCACTCTGAATGGAAAAAACTTAAAATTTAAAGCTAAACGTTTAGTCTGTATTTTGCCGCTGGATGTTCACACTGGAGAATACTCCTACCTTTTTTAATGTGTCCAAGTAAGAAAATGTATTTGTTTACCATGTCTGTATTTTAATTAAAGTCCTGTTTCCTGGCTTACATTTTTAAATTATGCTTTTCCAAAATCAGTTCCATCAGAGAAAACCTGTTGTGAATCAAATCCACAACCACATACACACAACTCCAAGTAATAGCGTCTCATTGTTTAACTTTGCATAGCTTTTGAGTTCGTGTTGTTTCAGTATTGCTTGTAGGCTGTAAATGGGGAAAGATCCATGGAAAACTGTTTGTCTTCATATCAAAATGATAGTACCATAAACTTCAACCCGCTTGTTTCTGATGCTCATATTAATTTTCCCATTAAACCTTATCTTTCGTTGCTCAGGGTTGTCTTCATTTTTCTCCTGTTCTTGCACTCTGCTTAAGTGATAACTCACCAACCATAAAACAAGGATGGACATATGGAACCCAGGGCAAATACTGTATAAAATTGCCATCAAAACCATGTCCTAAGGCACATCATCAGTGATTTAGGGACCATTTGCTTGTTAGATTTCAAGAATAAATGGTTGCTTCTTCATTAAACCTCTCAGTTTTCTACATGTGCATCTCCAAAGTGACAGTACCACACCTGTCCCAAAACACCCCTGCATATGACGCAGAATTTCTGTCAAAAAATTTAATGACACTGGAAAATTCCAGTGAGCAATTCCATAGTAAAGGTGTTCCCAATATACTCTTACTGAGCAATACTTGTATGTCAGGAAAAAGTGTTTATGCATAATAAATACCTATGTCTCTATTTTTTTTTTCTTATGATCCTTGCTCTTTCAAGAAAAATAAATAAATACATGATACACTGAAAATACTACAATGGTATTTGTGATCAATCCCTCTCTTCTCTATAGAACTGTCAATTAGTTTGGGTAAAATTTCTTCATTATTTTAATCAGATGTATTAATATTCAAACAAATTTTAGGTTTTAATCAATTTATTGAATGCATGGATTAAATAAAAAATTAATTCAGCATCTTGATGGAAGGAATTTAAATTAATTTTGGTATTTGATCATATTTTATTTTTCTGTCAAATCTTATTTTATGCATCCATGTTGAGGTAGAATTTAATGATTAATAAGGCATCCAACCATATAAATCAAGTATGAAAACATCAATCACATTAGAAATCACACTAGACTATAATATTTTGCTTAAAAATATATGATCGCATTGTTTTGACCATATTCTTCTTACAGGCATTTTACTTTGTTAGTTGTCAACAAAAGCAGGTCACCTGCAGTTCTTAAACATTTCTCATACAGCTCCTGATTCTCCATAGTGTTACCTGAAGTTTTTCAGCCAGAGAAGTTGAGAAGTCAAAGCATCTGTGAACTTTCATGAGAGCCAAAACTTCTCATAAATAAATTTGTAAATATAAGAAAAGAACATAATGCCAGTATAGTGGATATGCTGGAACATAGAAGGATGCTTCAACATTTTATCACAAATCAGTGTTGAAATTTAGAGATGTTTTATAAAACATGTATGAAATGTTTTCTTGTAAAAAATGTTCAATAATAATCAACAAAGATAGCCTTTGAATTTCAAACCAATCATCCTGAAAATTCACAAAACTTGTAAGAATTTCAAAAAGAACTCCTCAGACTGATTTCTGCATATTTCGGTGTTAGAGAAATATAGAAAAATGTGCTATAAGTTGCATTGATATATAAGGTTAATCACTACAAGTGGTGAAGTCCATGACTTCATCAAAATAAAGAAAATATCATTTTCTAATAATCAAAATTGCAAGATAGGAGAGCCTATAAACCTTCATGAACACACTGCACTCAAAAAACTCCTAAAATTTTCCCTATTCACAAAAAACCTTTTGATTATTTGCACTGCAAAAATATCCTTTTAGGCTACTTGAAATTGTCATGGAAATGTTGCTTGGTCAGTGCTTTTCCATTTCTACCATGTCTTTATCCCTATTTTCTCCTCAAAAAAATTAATATATTCATGTGAATAGAAAAAAAACCCCAACACTTCAATAACTTTAAAACTTATTAAGGGCTTCTTGCATGATACTAACCCAAATCTGTTGTAGAAATACAAGAATATGGAATAGGGCGTATCCATATCCCCTGTTTAGTATCCTCCCTAGAGAATATATTTAACTTTTCCAAAACTATATTTTCATTCATTATTTTGATCTGTACACTTTTCTTACTAATTAGATAAGAAAGTTTTTATGACATTTTACTAAACTCTTGGCCTCAAAGACATGCTGCAGCAGTAAATTCCAAAGCCTAAAATCGCACTCTGTGAAAAAGAGCATTTCTTTTCATCCTGACTTCCCTTTTTTCAGCCTCACTAAGTGATTCCTTGTTCCTTTGTTGAAAAGAGAACTAGAGTTACTCTCTTATCATCTCTTCACCAATTATTGTTTTATATGCTTTTGTCATGAACCTTCTAACTCCTTACCTTTCTGAGGCAAGTAATCCAAATCCATTAAGCCATTCTTTC
Organism: Acanthornis magna; assembly: GCA_036785705.1. NCBI lineage: Eukaryota > Metazoa > Chordata > Aves > Passeriformes > Acanthizidae > Acanthornis > Acanthornis magna. Next base: position 5,076,296 of record JAWUZG010000023.1, on the reverse strand, counting down.
AAATGGGAACTTTCCAGGGCTGGTAATTACAGTTATTGCCAGTAGCTGGTGTTTTTTTTTTTTTTCCTATTTTTTTTTTTTTTCTTATTTCTTGTTGTTGTTGTTGTTGTTGTTTTCTGGTTTTGTTTTGTTTTTTTTTAAATAGAATGAAGGATACCCTATGGTATCTCAGCTAAAAGCAAACTTATACATCATGTTTCCTGTGGAAAACTATAGATATTTCTGGTGTGTTTACTCATCCAAAATATTTTACTAAGCAGAGATTTCCATTTAAATACTGCAGCTCGAAAAAATACCATCATTTAGAATCCAGAAATTTTCACACGTTCATATTTTTTCTTGAGTGTGAAGTACTTTCAGTTTATCAATAGTGAGTGTCATGTGCTATTAAGTTATATTTTCAGGCCACTCTGAAGTTCCTCACACTCTTTCTCAGAGTAAACTGTTATGGGTCATACTTGGTTCATTCAGCAGTATATTGTGAATTTGGTAGAACTTAGGTATTCTGCTCTTCCTTTTAGCATATTTTGACAGTTTCTTTGACTCCTGGTAAGATATGCTACTGGGGAATAGGTCAGAAAGCAGCTGGATGCAATTTTTATCCAATTTATTTGAAGGTATGAACTGAAGCAGCTAAGAGGTAGCAGGGAATTTTTTAAATAGACATTATGTTATATAAAATAGTTACTAAACACAGCCTTATATAGATTTTTTGCCATCAATGGTACAGTGGCTTAAGGCAAAAATTAATCATCACTGATTTATCCCACCCTGGACCTGCCTCTTAAAAATTTCAGTTTTGCAGAGAAATTTTACTTAACAAGTGGTGCTGGGAGAGATTCTATGGGATGATGTCTCTGCTGTTAGAAGGACTGCTGAAAAGAAGGAAAACAAGAGAGGTGTTTACTTGCCAAACACATGCAATGGTAGTCTGTTAGCTTAATTATGTTATTTGTACAGGTGTGAGTAACTGTGCCAACTCTGCCTCCTCCAAAATGTGAATTTTTTTTCTCCTTCAGGGATGTGCACACCCTGGAGAGGGGCTCAGGAGCTGCCCTGTCCTGCCCTCCCATCCCTGGATCCTCACAAGCTGTGCCCCGCCGGATGCCATTTCACAAACATAAACTCTCGAAACTCAGCACTGAGCCCAAACACCTCAATTTCATTCCATTAGGGATGTCTGTTTTCTTTTTTTCTTTTTTTTTCTTTTTTTTTTTTTTTTTTTTAAGTAGAGGCAACTGCTGGCCTAGTGTCACACTGTGTGCAGCAGCTCACAGCCTCAGGCAGCTGAAATGCTGACACTTTGACAGACAACCTGGGAAATAAATGTTGATCTTGGGAAGTGAGGGGGAAAGCCGTGAGCTGCGGCTGGCATCCCACAAGAGAAGCTTCCCCAAGTGGGAATAGCACCCGAAACACCCAGAGCTACCCTCTTGATGGCTATTGGTGACCCTGACCCACAGGATGGGTCCTGCAGGCTCTTCAAATATTGCGAATTAGAGCAGCAGTGTTGTCTCTCTCCCTATGGTCGATTTTCTAATACTTCACTACAGAGATACTTGCAGCGCTGGTGATTTCAGTCAAAGATTTCCAATACCAGCTGAACAGGATCACAGTTTAGAGGGTTTTTCTTTGTAGGCAGAATTGACAGGATAAAATGGGGAAAAAATATGACTTACATGAATCTTCTCTGCAAGCTTCTATTTGAATATGGAAAAGAAATATTTTCAGTCCTCTGATATCACCAGAGGAAGGTGTAAGCAATTAAATTATAAACACTAAAACCTAACTCAGGAAACCTGTAACTCTGAGTGGTAGTTAGCTGAGAGATTTTTAAATGTATTTTTCACTCCCATTGCCACTAATTCTTTTGAAACAAAATCAATCCTCCTACAAGCTAGCTCCTCTCTGTGTTTTTCTTGGGCAGTGGGACTTTGCCTCATAGGAGTGAGAGGCCCGAGCAGCTTTGTGTACTTTTTTTTAGGGCTTCAAGGCCGTGACGGTTGCCTGAGTTGTAAGTCAGAGAAATCCAAGGGGACTTTCAATTTGCAATGGCCTTCTAGGAGTTCAAAACTGCCCAGGATCTCCCACAGGGCTGCAGTCAAACCATTTCTCTCACTTCTGACATGCTCAGGAGATGCATATTAACTTCACGTAGCCTGCACGCTGAAATAGCTGTCCTTGGATCACACATGCAGCTTTCAGGATTTTGGCTGTAGCACTTTTATTTTTAAAAAAGATACAGTTGTTTTAATAATCCTTTGTCAAATCCTTTCAGCTGAAATCTGGGTAGAATAGTCAACACTCCTGTAGAGAAACTGTATTGTGTTTTCTGTGTGTTTGTGAAACTGAATCACTGTCTGACTGGTTCACAGGAGGATTACCTCTGGAAGAAGGTGGGAATGCAGAAATGGCATCCTCCACACCCTGATTATCAGATTTATTAGAATTTATTTCAGATCAGCTGAAGCCCAGGCCACATGAACTCCAAGCAATTTCCTCCCTAAGCTTCAGTTCCAAACCCTTTGTTTGCCTCCTCTGAGGTGACGTTTATTCGACAAGAGCTTGTTCAATGTCAGGGCCCTCGGGGCACTGTTAGGGTTTGCTGGTCCCGACCAGCCTCACTTGGGGCTCCCCTCACTCCCCATGTGCCCAGGGGCTCTATTTAAGCTCTGCCTTGCATGCTGGTTCCTTCTCTGGGTGATGTTTCAGTGGTAGTTGTATTCAGCCTTGTTCTCTGCTCAGCCTGAGTTATTGCAGCTTTCCTGGAGCTGCTGACTTTGGCTCTCACCTTGCTTTATGACCCCTGGACCTGCTCTCACTAACCTTGCTCTGGTACTCTGGGTCTGTAGAGGAGGTGGTGGAGGGCTCACCTTGACTTCTGGCTCGTGTTCCTCCTCTGGAGCATCCTGTCTTACTGCCCCACAGCTCCCAGGACAAGAATAATAACCCAGTTCTGCTGCAGTGCTTTACAAAAAAATGCTTAGGCTCTAACAGTCTCAGGAAGTTACCTGTTCCCACCAAAACCAGATTTGTTGCAAGAGTCCAGAGGGATGTAGGGAGATGAGTGTGGTGCCCCTGCATGGCAGTGGTCTGGGAAGGAAAAGATGGAAGAGTCACAAAACAAGTTTTATGTCATAAAAACAGTTGGTTTAAGGGTAGCTTTTTTTGGCTGCTGTCTGCTGTCATATTTTGTTCCCAAAAAGTCAGTGTTCGCTAAGGTTTCTCACTGCAGCTCTGGAAGGAAGTTTAAATCAACAGCCTATCAACTTTTGGTGTAGTGCTTATCAGTGCGTGCATTTTGCAGAAACACAGTAAGAATTCTGTGTTGAAATGGTGATCTGTGACATAACTATGGGTCAGCTGCTGTATAATTCCACACTGATGAAAGAAATGGTGAGCAATGCTAGTAAATCTATTTCCTAGAAAGAGTAACAGAGAAGAAACTTCTGACTTTTAAGTATTTGCTTCTAAGGGTTTCAAACAGGTCATCCAGGAAAACACCAGATAGTAATTTCTCAACAGAGTGGTTTTTTCACAAATAAATTCTTCCTGAATAGAGTAAAAATATTTCAGTCTGTCAGCAAGAGATAAAACAGCTTGAATATTAAATAATTTTTAAAAACCCTTCTCTGCTCTGTTGTAATGTAATAATGGCATATGATAAAATAAGATTACAAAAAGACTTTTGACTTTTTTTAATTTAGTCTGATATTCTTAAATAATTAATTATGAAGGAAACAACATATGGGCGGAAAGAATTAAAGCTGTTAAAGAAATATATTTCAATGTTTGCTATTGTCTTTGCATAGAATTTGGAGACAGCAAAACCTTACTGGGTATTCTTTAATGTTTGCTTTCTAAGCAGGCTTGAAAATATGCAGATTTATGACCACCTGTATCAGTTTGTAGACATGTTCTACAATTTTTGAAAAATGTTAGTAATGAATGTCTATCACATTACTCCTCCACGTAAGTCAAGAGTTTTCAAAGTCATTGGGAAGATTGTAAAACCTCCCATGTAAAAGGAACCCAAAAGTAGAACATCCTGTTTTGTTTGTAATTTTTTTCTGAGAGTGATCAGAAGAAATGGTATAGGAAATTTTTGTTTCCAGCTAGCAGGTTCTCTGTAAAGCTGGCTAGTCTGAAGTATCTTAAGCGATATTTCAATGATTAATGAAAGATTGCTCAACATCACAGTCTTGTGCCTAGTGCTCTGAGTATTGTGAAGTCTAAATATCAGGTTTATCAGACATTTTGGAGCTACCTCATTCTCCTTGTATAAATCCTGGCCCATTGAGAAGGAAGTTAATTTTGTTTCTGACTGTTACAATATAGTTTCTTTTCAGGATACCATTTTATGATACTTTGTGTAACTATCACTCTTCTGGGTTTGTCTGTAAGTTGAAAATTGTTGGTGTCTACAATAGATTTGCATCCATTCACATACATTGTCTCCAAAAAGGATGTCTCTTCCTGTGGCCTTTTACCTATGTGGATAAAAACTGTATAATCAAACTTACAGGGTTTGCTATGCAATACAGTCTAATGGGCTCAGACACAGCAGATGTGGTTCCTATTTTTGTTTTCATTCTAGTGTGACTTAGTCCAAATCTCCCTGATTTCTATTTCATATTTTAAGTGTAAATAAGGACGCTAACCTCTACACCACTGTTTTGAATTAAAAAAAAAAAAAAATCTGAGAAATGCTTCGTCAAGGTCAGGAACAGATGTTTTGAGTGGTTTTTGCTGCTAGACCGTCTGCACTAAGAGTTGGCTGACCAAAACAAGTTGTCTTAGTTGTCATTCAGGTTGTTAAGCCTCAGCTTGGAAGCTTCTAAAGTGGAATGGAGTAATAGTTTATCTCATGGGTATTAGGCACAGAAGTTTAAATCTATAGCAAGTTACTGAATTTCCAGTGTAAATTGTTTTTCCTATCTAACATTCCTTAGGAATGCCACTTTAAGTCTGCTCAATTCTGAAACATCTTTCTATTTGATTATTTGACCCAGGGATTTTCCTTCTGAAATGTGTCCATCATTTTCAGTAGCTGGACTAGACTGTCATGTACATGAAACTGAGCTCTCCAGCCCTTTCCTGAAAGGAATTTCTCCCAAGTCAATGTTCTCTGTATCATTATTCATGTTTTTTCCTATGAGTATTTTTGTCTAATGAAATAAGAAATGTTTCCCCAGTGTGAGACAGATGAGGAATTATTTTAAATGCATAGGAAGACCCTCTCTTTTACAGAAAGATCACCAGAGGATTGGAGTTGAGAAGAAGCATATGGTGTTTGTTTCAATACTCGGTGTTTTGAGCAAGTCGATTATCCTAGCAAAAGCAAATATCCAAGTATGTGGAATCATCCAGAAATAGATCTTTAAAGAGGAAAAGAAAAATCTTCAGGCTACTTCTGGAAAGGTATTTTTTGCAAGAGCAGTTGCCCTAGTGATTCATCTAAGCTAATAATAGCTGGGATTCCTTCCACAAGGGGGAGATGTGTGGCACGGTATGTTTATTCAGGATTTCTTCCTGTGGTTTAATACATTCATTACTGCATCTAAGTCTGAATATTGATCTGTTAACTTTATATGGCTTTAATTTACTGTCAGTGAAACTTTCAGCAGTTTGCAAGCATTGAAACTATTTTTTTATTATTCCAGAAGCCTATGAGGATGTTTGTGTCTGTTAAGATAAAAAGAGCCAAGACTGTCAGGGGCTGTATGATTTGGCGACTGTGGGTCCTTCATGTTATGTAACCCTTATTTGGCAATAACTGGTACCAGTGACACAAAGCTCACCTCAAATTTCAAAGCAGAGTGCTTGGTTTTCTTGGTTCTTTAGCTTGGTGAAAGATCACATATTTCTTTATGACACATTGACTAGCTGCCTTAGCAAAATTTCATCCTGAGTCATAAAAGCTTGCCAAAATCTCAACTAATATGAATAATTTACATTGATAGACAGTGTTACAAAATGCTAATATTAGCCATTTTTTTTGTTCTGTCTCCACTGAATTCAGCAATGCATCTACTATTCCAGTTAAAAATTAGTGATATGCCTGCACTTTTTTTCAGAAAATTATAGTACATTTTCCTTCAGAAATGTCTCATTGACTCATGCATATATGTGTGTGTGCATGCATTCACACTAGTCTTGAAAATATGTATGTAGGTTTTTTTAATTGCAGCAACTGAGTGAGTCTGTAACAAATTCCTGTGCTTGTCAACAAACATGGCAATGTATTTAAAGCCTTCATCAGTGATGCTTCCAGTTATAAACTATTAAATGGAAAGTTAATAAATGTTGTATGGGAAAACATGCCATTAAATGTCTGATTAGGATCTGCAGCATGTCTCTACATGAATTGAAGGGCCCAAGGTCCGATAACAAACTCTTGAACATAGAAAGAAAATGTCCATTAAGATCAGATGTTATTCTGACTTTGGAAGGCCTCATAAAACACTTAATGTTGGCATTATGGAACAAGTTGCCCAAAGAATGTGTGGATGCCCTGTCCCTGGAAGTGTTCAAGGCCAGGCTGGATAGGGCTCTGAACAGCCTGCTCTAGTGGAAGATGTCCCTGCCCATGGCAGGGAGGTTGGAATGACATGATCTTTAAGGTCCCTTCCAATCCAAAGCACTCTGGTTGCATGATTAATTAAAAAAAACCCAAACATTATTGTCTGTAAATATCAATATAAACAAACACCCCTTTTGCAAGGGAAGGTAAAATATCTTCAGCTGCAATTTTCTCTGATGGTCTGTGTTTGTCTTGCCCAGATTTTGGATATCGTGGCATAGCAGACAAAAGTGAACCTAAGGATCTAACCAAGAGATGGTAATTTTTTATTACCAGCAGGTATGTTTCTGCTATGTTCATCATATTTTTGCTTCTTTGCAAAGTACAACGGTCAAGAGATAGTTTTATATTTATTAGCTTATCTGCTGGAAAAAAAGGGTTTTCAGTAAAGTTTAAATTATCCCTAGTTTTATTTCCTTGAGGGTAATATTTTTTGGCCTCTGTCTGTGGAATATTATCAATGTATTTAAATATTGCTGCTGATATTGGAAATCAGAGATTTATTTTGGTTTTGAAATACGTGTCCATTTCCCATCCCATCTTTAGAAATGGGACGAAAGAACATGATCTGTTTATCTGTGAATGCTTTCTGTATTGTAGACAAGGTTGTCTCTGAAGTTACTGTGAAAAATGACTGGTGTGATGCTTAATTTTTTAGTTTTAATTAAAAGTTTGTGCTGCTTACTAGAGAATTAATAAGATTTCAAGATGAAATGAAGAAATAAGCCCTCTGTGTTTAAAATCTAAACAAAATGTAGAGTATGTGGGCCCAAGCACTTTCTGTCACTATTGTCTTGAGTCTCTCACTGAAAACCACCTGCTGCTGATCCCATTCGTGCAATAGGCTGTGGAAAGCAGTACATAGGTTCTGGGCTTCACATGTTCGCCTTAGTGAATTGCCCGAGTTAAGGATGAGCCGGAGGCTGTACAAAGGGCCTGTGCTGCCTACAGGTGGATATGGGGTGGTTTCCCCACCCTGGTATCCTTCCAGAATTATTCCGAAGGGACAGGGATGGCGATGGTGACAATGAAAACAAAGTCTGAGCAGCAGACAGAAGAATATGCTCTTATAAATGAGAACAATGGCACTAAAAATGGTTCTGTAGAAATAAGGTGTGGAATTCCATGGTCACAGTTTCCATGAGGATGTTGATGAGAGAAAAATAATTTTGCAAATAAAGGAACTGCTTCATTTTTTGGAGGAATGGTTTGGCAATTTCACTCTAATTAAGGGCCCTATAAATGAACCCAAGTCCTGTATTGAAGGTAATTTTTCTTATGCATGCTGAAGGATTGTCCAGGTAATAGAAGGATTGTCCAGATTATATATTTGCAATGTACCTAACTCTTTGTTAGTGTACAAAGACTATGTGTGTGCAGTAATGCGTGGTTTTAATCATATCACTCCAGTGCCACACTGTATTCATACCAGTAATGTAGATAATTTAATTTTCTATCTTTCTTCTATTTACTTAAGATCACAGAAGACTAAATTTTTCTCTTTTTTAATTAAGCAAGTACCATCACCAAATGTGATAGAACATCTCATGCGATTTTTCTTTTCTACAGTTATATTGTTCCTTTTCTTTCCCTGCCAAATTTTGTGAGTTTTTGTTTGCACTGTTTCATCCGTAGTAATCTGAATGATAAATTGCACTGCTAATTTAAAGCCTTAACCCTATTTCATGAGTCTGCCAAGTATATCTATCCTTTTCCTGTTGACAGCTTATTTTAAGGAGCACTTGAGTAATTTACCTCTGTGAATAATTGCTAATCAAAATTTTCACAGGTTTCAGAGACTGATGAAAAAGTTTGGATTATTTTTCTTTGTGTTTTTTACTACCTCCAAACGACAGCAGATACTGACAGACGTTTCAATTCACTGATATCAAATAAGTTTTAATAATTGTTTCAAAGATTCATGCATATATATGGGCAGATATTTACTCACTGATTCTCAGACTTCAGATTAGTGATACTTTCTTTTGAATCTCTTATGAAACACAAGTAGTGTAGTAAAAGTCAATTTAGAAACTTGTATTAAAATAACATAATATGAACATATGGTTTGGGACTTCACTGTCATAATCCCAGAAGTGGAACATTAAACTGAAATATTTTCTGCTCAGAAATTCCCAAACTCCAGTTTACTGTTTACAGTTGTAACCCAAAATGGAGGTTACTCACTTCACATACAACTATTTCATACACCAAGATTAATGGAAAAAGCAGACTGCTATCTTTTATGATCCATAGTTCAGCTTCCACTTTATAATCAGGATTCATTTAACTATAGTGAGGCTACAATTATAAACAAATGGTGTTGCGTAATCTGTGCATAATGATTAAAGTGGGCACTGGGATAAAGTCTTAGTATTATACCCCAGTGGTAAGAGAATCAGTCTGGGCAGAGCAAGTTCTCGGTTTTATTTTGGAGGTTTGACTGTATGAAATGTGTTCACTGAAAATAATGGTCCCTTTTGAATGAAGAGAAAAATTAATATACAAAGTAGTACTCCACAAGCAGGAGTCTCAGTCACGACGTTAAATATTTTTTGTTGCATCTTGGCCTTTATTGCACTTTTCCTATGCACTTTTCTTGCATTATAAAATTCTGTAGTGAAGGTAAATGTTATCAATTAGGTAAAAAAAAAAGCTTCTCAACCTCTTTATGTGAGAAACTTGATGATAATTTGAAGTTAAGGTAAAAGTCAAACATTACTTTCCAGGGTTTAACTTTAATGAGGCTAATAAATAGATGCTTTTATAAAACTTTTAAAAACTTTTGTAATTTAAAGATGTCTTATTCTCCAAATTTTTTGGTTGCAAAGTATTACAGCAGAAAGAAAATTGGAAGTACAGTAATATAATTATGTGTGGCAGATGTGATGGGAAATAAATCCAGGAATACCAGATTTTATGGAAAACTCTCAGACCTTGGCATAGGACTCAAAGAAACAATATTCAAAATGGTGTCATGCCACATACAACACTAAATTCCAAACTTGTAATCTGAAGAGAAGTTTCTTTGCATTTGTCCTGCCTTCCATTCAGGGCATGAATGTATAAAGGAACAGGAGTGTGTCAGAGGGTCAGTCAGAGGAAGGACAGTGACCATATCTGAGTACAACAATGAAAATTCATTTTTCAGGCTAGAAACAAGCTAGGAATAGATGGACTGTTGAATTATCCCAAGCCAACACTTCACAGTACACCACACACCTGGGGGACCAGACAAACATTTTGGACAATAATTCATCTTGCAGCAGTTCTTGTCTGACAATGCGCCATTAGAAAAAGCATAAATCATGTGCAGTGGAAAAGGGAAGAAACAAAATGTGTATGACCTTGATCTTTCAAATACATATGCTGGCATTTAAATTTATAATATTCTGTAAGCAGCTCCTCTGAGATCATTGGTACCACTTCCTTAACTAAAATTTGGGATGGATGAGTTAGGCAGGCTCGTGTGTTGTTGTCACTCTCCTCACAGCTAATGAAACTAATCTTCTGGACGAGCCTTTGCAGGGTAAAGGTCTTGACCTCCCCATCCCTGGAGGCAGGAACCTTTCTTTATGTTCCATATCCTGCACCTAGCTGTGTACAGCAGAGCTGAAACTGCAGCTGAGGCTTCCATGCTTATGCATTAGGATGAAGTCTAATGTGAATACGAAATGAATAATGTTATTAAGATATGCATGAATGTAGAAGGACAATTTAATTTTCAAATAGCTTGCAGTATTTTAGAACACTTTTTCCTGTGGCACATTTAAGTTAAATTTTTGCAGAACTGTTTCAGCAAAGAAGATGATACTGCTAGGAGACCAGTAAAGCCCAGGTTCAGTTTCCTCTGATTTAAACTAGGTTTTGATTTCCCAGAACAGGGGAATTTGTTTTGGCTTTTTTTTAATTCGCATTTTAAGCTTGAATCCAATATTGTGGCGATAGTTAAAGCATCAAGCGTATATTTTAAGGCAAGATATATCTGCAGCTGCTAAAATTTGTCTTTCTCAAAATGGAATATGAAGATTAGTGCTTGTTAAAATCTGATTTCAAAAGGCATTTGGTGGACAAGTTTCAATTGTATGTTGCTAATGGCCATGATACCTTCTTACCAAGGCATCTTGTCAAAATGAACATAAAAACCACTTCTTACAATCTTTACTTTTTTTGAAAAGCCCGCATCACTTAAAATATTTGGCCATAGATTGATGAACACATTCAAGATCTCAAAAAAAGTAACATACTAAGTGAAGTCAATGACATTTATGTTTGGTATAGACAATGCATGATTGTCCAGAACATCCACAAAAATGTTAAATAGTGAGAAATCTTGTCTCAGTCCCTTTGAAATCTGTGTAGAAGCTGTCCTGTCATTCCACTCAACCACACTGGAGAATTAGACAGTTATTAAGTGGTTTGTAGTTTGTGTCTTCTATTGATGTTGCCTCCTTCTGTATTTTTATACAAATAAATATTGGGTATTACTACATCAAATGCAGGAGATCACATATGTATATTCATATATACAGGTTATATATATAAAAAATAACTCGCCGAACACGGGAGGGTGAAATCAGAATTGTTTTGCTGAAATTATTTCTTTCGAAAACATCTCAGCCTCTACTGATTAATTACATCATCTTATTTCTTTGTTGTGAAAGTTAGCACAATATTAACACTCATTAGGTTTCAACAGTTTCTCACTATTTATTTTACAATCTTCATAACATCAGATATCCTCAGCTGTTGGAGTTATTCTCCATTTGATTTCTTAATGTCTATCCACATCATAAGCTTTATAGCTATCATCAATTGAAAACACTTTTGGAACTTGTGGAATGAGGGTATATCAGACCTACATCCAAATACAGGAAGTATTTGCTAAGCACTTGTTTCTCCTGTGTTATTTTGGCACTTTTATTCCCATTTTGGTGGAAGTTTGCATCATTGCCATGTTTTTGCTGAGCTTAAATCCCTGACTGGTGAAACACCAAGTGGCAGACCTTCTTCCTTGATACTTTTAATTTTTAATTATTTGTACACTTCATTGCTCATAATTTATACAAATGAGTACATTTTTACCCTTAGTTAAGAGTTTGCTAGTTTCTCATTTCCAGTTGCTGTTCTCTGAGTTAGGGAACAGGTCTGGAAAAAGTTGCTATTATTTTTGGCTATGGAATCGTGACTTACTAGTTATACAAGAAGCTTCTTTCTAAGAAGTGACTACAAAGGTGAAAGCCCCTATCCAACACAGACAATAAGGTTAAAAATAAAATCAAACAAAGAAAACCAAGTTGTATTAATTCATTACTAATTCAGGATCAGCAGAGAAAAATATTCTTTTGAATGCTGGAGTAGTGATATGCAATTACATATATATGAATTGTGTTGCATAAAATGTATCCAGTGAATTTTAGCATTTTGAGTTGAATAAAATATTAACAAGTCAAGTTTGTTATTTATAAATTAGCTGAATCAATGAGTAAAATATTTATTCAAAATTATTCTACCATCAGGCTGTCCTCGTAAACAGTTGAATAAATTATATATGAATATGTTTTACATCTTTCCAATGCTACTTAGTGAAATTCTGCCTGTAATACTAAGGGGTAAGGCAACATGAGCATGAATTCACATATTGACATTTAAATTTGCGAAAGTGTTTTGAGTTTCCATAAACATGCTAAGTTAGGGCATGGAGTGCTCTCCATGCTCTGTATTTGACATTGATGATATGAAGATTGAATAACTTTTTCTGTCATACATCAGGATAGAAATTTTAAAATGTGAAAAAAACAGCAGTAAATCCTGCAAGATAACTGGATATGCAGGAACTCCCACAGATGGAATGGAAACAGAAAATTTCCACCTTGATTTTAGCCAGAAATTCTAACTCTTGTTGAAATCTTTGCCAAAACGGGCATGTGCCTGTGGAAATTCAAGTTTTTAACAAATTAGATTTTGCCTATATTTGTAGAAATAATACTTTAGGTTGCAGTGATTTATAACAGGATTCAGCTTTGGTAGTCAGCATTTTGGTAGTGTGCAAGCAAGCAGAGTGAATTAAAGCAGAATAATACAGCAAGAAAGATTTTGAAGTGATCATTATAACAAAAAAATGACCTGGTGACAGGGGAGGTACCACTAAAAATCATGAATTTGTCATACGAGTAGAGGTGTCACCTTCTACAGCTTCTGGATCTACATTGCCTTTTAAAACGTATTGGTAGAAGTTATTTTTGTTTGTTTTGCATGTCTGCCTTGTTTTTTGTTAGAGTTACTGGGACAATTGTTGGGAAAAAAAAGATAAAAAAGAAGCCAAACACAGCCCTCCAAAAAAACCCCCCAAAAACTCTCACCCCAAAACCAACAAGCAGCTACTTATTGCAAGGATGAGGAAGATGCTTAAAGTTTTGCTGTGCCCTCCTACCTACTAGTCTAGCAAATATAATTATATCTCTCCATCCATAACAAAATGGCACATTTCCATATTATCACTATGCATACCTTTCTTCTTTTGTGTGACCACAGACGACAATTTAAACAATTCTTACATCATGACGGTGGCAACTTATTCACTCAAAAAAGATTGTCCTGAAGACAAAGGTCCAGATTTTTACAGATCAAAGTGTTCGGACTCATATAAACCTCTCTTAAGCCATGCCACAAATGTGTAATACTAAACTTGTCCTACCCACAGGCACTTATGTCAGCAAATCACCAGCATCCATATGATGAAATATCTCTGCCCACTGACCACACTCATTGAATGATAAAGACACCCACATCCTGGTTTGGATTAATGCCCCTTGAGATATCTTGTGTCTTGTATCAGAAGCAAAGCTTGGAAGACACTACAGAAATTCTCCAGGATGCTATTGATATGCAGAGGAAATTATTTTGCGATTCCCAGGAAAGGCAGGTCTAGTCAGATGTTCAAGCTGAAAAAATGGACCCCTGTCAGAAAGTAGTCTGCAAACTGACATTTTCTTTCCCTTCTTTAATCCAAAACACAGGAATCCTCAGAAATCTTGACTACACATTTGAAAAGTTTTCATTTACTACACCTTTTATGGTGGAGTCTTTGAGCTAAATGTTAGATATACTCCACAGCCCAATGTTTGAGTGGATCCAAATTTTCTGTTTTGCTGGCAAATTGCAAGGCCAGTTATTTGCAAAGTCCCTGGAGGGACTCAAGTTGACAAAGTTTAACTTTAATCTTTTGGAAGAAGTCTATTTTGCTGCAAGAAAACACACTTTTTTCCTCTTGAAACTGTATTTCAAGTCATGAAGCACAAGCTCAATGGTCTCTACAAAATTTCAGTAAAGCTCTGGATTTTCTCATGGCATGTGTGACTGTGGATGAGGAGTGACTCTGTTGTTACTGTAAATCTGTTGTTTAGGCAGGAGATTGGGAAGATGCAGGGCTCTCAGTACAAGCCTTAGTATGAAGGCATTCTAAATGCACTTTACGATACAAAGAGGAAGCTAAGCGTGGAAAACAGGTTCAAAGAACAAAAAATACAGCAGATACTTGTGGCATTCAGCAGACAGAAAATGTCAACATTGCAGGCCATACCTCCCGTGGGTCTTATCTGCAGCCCATTAACTTGACAGGAAACTCCAATGCACTCTGCATCTGGTTCTGGGTCAGCAGATTGCACCTAGCAGTCATTTAATGTGTTCACTTTCATTAAAGTTCAGTAAAAACCAAACTTTCTTGTATTCCTGTTTTTTCTTAAGCACACTACATCCAGCCCTTAAACAGCTTTAGTTTTAATGTTACTTCAGGGTTTTTTTAGTCCTAAAACTCTTAAAGAAAAATCACCTATTGCTTACTACTATAGACTAGCAATAGTCTATTGGTGTTATTTTATCCTTTATATAAATATACTTTGCCTAAAACTTTCACATTTTCACCCTCAAGTAAGGACCAAAACCCTTATGTTTAAGGGTTGGGATTTTTTTTTTTCCTCTAAAGCCCTCTTTTACATCCTCTAGCTATAGCAGGGTTTGAATTTTTTCTTGTCTTACTGTCAGGATCATTAGTGCCTTGAAGGCACAGTTTTCTGCTGGAATTATGCAGAGCTGCACTGTCATTGGGAAGCTCCTACAAAGTGTCTCCTCTCACTTCCAGGTAGATACAGTTACTGATATGTAGTCTATAGACTTCATTACCTGCTTTGTGAGGCTAATTGCTTCAAGAGACAGTTTTTGGAAGGGTAAGAATTAAAACCCTGACTCATCCCTAAACAGAGTGTAAAATAAATTCTGTATTATCCAAGCGGAGGTTCTATGACCTCTATGACTCTGGTTAAACCTGAAATAACATAGGATATTCAACCTCGTTTATTGTTTGCTAAATTCCCTGGCAGTTGTTGGTGTCTGTTTACAGTGAAAATGTTATTAGCACACTTCTCCAGGAATGAGGTCAAACAACAGAATTCAGCAGAGGGAGCATATTTTTGGAATATCAATGTGAACTGGGATCTGGCTAATTTTAAAATATGCTGTGGCATATATTTTTAGAAATTGGAAAGAGAATTTTTTAAACCTTTAATATCAATGGAAAGACTACAACTTGGTGGTGAATAAATTTGCCCGCAGAACACTTTGATCTGACAAAATATTGTTGTTAACCCAACAATACAGTGCCGTTGCTGCCAGTACCAGGCTGTTCATTTTGTATTGAGTTTTCAAGGCTTCAGGACTGATGCCTCTCTGATTTGCTTTCTCTGAACTTCTCTGCAGATCTGAGTGGCTGTGATGTAAAATCAGATTTCTGTTGCTCTTTGGAGAGTAATTAGGTGGAGCTCACCATCAATGGTGTTGAGTATAGGCTTTGGAATATCTGGCTGCTTTCTAGAGTCGACTGTGTTTTGATTTGTTATCACTTGAAAATAAAAAAAAATAAGCAATTTTGATTCAATTTTTAGATAAAATGTGTAGTTCTAATGTGGAAAAATACTCTTTTTTCCACCTGAGAAGCAAGATATTGCATGCAATCTTGCATTTGCAGCAGTCATGCAGGAGAACTTGAGGATTTGAATAATTTGTAAATGCACAAAGTGACATTAAAATATATTTGCATTGGAAAACTATTTACATTCTCAGGGTTTTTTGTACTTAACACAAGGAAGCTTTCAGCTTTTCAGGCACTCAGGCTTTCTAAAAAAACACAATGATCAGAGATGAAATGCATATTTTTGAGACACATCTATTTATGTAGACCAAACACATTTATTCTTAGTGTTGCTTTTGTTAAAACAGATTTATGGACTCTTTATTCTGATAAACAGCAGATATGGCCAAATGTTTGTGCAGATGAAATTAACCCCAGGTAAAATATATTAAGAGTATAGTTGATCAAAAATAAAAATATAAGGCAGAATACATTTGAAAAGTTTTTCAACTGCAGTCAGGTTTCAATTTTTTTCTTCCAGTGCTAAGCAAAAAAGAGCAATAAAATATTGATTATGGCGCCACTTCTAAAATTCAAATATATACCGGAAGACAGTCTTATGACATGTTCAAATTACTCTAATGGTTATACAATAATGTGAAAATGTTAGTATTTTAGCTTGTGGTGGTTGTCAGAAATATTTGCATAAATAACAAATGTTTCATAAGCAAAGGGAGTCCAAAGAGTGTCAAACGAACTTGCATGATTTCTGACAGTTTTCTGATACTGTGTTCAGTACGCTGTGGTTAGTTGTTCCTTTTTCTTTTTGCTGAAGCAAACATAACACAGTCCGCAGCTTTTCTCTCTTCAGTGATCTGCTCCCAGAAGAAAATGAAAGGCTGAATTTCAGCAACATTTTCTGTTTGATTCTTTCTTTAAACAGCTCTATGTAAGGCACACAACCTTTCTTTGTACCGCCATTTTTACTCTAATTCCTGTTTGAAAATGCCTTTATCATAGTCCCTTCTTCTGTGGTTTTGTGCCCAACAAGAAAGAAAAGAAACAATGAGCTAAAATTGTCTATTCCTCACGCATGCACCCAGTTGTTTCTAATTGCAGACTGGTTCAAATCAAGACCTTCATTCTTACTTTGTCAGAAGTTCATGGACACTGTCTGCCTTCAGTCTCAAGTTTTTTCTGAAACTGGGATTTCTGTCCTTAACACAATCTTTGTTTGTACTTAATTCTTTCTGCTGTCACAAAGATCAGTTGATATGACTTTGCTGTGATTGTTGTTGAGACTGGAAGGCTTCAGCCATGTCTTGAGCAGTTTTGCAATACCTTCTCTCCTTTTAGAGTGAAAAACCATTTCTTTAATGATTATTCAGCTAGTGCATGGGGTTTCTGATCTTAAGCCTAAGGCTTTTTTTGGGGAAGCTTTCTTGAAACTCTAGACAGGTTTGCTTCAAAGCCATTACTGATTTAGGTTTCTCCTCTCTCTGTGACAGTCTTGTGAAAAAGGAAAGAACACTTTTGTTCCTTTATGACATCTCTCTAATTTTTCTCTTAATACCTCATTCCATGTACCATTGAAGTCAAAGAGCAATTGATTAGGTGTTTGTAGGTTGTTCCTTGGGAAAGTCCAGTCCTTTCCAGTAAGACCTGTGTTGCATTTTTATGCAGGAAATCGCTGTGGGTTATAGGATATACTGGCAGTTCGTCAGTTCATGAACCTGATCATGAATCTGATCATGAATCTTGTTGAACTATAGGACTTTAGATATGTTATAATTTGTTGTGGGTGGTAATATGAGTTCACATTTACCTGTCAAATATTTGTGCATAGTGCACTTCCATGTGTTTTTCTCCATGAAGGACATTTCCTTTCAAGTATGTGTTTATACGCTTGCTTGGCATGTACATCAATTTAAAATGAGCCTTTTCCCATCCTGGTTAAAGAGTGGTAAAGTTTGACTCTAAATATGTATTTTTAAATTTTAATCCCAGAGCAAGCACTAGTATGCTGTAATCATTGCTGATGCCTGTGTTAGCAGGCATTGTATTTATTTATTTATTTTTTAATAATGAGAAATACTATTTTCCTATCTCTAGCAGTACTACTTCAACAGTAATGTTGTTTTATGTAGTAGATTATCTTGCCCCAATATACTAGAAATACAACTCCTGACATCTCACTTCTGGTAAACTGTCTGTATTTCTGCAGATTACAGATAATAATTCATTACTAGGACAGTCCTAAATAAAACTTTTTTTTTTTTTTTTTTTTTTTTTTTTTTTTTTTTTAATGGGAGAGGGGAAAAAATTCCCTTTAGAATATGGATGCTGAAAAAATTCTATTTTTTCTCATGACAAAATCCCAAACTTCGGAGAAATGCTGCCTTCAGCCCCCAGCTTCCAACACCTTTAGAGTAATTCTCGGTATCTTTCTGCTTAAAGTGACAAGGAAATTTAGATAAACTGTATTTTTCACATTTAAAAAACTACACTGTAAGGTGTCAAAATTTAAAAGTGAAAGTGTTACTTCCAGAGCAAAGCTGTTAAGTGCTGAAAAGAGAAATAGAGACAGCAAAACACTCAAAATAGCTGAAGATGGATCTTTTCAAGTTCATGAATAATATGTGACACCGTTTCTTGCAAGAGGACAGGTACACGATTCAGAGACTTTATTTCTTTCAAAGAGTTTTTATTTGCTGTTTCCTAAGGATATTGCAGTAAAATGTTGGAGAAAAATATCTGTTTCTTTTTCCTATGCTGCTTTCCCTTTGGGCCATTTTTCCAGCATAAAGTGTCTGAACAAGGAAAACATTTCCACAAGTTTAAAATTAAAAAAAGGTTTAAAAGGACACTTATAAACTTTCCTTTGATTCCCCTTTTATCTTTATAAAAGCTTTTACCTTTTTTCCCTCTGTTTCAAATAAAGGAAACATTTATATGCAGTCCATTACCAAACTTTTGGAATGAGCAATTTTTAACTGCCTACTCTGGCACAATAAAATGGAAGTTTGTTTCTTCTATCATGAGCAACTGTGAGAGGTTGGTTGTAGCACTGAAGAGGTCTTCAGTTTTGTCTTTTAGTGACTAAATTTAGACATTTGGATTTGTGTTATAAACCTTCTTTGTTAGATTCAGCCAGATGGCAAATGACAATGAAGTGTTAACAATCCTCTCCTTTTTCCTCTTCTGTCTTCTTTTTACTGCAGAATGTCTCTCCATTTCAGTGTAAAATCCTACTATTTACATGCAAGTTCACTCGAGGGCTTTGCTTGTCCTGGAGTTGAATGTTTCTCCATATGGAGTAGGAGAAATGTGTCATTTGAAAGCCTTTGTGGAATCCTTGATGGTGGGGTGGAGCAGCAGCAATTGTTTTGTGTACTTTTCCTGTTATTAATGACTCTGCACGTGTATCTTGGTGATTTTGGGTCACTATTCCCACGCACTCACCCACTGCCCCTGGAAGGAAGAGCTAAATTAGGATTTGAGGCTTCTATGCCTGGCTATTTAAAGAATTTTTTGGAGAACGAGTGCAATGTGTAGGTATAGCTAGATCCTTAAAGTCCTGAGGGAATGGATGGGAATGGTTATAGTTGCAGAATTATTCAGAATAATCTGAATCTAAATGCCCTCTGGGAAGGTTTGGGAGAGAATCTTAAATATAAGCCAGGCACAGGGGGAATTCTCATGACGGGTGATTTCTGTCTTAAAAATATAAATAAGTACACAGTGGGAAAAGTTAATTTTTTTACACATACACACCGAATTCTATATTAAGTAACTTTGGGAAAACAATGTTACAGTGAATACAATGAAAACCTCTGTTTCTGAAAAAATAGAGATTGGGGAAAACACATCTGAGAAAAGAGATAGAATCAAAATTGAGATTCCAGTTCAGCTTGTCACTGAAACTAAAGGAAAAACAAAAATCTCTCCAAAAACATTTTTAATGTTAGGGAATCAAGGCATTTTTTATTCTGGCCATGATGTTCTGGCCAGGATACGCAACAGAAATCATTTCATCCACATATAGCCTGGGTGTGCAGAGAAAATCATTCCATGACACATGACTCTTACTAGATTTTTCAGGTGCTTATACAGTCAAAACCCAGAGAAATTCATTGGTTCAACGTTCATTGGTCTCAAGTTGCGCAGTTCTTAGTATTTGTTTTCCTATTGGATCCGGATTTTTTCGCCTCTGATGCTAATTAGGTCCTCATTCTTATCTCTCCTTTCCCAGACCAGGTGCCTCTGACCATGCCAGGGGTGATGTTTGGAGTTGGTGTTCCTTAATTGTCATTCCGTTTTGTGTATCTCCTGTGCTGCCTAGTCCCAGTTTGCTGAGATGTTCAGTTCATCAGGCCTCGCCTGGTGGAACAATGCCCTAGAAAGAAACTTCAATTCCCTTCCCCTGGGGCAAAGGAGAGCAAAACTGACTAAAGTTACATTTAAAAAAATTAAATTTTGTATCATTTCCAACAAGCTTTTTAATACAAGGACAGTCTTTGGGAAAGTCAGCTCAAGGTCTTGAATTTGTAGTCTCAGAAAATTTTGAACTGAGTCTTTTGGCTCTTCTGCATTGACGTTGCTGTCATTCTCTGTGTGATTCTTCCCCATCCTAACTAAAAGATTAATAAGATATCAGATTGATACATGTAAAATGACAGTACATTTAATTCAAAGATGGATCTCAAATTAGAGCTGGAAACCAGAAATACAGAATTTCTAGAATATAATAGCTTTTGTATCTGTTGCTACACTTCATCTATGAAATGGGCCCAGCTGGAAACTGGACTGAGAAATGTTGAATATCTGAGAACTGAAAGGGAAATATGAGTTCCAAATCCAGTAGACACATTTCATTGGTTCCACATTTCATTTGTTTGGTTTTACACATTATGCATTAGATTTTTAATAAATTAAACATGGTTGCACAACTGTTATTTCTAATGTAACATTCCCAGACTGATCAGACAATAATTTCCCTTTGGAACAAGGTACGTCAAGCCGTTTTATTCTTTCACTTCACATGTATGTGAATATGTTGTTAGTTGAGAAGAATACACCTTGACATATTTTTCTTCTCAATTTATTCCAGGAAGGGTGGAAATGACAATTAATATAACTAATAGTTCAGCAGTGGGTTTTTCCAAAGCTGGAATTACTCTCTTTGTGTGTTACGCTGCAGAATAATGTTTGTCTTCGCTATTTCCACTTTGCACATGGCAAAACTATTAATTATTTTAAGAATTCTACTGCTTGTGCAATAAATGCTATATCTGTGGAGACTGAGTAGCTGTATGTTGTGATTACATTACTGTAATTCTTGATCAAATTTTGCATTTGGTCATTATGCAAATTCACTCTATAGTGAATGAAAGAGTTTTTGCTTAAGTTTGCTTAAGTTTGTACAGTTAACTGTTTTGGTTTGGCCCTTAATGAACAGGGCTAATTTGGTGTGTAAATGTGGAATAAAACTTGACACTCTGCTCATCAGCATATGATGATGACATTCCTCCTATTTCCTTTGCATAGGCTCCTATTTTCCCTATCACTGGTACTTTATGGCACCTAGGCAATGTAAGATCACACAATTGGGACATCTCTTTTTTCTCTGTTCTCTGGGTTGTTATGTGCACTCAATCTTTCAGCCTTACCTAAAAGTACTAAAAAACCATATAGCCCATACCTCACTGCATGTCCTTGTTTCAACTCTGCTCAACTTCACTGGGATTTCTTATCCTTTTCCAGTCCCAAAGGTACCAAATTTAATTGGACTCTCTTGCTGTATTTAAGCAAGATTTCAAACAAAAAAATCTCTCATACTCAGAGAAATGTTACATCTCCATGGATTCATAGCTATACTACGTTGACTTGTCCTTTCCAAAACTTCAGGTTTTACTCTGACAAGCCCTTTCTCTTGAATGAAAAGAGGAAAAAACCACAATTTAATGTTCACCTCAGTTCTCATGGAAATGAACATATTTATCTGTCTCTGCTTGACTTGCTGCTCCCAGTCTGCAAATGAAAACTGAGAGACAGGAGACTGATTTCAAGAAAAGTAGTTGATGCCTTCACAAAAGGAAATCTGTTATGGTAGACGCAATATGTTGGGACATTTTTTCCATGTACAGCAGACTTGCTTCGCAAGAGGCATTTTTGGTCATGAGTCCTAGATATTTTCAAAGTGATTTAGACTAGCTAATGATCAGATCTAATTTTGAAAGTCATTAAACCACCTCATTCAGTCATAGCAAGGAGCTGTGGTGCTTTGTGTCAGACTTTGTCACCCCTATTGGCATGTGACTCCTATCATGGTGCTTGAAGAAACACCTTGTCACAGCTGTATCACATTTTAATAATTTTATCTGCTTTTGCAATCTGGTTTTTGTTTTTAAGTCATAAAAGTCATAATCCTGATGCTGTAAAAAGAAATCATTGTACCAACCTGATGCACAAGGTTTTTACAGATTTCTTACATATGTAGTATGTAAAAGACATTTTTGGGACGTGGTGGAATGAAGTGTTGCAAGACATAGGTCTTAAAGCACCTTAAACATTTTTCATTTAGAAAGTACTGCATGTGCTGTATTCCCCCCTTCCCTAAAAATTAGTATTTTGTCCTCAGTTTTCATAATTTTCATTAATAAGCTTCTACTAGAATCAGAAATGCCTATTAATTGAAAATATTATTTCTGATATTTCAAGAAAGTATTTTGTAATGAACATATTAAGAAAATGTCTATTCAGCTATTTGAAAAATGTGTTTTTAGAAAATGTTGGTTGGAATTGTACAAAAGGCAGAGCACAATGGATGGGACAAGTGCTGACAAACAACAGCATGAACATCCACCTTTCTCCTCCCATGCACCTTTATAAAGGAGATTTTTCTCCTCCCACGCACCTTTATAAATCATGATGGGTGGAAAAAATTATCATCTTTTCTCCATTCCACCCAGCAGCATAAGATCTAAAATTACAACATATTTCTTCATAATTTTGTATGCAAAGTGACTAGAAAAGCACAGATGTATTCCAATATGAATTAATAACAAATATGTACCATTAATAGATGGAGAAACAAATAGTTATCTAGCAATTTCCATTTTTTCCTGTATAAACCGGGACTATTTCTATTTTCATTATGTGACTCTCATTATATCACCTCACCTGTAATAATATGCTGTGGTATTAGCAGGTTGTTTTCTAGAGGAAATAAATTTATGTAAACACAGCAAAAACCTTTCAAGATATGCCTTAGCTGCACTTAAGCACCTATTTCAAATGTATTTCAATTCTATGAATGCAGCCAATAAAACTGTGCCCTGTAAGAACAATCAGAAAAGTATTTATTATGTATGTTTATAAGATTATATGCTTTAATATAAAGGACTGGTATTTCCTCAGAAAAAAGTTTGTTGTCTGGAGAAGCTGATAAGGAACAATTTAATTTCTGATCAGATGCTTGAGGGAAGGACCAGCAGTAAATAATCTTTCTTTGCAGAAATGGTGGGGAACAAAAGTGTTATTACAACTCCAATGGCTGATGAGTACACGTGCTGATTTTACTGAAAACAATATTATATTTTTTTGTGTTAGTTTAGATAGAGGTATGTTTAAGAATCACATTCAGAGTTTGAACTTTCATAGGGCATGAGTAATAATATTTTGCTGTGCCTTAAAAAATGAGAAAAGTATATAAAGATAATAAATAATAAAAATATATAAACCTAAAGAAGATAAAAAATGGATTTAGGTTTAGTAATACCCAGACATTGTCTATAATGAGTTAAAAATGGGAAGATTTTATTATGATCATAGGCTGCTGAACTTCAATGCAATTGTCTGAGTTTTAAAGCAGCCTGCATCTCCTGGTGTGTTGTACAATTCCAAGACTTCCAATGGGAGTTTGACACCTTTTGTTACTTCTTTCCAGATTGTTTATTGGCTTACTGACATTTTACTCATTGTTCATTTCACTGGAAAAGACAGTTCAATATATTTCTGTGAAACCAAAGAGCGAACAGTCTTGAGAAATAGTTGTGACTGAATATTATAGAAGAAAATTTGAATGTTGTGGCAATTAAATTTCCAAATGCAAAGAAGGCACTGAAAACTGGGCTTATAAACCCTGCACAACTTTAAAGTGCCTGGAAATCTGACAAATATAAAGGAAAAACAGCACTATTATCTTGAAATTGCTACAAACTCAGACTTCCTAATTGCAGGCATTGTATTATAACTGTTATTTATTAAACCTATAGAGGTTGTTTGAAACCAATCTATTTGTTATCTCAAATTTTATAAGTGAATATGCAGATACGCATTTACACATCTATATTGCATATATATTTTTGCAGTCAGGAAAGTCTTGAATTTACTTTGTCCAAAACGTCACTGGTATAAAACTGGTAAAATAAGCAACATTAGAATGAAATTATATGCGGAAGAGGGGGGAAAAACAACAATTTAAAACTTATTTAAGTTAAACTGGCAAGAATGGTAATCTGCTGGTTTGAAGACAATTTCAACTGAAGGGCTCCCAAACCCTTTTACATATAAAATAAATGACACAACAGTGCAAGCCTGGCTTCATCTTCTGGCAGAGGAATTCATGAGAGAACTTAGCCAGGCTTTACAAAGCAATGAGGCAGCATTTTGTGTTACTTTCTCCATCAGCAGTGTAAGAAACTTCTGAGCTTATTCACAGTGCACTTCCTTTTGGTAGGGAACAGTAGGGCTCTTTTCTGTGTAGGGCAATTAATGCAGCCAGAACCTCTTATTATTCAGGAGGACGAAAAAAACTCAGAAAAAAATTCATGTGAACTGGTGCACCTGCATAATTAACAAATTCTAAAACAAAAAAAAAACAACAAAAAAAAAGAAGCATGGTTAGAGTAGATGACTCTGCAAGTACTTGGGGATGGAACTGGCAAAAGAGAAGAGATAACGAAATCTTTTAAATGGTCTTTGTATACTACAAATGAAAAAGAAACAAGCCCACAGAAAACACAGAGAATCAGTGAAGAAACGTAAGAAGGCAGAGTCAGTGCTGTAACTGCTACAAATTTTTCATGTTGCTTTTTTTTTCCTTCTATGGGCAAAAATTCTCATTGCAGTTGATCTGAAAGGGAAGATATAGAGAATGTATTAAATTTTTATTAAAAGGGGTTAAATGCAATTTATAAAGTTGAGAATTTAGGAACATGTGTCATTTAGGATGACGAAATTTTTGGAATGAGACCAAATAAGAAATGTGTACCAGGTTGTGTACCCGTCGGCTTGCTAATCTAGCCCTGTTAATGAAAGTATTTCTTCTTCTGCAAGCCATCAATTTCTTGAGCTGAATTGTTTGTAATTAATTTTTTGGGTTTGATGAGAATGGTTAATGTAAAATGATTTAAGGTTTGGGTTTTTTTTGTTTTTAACCTTTTTTTTAATTGTCTGCTGAAAAATGCAGGACCCGTGCCTAAAAAATTCACAAATTCAAGTTGAATTCAAAACAAATAATCCTGGCTGGGGAAAATAAAACTTGGAATAAGCAAAATGCTCAGTATTAAAATCCTTGAAATTCAGTATAAATTTTTTAAGGAATTCTTTTAACATAGAAAATAATAGAAATTGTATAAAGATTAAAACTGTTAAACTTTAATACAGAAATAAGTTTCTTTTTCAATTGAACTCTTCTCTGGCTTTTTGGCAAGAAATACATGGTAAAGTTAATCTAAGTTCAATAAAAACTAAATTTATTCAAATATCCTTTCAGTCAGAAACTTGAAATTATCCAGTGTACTTTATATCTAAGTCACAGGGACATTTTATTGCTTTAAGAAATCACTTAAGCATTTTTGAATGTTTTACACTTAAAAATTTGACTGAAGTATATACGCATACTGGTCATTGATTTGAAAACTTTAAACCTTCATTATGCTTTGAAATACTTGATTATTTTCCTGTGGTTGGTACCTACTACCTAGTAAGTAGCCACATAATTGATCAACAAATTAGGGATGCTTTTTAGGTTAACGTTTTGCCACAATATTTTCATTAAGTTCAAAATTGTTTAAATTAGTTTTATTCTGAAATTGGCTGCAAGGCTGATACTACTTTTGAGTGTCATTTTGTACTTTACGTTCAGGCTTCCTCAGATCCATTTTGTTTTCACCATCTGTTTTGACAGGAAAGTTCTTCACAGCATAATTTTTCATATTTGGTTTATATATCCAAGATCCCAGTTGGAACAAGTCCCCTAAAAGTGAAGAGTTGTTTTGCAGGCAAACAGCAGCTGAAATTGGTGAAAGAACACAATAAGCAGAAGTTTGGGTAAAGTGAAATTTAAACTTTTTAAAGAAAGCTCTATTATATTTCTGGCTCATTGCTCTCTCAAGCAAAGGAAATCAATGAATAAATACAAATGAAGCATTTTCAGTAGGTAGATTTCTTGTGTTTTCTTTTTGCATTGCTGTGAATTTCCTTGAGTGGCTCAGCTGCCCATGGGGAAAAAGGGGAATAGAAACACAAGTAAGCAACAATAATGTAATAAGGTATTAGCATAATAGCTGAGCTTGAAAAGCATGTGGGTTTTGTAGAGTGATTTCACATAATTTATCAATGGATTAATAAATGCTGGTGGAAGATTTTTATTACTCTGTGGCCACCAATAGCATTAGTATGGTCAATGTGAACAAAGATGAAGTACAGGAGCATGAAAGGAAGAAGAGAGTTCTGGGAGGGACCATCATGGGCAGTAATCCCATGCTGGAAGCAATCCATGTATAAAATCATCATTAGACAGATGGTCTGTGCTGGTATACAGCTGGAAGGAGCCCTTAATAGGACAGGGCATCAGGGCTAAGTAGAGGGGAGGGAAGGAAACAAAACACTTTAAAACAGGAAAATAGGAAATGCTGCACTCTTTTCTCCATGGAACAACCAAGAAACTTCCTGTGCTTTCAGGAACTATGGTACATTATACACTGTCTAGAACTCTTGCAGGTGTTTGGCATTTGGATAAGCAGTGTGACAGGTATGAATAACTATGCTTGAACTGAGGTTACCAATAATTCTCCCCAAACCCCACTAATCACTTTTAGGTGAAATTTTACATTTGGATCACCATTCTTATTATTTTATTCAGGATTCATACCAATTCCCAAAAGATGAATGCAGTAAAACAACCTTCAGCTTGGTATCAGCTCAGGTGTCTGCCCATGGCAGATTGATGGACTTGAGAGGTGTTGAGAGCATAGGAGAGAGGTCTGGGTGTGAAGGAAGGGGGAAGTGGCCCTCCTTGATGAGAAGGACTGTGGGATTTTATCTGAACCACTCTCATTCACAGTGTCTCGGGAAGGATGTGTTTGTGAGGCTTCAGGTGATTTAAGAGAGACAGGCTGAGAAAAAGGTCACACACATATCAGAAGAATTGTTGTCCCCAACCCATAAATAAGCCTTTAGAAAAATGAGTCTCCTTTAAATAGAAAAACAGGTCTTTTTCTGTTGAGAGAGTAGGTAACCAGGAGGAGCTCTGGTTTATAGCTTATTTTAGCTTAGCAGAATAACAGCACCTGACAAAATCAGGTAATCTGTGTGGAGACAGAGTCACTATATGCATCTTTTCTTTACAAGCTTTCAACTAATTATGGC
Source organism: Acanthornis magna (assembly GCA_036785705.1). Classification (NCBI taxonomy): domain Eukaryota; kingdom Metazoa; phylum Chordata; class Aves; order Passeriformes; family Acanthizidae; genus Acanthornis; species Acanthornis magna. Next base: position 5,049,153 of record JAWUZG010000023.1, on the reverse strand, counting down.
CACAGAAAAACCATCAGTTTCTAAATACTGTATTTTACAAGGGAATCTATAATTAAATACTAACTTTGAAGGTTTTTTGCTGATGAGTTCTCCAGTCTGAATATCAACTTCTCTTTCCCCAGGAAAGTTTTTTTCTAAATAGAAGTGTGAATGAATGCTTTTATTTCTAGACCACAGAGCAAACTTTTACTAGGAAAAATCAAGGTATAGCAATTAGAGTGAACAAACTTGTGGGGAATATTGCTAACCAAACAAAATCATTTTCTGTCACCAAAACCTGGAAATATGGGTATTTGTATTACTTTAATAGTAGAGTAAATCCCCCATTCTTTTGGTTGTGCCCAAGAACTTAATGAATTCAGAACAATTGTTTCATAACATTTAGGAAAGAAGGAATTGTTTCATTTGAGTCAACTCTCAAAATGTAAGATAGAATAGTGATTTTGGCTTTTGCAAGATGTACTTTCAGACTTAAATTTTAAATTTAAGTAAGAAAAGATCTCCACTGAATTGGATACTTTTAGCTCTTAGGGGAAAAACATTAGGATGTTAATGTGGGAAAATGCTCAGTTTTGCTTCCTATTTCTTTCCTAGTAAATTTTCAGCTATTGCTGTTTTCATTATTAAATGGCATTAAAATGGCACGGCATTTTCCATGCTCACAGTCCAGCATTAACTTTATCCTTCAAAATTTGACCACGACTGAGTCCTCTATTGTCCCTATATGTTGTTTGGATTCACCATTTCAAACTTCCTGTAAAATTTTTTTTCCTCTGCCTTCTAATCTTTAATACTAATATTTACTTTCAGAAATACAAAAAAATACATAATAAATTCAAGTACAACAAAAATATTGTTGGACATGGAAATATCGGGGGGGTCAACCCAAATAAGGACTGCAAATTGACAATTCTAATATCCTGTAGCATTCTCCTAGGACCATGAGCCCGGATGGAGAATAAAGTCTGAATTATTGAGCGCTGTGGTAACCTCTGACTTAATTTGGAAGTTTTAAGAGCTATGGCAGTAGTACACACAGTCTCCAAAACAAAGCCTAAGTAGGTAGAGGTAGTTATGGCACCATCAATAAGGATTTAAACACAAGGAAATTGGAGATGGGAGTCTGAAAGCTCTTTTATTTATTACAACGCTGAGACACACTTAATGCTTTGAGAAGGATTTTATTACTATCTAAAAGCAGCTGCACATTAAATCTTTAAATTAACTTCTGTCCTGCTTGAATATAAGTATCTTCTCCACTGGGCAGGCATTCAGCAAGACAGAGCAAGAGAGCATTGAAGCTTCAGACGATACGATGACAGACTGCTCCAAAGTATCTCCAAGCCTGCACTTCCAGTACACTAATTTACAGTTCACAGATTTACCTTTACAGTGCTGATGAGAATTTCATGTTAATGCTCGGGATTTTTCTTCCTTTTCATTATGCTCCATCACATTTTCCTGAATTCACTTTTTGCTGCCCTAACTTCCTCCATTTAAACTTGCAAGCCAAGGTTAAGCAAGTTTTGTGCTCAAGAGCAGTTGGCTCTCTCCATGGGAAGCAGATCAGTGCCACTGTAATGCTCATTTGGAAAGGTTTCTTTCATAGTAAGTTTGTACCAGCAATCACCACCAGCCAGAGCTTACAGGGAGTTTAGCTTTGGTTAATTGTCTTCCAAAAAGAGGTAGAAGGAAAAAAACCCCAGAGGTTATTCTCATGGACAGGAAAAATACAGCCAGATGTTACAGCTGGAAAGAAAAAAAAAAAAATGTGTCAAGAGAAAAATCTCCCTGTCTCAGCTCTGCTAAAGCCATTTCATCAGTTCTTTGCTTTGCGAATCCTTAAAATATTGCTGCAAATATTCTTCCCCCAAGAAAAATACCGGTGAAATATCTAAACCCAAAATACTTCACTTTGAAAAGTTACCTTGGTGCTTTCTGGGCCTGTAATTCAGCAATTGTGTTTCCATTCTCTTGTCTATTATGGTCTTAAGTTAGGTTATATCTCCTGTGGTACCTATCTGTCAGTCCTCATAAGGATTTGGTGATTATAGTGGATCATGGGGAATATGTGCATGGTAGTGAAGCTCGCTGCAGACAATGAAAACACTGAGAAGAAGAAAAATAGGTTCCCTGAGGTATGATAACTGCACATTTCTGTTGGCAAAATCTTCTAATGAATTAAAAATAAACCCATGGAAAGTTAGCAATTTCTGTTTTAAAATGTGGTTTAGTTGGAACCTGCTGTTTTTACTGAAGAGATGTTTAGCAAGCCGATTGGAAATACCTGTTCTAAAATTTCTTTTTTTGCTTGGAGATGCTACAAGATGCATGTGCCAAGACATGATCCAGAATACTCTGTTAGGGAAGCACAACGAGTTGCTGAGCCCCAGCCATGGCACTTTTTTCTCTGCTGGTGGTTTCACAGAGCCTTCTCCACTGACCAGAGAGCACTGGTGGTGAAATCTTCATCAATAGGAACTGAAGAAGAGTGAATTCTCTTCCTTGTTGCTCCTGCGCAGAGCCCTTCTGAGCATTTGTGGGGTGTGTGTATGTGAGTGGAAGGGGAAGGGATTTCAGGACATTAGACTGGAAATAAAAAGTAGCCAAGAGATTTGTGCTGACCTACTTATGATCTTACCTTTACCATGCCTTTACTTATGTCCCAGCTATGCCTGTTTCTCCTAAGGTCTCAATCACTTAAAACAGTTTGTACGAGAAGCAAAAAAATCCCCAAAATTTGGCAATCATTGATGCAAATTCCCATCATATTTTTGTGTTTCCTGCTTGTCTGATGCTTATATGTCAATTGAGGACAGACCACAACAGGAAGCCACAGTGATCTGTAGCACTTATCCTGTCTTAAAATAGATCATTGACATGACTGGGTTGTTTAAAGAATCATTTGTCTTTTAGGACCTTCTAGGATGTGGGGAAAGACACCTGAATTGATTATTTTAATGTTACTAAGAATTAATTTAGTATTTATGGTACATTAGGGCACCTAGAGCCTTGGTACATCTCCCTTTCAGTAATTGTTTCAAAGAATGACGAATACAACAGACTATTTCTGTTGGAGGGGACATATAACTATGTCTTTAAACCTCTTCCTATTTGTATACTTTAAAAGTTATTTTTGCTATCTCAAATATCATTGGCCAGTTTCAAGCTTAAACCTTTATTCTCCCTGCATAAATACACCACGGCTCTGTGCTCTATCTGCAAATCCTGACTTCAGCATCATGGGGAGTTTCCTGTTCAGCCATGCTGGTCATCTGCTCAGCTTGATTGATTTACAACACAGTGGATTTGCCTGGAATTCTAATATTAAGGAATGAAACAGGCAAATTTATTTTTATCCTTCTGGAGTCCTGATGAGCGTAAGTTGCTTAGAGCTGACTGTCTCTTCAAGCTCTCATGACCAGAAAGAAAAAAAAAAAAAAGGTCCTCCCCAGGCAGGTCTTGTGCCACCCGTAATGATCACAGAATCACAGAATGGGGAAGATTGGAAGGGACCACAGTGGGGCCATCTGGTCCAACAGGTGTTACCCAGAGCGTATAACTCTTGTTTGTGTCCATACTGCTTTTGAATACCTCCAGGGAGGGAGATTTCACAACTTCTCTGGGCAGTCTGTTCCACAGTCCCCCTCACAGCACTGAAGTTCTTAGCATTATTTTAATGGAACCTCTCTTTGTGCATCAGTTTGTCCTTGTTGCTTTTTGTCCCGTTGCTAAGCACGCCACGAGCCTGGATCCATCCTCTTGACGCCTGCCCTTCAAATACTCACCTCCATTGATGAGGTCCTCTCTCAGTCTTCTCTTCAGGCTAAGCAGGCTCAGTTTCTCCAGCCTTTTCTCATCAGCGAGGTGCTCAGCTCCCCTACTCACCTTCGCAGCTCTCCACTGGACCTGCTCCAGGAGTTCTTTGTCTCTCTTGCCCTGAGGCACCCAGAACTGGACACAGCACTCCAGATGTGCCTCACCAGCACTGAGAAGAGGGGCAGGATCACCTCTCTCTACCTGCTGGCAATTCTCTTCCTAATGCAGCCCTTCTTGCCCCACAGGGCACTGCTGGCCCATGGACACCTTGTTGTCCACCAGCACCCCCAGGTCCTCTGCGGAGCTCTTCCCAGCAGATCCGCCCCAGCCTGTGCTGGTGCAGAGAGTTATCCCTTCCCATATGCAGGATCATATACAGAAAACTACACAATTCGAGCATTTTGTAGCCTTTGGGAAGTTTTATTTAGCTAAGTCAATTTGCTGTTCTAGGCTTCCGGGTGCTATATCTGTGCCCCAAATTTACACTAACAGGGATTCAAGTACATAAGAACATCACCACAGCACGCAATGCACGCATGGCTTTTCCACCAAAAGAAAACCATCATCCAAGGCTTGATTTTGTTTTCAGTCAGGGCTACCATGGCCCTGAACATGTGTGGCCCTTTTAGAGATCCCTGGATAAGGTTAATGTTTCAGATAGGATAAACTGTAGAGATCAGATCGTGACTTTAGGGTTAGAGAGGCTTAAGGTTTTAGCATTAGAGTAGATACAGAGACCACAAATAAAGGATTATAATTATGAAGCGTCATAATGGAATTGAGCAATGTCAGAAAATGCCTTAAAAATGCCCAGTATCACAAACTATGAAACGGGAAATGGATTAGCCTGCCTTTTTGATCCATGGTTTTACAATCCTTTGCAAATTTTGCTTGCCAGTAACAGTATTTAATTTTTAACCTGGTTAAACCTGGTCTGTTGCAATTTTAATTCAGCTCCAGCCATTTGGGAGCTATTTTGTATTGCGTTGTAAGTATTCTTTTTTTCTTCTTGTTTTTTTAAATTTCTTCTGTAAAGCCATGTAGGTAATTCAAGATGGAAATTCACTTTGGTTACCTATTTCTCTTGGCTGAAAAAAAATATGTGCCTAAAACTAGCAGTATTCTAAGCACATTTAAATTTACTTTTCCTACAAAAATCTACAAACCAGCATGAAATTATTTTTCTTTTTCTCAGTTCATCATCTGATAGACAACAATTAGTGAGGACACACATAATGGAAGAATGTCTGAGTTGCTACTTGTATGAGTTTGCAGAACTCTATTTGCATTCCATAGACTTGTAACAACCATCCCATATGAGAAAAAACACCCACTCTTTCCATATAGATTATCTGTTCAATGCTTTTGCTTTTATCTGCATAGTTAATTTTTGTAGAGGGGAAATCTATTGATTTTAATCAAGGAAATAGCCATAATTCGTGCTTGTTGTCTTTCTAAAAGCTGAAAACAGATCACCTGTAAAACACACTTGGAAATAACTCTGCCCTTTTTTATATCTGGAAACTCTACTGGGATCAGTTATCTATAGCTACCAGGTTCACATTCCTTTTTACTTTTTTTTTTTTTTTAAATGGGGTAAATTTGAAGAGTCTGAATAATTTAAGAGCACGTTATCATTACAATTTAGAGACAAACCAGAGGGGGGCTGCACTATAGAACAGCCAATACTGACATCATGTCTCAGCAGTCTAGGTGGTAGCTTATTGATCTTTCTGTACAGAGGAGAGCAGGACTTGATTTCCCAGATCACCAGTTGAGAATTGAAGCACAGGGTAATTAGCAGCCAGATTTCAGATCTCAGTTTACTGAGCAAGCAGGTTAGAATAACTCTCTCCTGGGAAGATGGGAAAATAAGTGAAGGAAATCAGAGGAATAGTTTCTGGATTGCATCTCAGGGAAAAAAACTAGCAAATCTGATTTACAGTGTCCATGGCTGAATTTCTACAATTTATGGCACTAGGGAATACTTATTGTGAATGTCATAAACTTAAAAATTCCTACACTTGTGCCCTGACAAATATGATTTCATGCAACTGTAAACATCTTTTTTTGGGGGGTTACTTTATCACACCAAGACAGATCAGAATTATTTATTTGTGTTGACTACAGCAGTGTGCCGGGATTCCTACAACGAAATATTCATGGGAATGTTTGACAGCTGCTGCCTGGCAAAGTCCAAGACAGTGATTCACTTCTTTGTTTTTGAGAGCTTCTCTGGGCCTGAAGTTTGCATGCCCAGGTTACACTTCACTGCCTGTGAAAATTCAAAGTGGCATTTGGGAGCCCAGCCTTATTGAAACTATTGCAAGTTTTGTCACTGACTCATTGGAGCCAGGAATTCACCCATAGTTTACAGAACCATATCAGAAAATTGGGGTTTTGTTTGTTTGTTTGTTTTCTCTGTCTTATAAGCCGGACCTGCCTGGTCTTTATAATAAGCCACAAGACCAGCATGACCCTGCATCTTTAAAACCATAACTTGTTACTACAAAGTTTGTCTTCATGAACAGAGAGATGTGCAAAAAGCATCTTCACGCCAGTTCTAACTGGTGGGTTTAGCCACCAATAATTGTATTTGCTGGATCCTCTGAAAACAAAGTCCTTTTTAATGGGAAAGTAATAAAATAACAAAATAATGTGCATCATTTTAGTACTGTGCTTTGGGGTTTAGAGTTTGTTTAGGGCTCTTTTTTCCCCTCAAGGTGTATATTGGTAAATAATTTGAAAGCAACTGTAAGTTACAAGAGGAAATGTGTATTTTTGAAATGTTGTCAGATTATGAGATCTCTTCCACTGCCTGCTTGCTTATGTTGTCTACTTCCGAAGCTCCACATCTCTGGAAATTCAGCCAATTATATTTTGATGCACAAACACTTGCTTGATTGCTCTGCATCCTCGTTTGCCTGTGTGATGGATTGAATGTATGGCAGCTGTCCCCAGGGGCCATCCTGAAAAGAAGATGTTGCAATTTATGAGTTTATCCAAGTGAATAAAACTGAAAATATCTCATAAGTACACAGAAAATTATTTTAAAAACATTTCTTATTAGTAAAGAGATATTAATATGCAATAATATCTGTCACATAGGGGAAACTTCTTTAAATACCTAAGCCCATTTTAAAAATGTGGAAGTTGGGACATGCATTGTGTACTGATAGCAGGGTGTCACCATGGACACCAACAGAGAAAAGTCAAATATGATGAAAGAGAGAAAAGAGAAAGAGAAGATGTAGTATCCATGACAACAAGTAGAAAAGAGTAAGACTTGAAAAAGTTGAAATCCCCTTGTTTGTCTGTATTATTAAAACGAAATTTGCAAAGTTAGGCATACACACAACATTGTTTCTTTGTAGCTGGATTTTGTGTAAATTGTCAGGGTCAGACAGGTACAAAGGACCTTCCAATGGATCTCTCCTGTTGTTTCTCTATATCCCTGGAGCGATTTGTGTGAAACCAACCTGCAGCTGGATGAACAGTGGAGATCAGATCGAGTTCTCTTCGTATGTCCATACACACATCGGTAAGCCTGTCCCCAGTCTGAATGTCTGCACTGGCGCATTGCAAATGTGTGTAACAGCCTGGCATTCACTAGGATCTGAAGTGAGGCAATGTGGGATGAATGGATGAACTGAATGGATCAAGAAATCCTATTTGCTTCTCACATGACAGGAGCTTTCCTTCTGAAGCTGGAGTCTGCAGTTTGAAGCAAGTGCAATGGACGGAGAGAGTGACAGAAAAAGTGATATCTAAAGTCCAGCTGAGACTGAACATTTGTGTCTCTATAAGTTATTTTGGGCAGCTCTCTAGACACACAAATGGAACTGGTTTGCATTTGCTACATCGTGTTTGATTTTACCTTTTGGAGCTCTAGCAGGTAGACCATGTGATGTTGCAATGCCTTCCTGCAGGGTTTTGAGACTTGAACTGATGTTATGATAAATGTAACATAGTATAATTTATCTCCTAAAATGTAACTGTCAAGCAGAAAATGTTTTTGTACAAGTAGAAATAAGAGATTTATCCTTTTTTCTAATGTTGCTCCATGTCATTGTAGAGAGCCTTATAAACAAAAGCTTTAAACAAAAAATTGCTGGTGTAGAATTCAGGAATATGAAGCAATCTCCTGAAAACATTCGTGAAAGATGCTGTTGTCTCATGTTCAGTGAAAGCTTGCATCCTCAAACAGCATGGAACTTGAGAACATTTTTATTTAAATTCCAACTGTGTCCCTTCAAAAGCTAGACCCAATACTTTAAGTAGATTTAAGATACTGCATAGTACAATTTTCAGACTATTTTTGTTTTATTTTATAGTTTGATATCTATAAACTCAGAAACATATGTGTTCACATGAGTTTGCAAAAATACTAATAAAAGACTATTTAGACTTATTTATATATACCAAATGCCTTCATTTGGGCAAGTATCTGCCAGTGTGATTTGAAATGTCCTGAAGAAGAATACTCCATGGATGAATTTTTGCATGGAGGGATTTTTGGGACAAGAAAAAGGAACACCCAGAATAAGCAGCTAAGCAGAGACAGAGGAGAATTGTGCAGGGACAAGAAATAGAAGGAATCTTTCTTTCCGATAACAAGCTTTTCCCTGTGTTTGGAATGCAGATGAAATTAACGTGGTTGTATTTGTGGTCATGCTCCAGCATTACTAATTAGATCAGGATAGTTCCCAGAGGAGAGTGATTTTGGTTAACTGTTAAGACACAGTGCAAACAGAGCATAAAACTTTGTTCTGAAAAACGATGGGAAAATTTGTTTGGTTTCTGTCCCATTTTGGACCCTGAGATCTGAAATGCACGGTAGCACTTCAGTGAAAATGGAAGGAATAATTTAGGCTGGTGAAACAATAGAATTCTGTGCTTAAAAATAGTTTTCCATGTTTCATATTTTAATTAGTGATTTAAAAGCAGATGGGTGTCAGATAAGCATGGAAGTGTAATTAGTACAAAAGGAGAAGCAGACATGAAATGCAGGAAATAATTTTATTCATCATCTTGCTTTGGAAAACTTTCCTGGCATCTAGAGAAGTAGATGAGAAATATTTCTTCTTTGGTTTTATAAATAACACTTCTATCTTTTCTCTCTGTGTGATCAAAAATTTTCTGAAAGTTTCTCACATAGGGACAAAATCTCGGCACCTGTATATTGTAATGTCTTTAATAATTTTAGTATTGTAAATGCAGTTCCCCCTACTGATTACTTTGTTATTCTGCAAATAATCCCAGTTTATATGATTAAGAATACAATTTTTAAAAGGCAAACAGATACATTTATAACCTGGATATGATATATAGAATGGGTGTATTTTATTCCTTTGTGAATGACACAGTTCTTTACATTGCTAAACATGACTTTCTCCCATGGGACAAAAAATCTAATGGCAAAATCCATCCAAGGGTGTGGTCAGCCTTCCTACTCTGGATGCAGCTGAGCAGCTTCCTAGATCACTGACTCGGGTGGTTTGTTGCTGTCTCCTCTGTACCCTCTGCCTCTGTAAGGCAGAATTTATCACCCTTTGGATCTGACAGCTTAACTATGCATCTGCTTCCCTCTCATCCCATCTGTGGTTTGTTGTGGGTTTTTTTTAAATAAACTCAGCCCCTTTGACAGAACTGGAGCAGGCAGGGACTCTATCTCTGCAATAGCAGCTGACCTGCAGCAGTTGCCTTCCGAGGGCAGCAACAAGCACCTGAGGCTGAGCCACAACCCCTCAGCCCAATATTTGGGATGTTAGTGCTCTTCCTTTGGCCGAACTCGGAAAGGGAAGGGGGAGCTGGAATGGTGTGATGTGTCCTTTGCATTATGCAAAGGTGTGGCACACATGAGTTACAGAGTGTGAGGCTTAAGCATCAACCTCGAGACAACTAATTCTGTATGCCAGAGTAATTCTTAATTTATGTTGTTCCAGGATAAAACAAAATGGATCACAAGGCCTCAGCCATTTAATAAAAAAAACCCAAAACAAAACTAACGAAAGGCTGCTGAAGCAAAATGTGTTTTGTATTCTCATCTGCTTGCTCAGAAAGGCAGATATAGACCTGCTGCTCCTGTAAATGGGAAATGAAGCTCAGGAAGCAAGTATCTTCAGGACATCTGTAAGTAATGTTGTTCAAATGAGTTTTTGCTCTGGTTTCTGTGAATTCTATGAGGGGAACTCAAGCTGTTATCCTTCAGAAATTTTCAAGTTATGTCAATCATCAAAACCCCCAGCTCTTGGATTTTACTTTTTAGAGGGGAGAAGATGGCTTTCTGTCAAAGTTGAATCCACACTGAAACAGAGAATTCTGCAACTAATTATCCAATTATATTGATTGGCAAATATTATTTCCATGGTCCAGCAGGCATCTGCTGTGACGTGAAGGATTCAGGTTCAAATACCTTGAGTACAAAAGAATTTCTAAATTGATAGGATTTTTTCTTAGCTAATCTGTTCCATTTGGTCTACATGGTTAAATAATACTTCTCTCTGAGGGTATCTTGTAAAAGTATTTGTAACTGCTGCGTGAAACTGCAAACACTTTTGCAGTTTCACACAGCAGTTACAAACATTTTTACAAGATATATTTTTAAAAGTGCTCCCCTCTTTGCTAGAAATTTTGTTTTTCCAGAAATTGCCAAGACTGTACAAAAATAGTAAAATTATATTTTAGTGTAAGGTTTAAAAACAAGAAAACTTTACCACAAACTTGCTGGAGTCACTGAAAACAACCCTTCTAGTTTTCAGCAATATTCATTATACATCTTGTAGTACCTCTGCAGCAGCACACTTCTGTTCTTGCTGTTGTTTGGCTACAGAGATGGCCACAGTTTGGTGAGGTAGATATGCTAAAAGGGTATAAAATTCGTGTGTATTGGCAGTTATGTGGGCAATACAAATTATGAGCATTGAATGACAAAAACAGCACTTCAGTGATCAATAAGTTGAGAGGTGTTTGCTCTGTAAGAGGGGCAATTTCACCCGGAGTTTTTACTGTGCTTCCATTTATCACTATCAAATTATTCACCATTGCTAATAGAACTGGCTGTCATTACTCAAGCTTTGAAATCCAATCATTTATTTAAAACACTTGATTTTAATATCAATGATTCAACAGTGGTTGTTCTGAATGCAGCCAGTAACAACTGACTAATTATTTGAATTATATCTTAGAAAGGAAGATTTGGTTAATGCACGAGCATGAGCAGGACTTTTTATTTTATTACCTGAAAACCATTAATTCCTGCTCAGTTTCCTTTCTAATCAGAACACAGCACGGCTTCTGCTGAAAATAATTGATTTTTTTTTTAGCAAGTCTTAATAGACAGCCCTGAGAAATGCAATGACTACAAGACAGAATGGAAGGAAATTTATTTGGAAAACTGTCATACAGAGTATCAGCCTGTCTCTGAGACAGGAATGTGTTTCATGTAAATGATGTCATACATACATACAAATGATGTCACACTGTCAGGTATTACAAATGAGTCTTGTTCACAGTTCTCAATGGGATAAAAAAAATAATACCCCATGTATTGAAACTTGCTTAAGAATATGAATGCTCCAAAACTGTGTTTTTCACAGGAAAGACTGGGATATAGTAAGGCAGCTTTTATAAAGCCTGGGGACTCTCCCCTCCCCCATGAATCATTTTGCAAACAAGTGTTTCCTGTGTCAAAACAAACAGGATCTGCCACTCATGTGGTAGTCACACTGATTACTTTCTGTTCATGCCACCATCCATATTTATTTGCTCATATTTTTAAACACATTAAAATATACCAGCCACTTGGCAATGAAACTGTCATACCTTGCCAGGTATAATGGGCTTTTGGCTCATAGAAAAATAGCGAAGGTAGAGAAAAGCCCTCTGGGTTTTACAGTACCACACCAGATAAATCCTGGTTTTCATCCCATGAATAAAAGGCGTATCACAAAAAACCCCGCTCTTAAAATTCAACTAGGAATATAATTAATCCAAATGTATTCCAATAAATGAATTATAATATGCTAATACCAGCAATATAATTTTTTTTAAGTGAGGAAAATTGTGAAGTATTTTAATTTTGATTCCTGATACACAGTGCACACCTGTGCATGGAGGAAGTGATTTCAGGATCCAAGGTTAGAGCTGTAGAAGGGATTTGGTGTGATGTGCTGTGCAGTACATAGATGTAGAGATATATGTGCAAGCTGAGCTCCCGCAAATTACTGTGCCCTGAGCAGGAAGGAGGTGACCTGATGAGGTTCCTTCCAGTCTCAGTCATCCTATGGGCCTTAATAAAACCACAGATTAAACCCAAGAAATTTAGTTGAAAGAGGTCACATTATTCAGGGACAGAATATCTTTTACTAGTATTGCTCAGGTGGCTGAGGTTTCAATGTAGGCATCTCTTTTATCTTTGAAAGTTGAGTGGGAAAATTTAAGTTTTTACCAGGGTTTCACAGAGACTTGAAATTGTGTAACATTTCCTAAAAAGTTTCAGATGAGCTGTTCTTTCCTCTTCTTCAACAGAAGAGAAAATTGTGGTATGAGGGAACTGTAATTCCAACATCTGATACATGAAATTTCTCTAAGCACTTGTTCCATCACTTCCTTTGAATTTAGCTCCACACATAAAAATTACCCACATGAATTAATTGTTTTTGATGCTTGTTTTGTTATGAAACATGAAGGTATCCCCAAGAACCTTCTGTAACAGGAATTATAGCAAATGAGGGAGAGTAAAAAATAGAGCTTAGTACAATAAAGTCATAAAAGTGTTGACAAGGTAAATTTTTGTGTAAAATCCCTACCTTTACAATAATTATAAAATTTCTATTTGCTTCATTGAAAATACAATTTCACCCCTGTTTTTAGAGAAAGTTCTTAAAGTATTCCCTATAAGTACTCCTTAATATTACTTAAAGACAGCATTGACATTGGGAATACAGCAGAGAAACCCTGACTTGGCAAAGAAGGTATTTTCCAAGGATACATTTATCCAAATTAAACTTTTTTTCAAATGGCTTTAAGATTTTCCAAAAACTTGAAATGCTGAAAGCTAAAATTTCTAATTTAAAAAGGAGCTAAAGTGTTCAAAAGGTGAAGCCACTCAGGTTTGCTCAAAAATTTTGCTCTAGGAAAATTCACTTTTGACTATGAATCCCCATGGTGAAAAATACTTGAGACTACCAACTTGACAGCTAATTTAAATCTTTTTAGCTTTCACTTTGTTTCTTTTAGCATATTTGCACTGATTTTTTTCTTTTTTCTTGTAAGATTTCAGCAGAGAGATAAGAGCAAAATAGAAGAGGGGTTTTGAACGTTATCATTTGAGATTGAGAGGTCTGAAAGAGAACATATGGTGTTACCTCAGCTGAGATAACAGTGCTTCTCTACCAGGATTTTTATCCTGTCTGTTAAGACCTTTCTGCACGTGTGTGTTTCGGTCTTCACAACACTGATATTGTTTACCTTTTTTTTGAGTTACACTTCCAAATCAAGTGGGTAAAAATATTGACTGTTTTTCCTTCCTCCAATTAAAAATGAACTTGAGCCCTTCCCAAGAGAAAACTTCTCTCTCCAATGAATTTAAAATCAAATTTGCCTCTGAAAATACAACACAGATGTACCAGGAATACTTTTTCTTGTTTGCTGTTGTTTTATATTCACTCTTCATATGAAGAGATTTAACTCCAATGAGACATTGAAGAGAAAATAGTTCGACTTACAGAATATCAGTGAGACAAAACAAAATCAAGACAAAAATTCTAGAAAATAATTCCAGTTTATGACTGTTAATTGTAGAAAGCAAAATACTGAGTAGTTTTTGTAGATAAAACAAACTATTTCAGGTAATAAAGTGCTAATTATGAACGTAGAAATTACTGCAACAAATCTTACCTGTCTTCTTTTCATTACTTTGTGGACAATTTAAAAAAAAATCCCTTGCTAATTAACACTTTCAGGTAGTATATTGATTTTTAGTTAGTTGTTACAAGAATCTGTCCCAGCTGCTAGAATCTGCTACTGGCTCAGGTCCTTTCCAAAGGCTGTAAATCAATGCAGCTCTTCATGGGAAGGAACTTTTCAGAATGAGTTAACAAGAAGAGATGTAGAGCTGATTTACTGAAGTGCGGAGTTGGCTTCACAGCCAAAATCACAGGGCTGGTGCCAGTTATAGAACTCCTGCTCAACACAGTTAATTTCACCTAGTAAAAGGTTCATTTTTCACATTTGGTTTAGGTAACTTCCCATAGACTGAGATCCTCTAAGTAAGATTTACATTGCAAACTTATAATAAGAAGATTTAAGATTATTTTGGTAAGCTCAGTGGTCTCCCATTACAGCGCAGCAAATGAAGGGTAAAATTAGTGTAGTTATATAAAAGAAAAAGATAAAATAATTAATCTGTTGCATTCTGGGAGGATACGTCAATAGTTGTGGTGTTGTCTTACCTCTTGTCCTTCTGTCTTCCTGTCAGATATGAATGGAGATAAAGCCTGACAAATAATGAGAAGATGAGAAAACAATTATTCTGAATTAGGTATTAATGAAAAGAGTTTGCCCGAAGTACTTGTCTGAAGGATAATGCTGTCAATTGATTAATCACACCATTCAAACAAGTTTAATTTAGGCATAGGATTAAAGAACTCATCATGTGTCACAGGAAACCACCAGCATCATAAATTCATGGAAACACTTCTGGACCACACCCCAACAGTGGATGTGTAAATTGAAGAGCTGATGCAATATGAGTTGAGTTAAAAGACAGGTATTTTCCTAAACCCCTTTCTAGTGTCAGTATTTTTTGAATTTCATTTATTTGAAACCTTAATGATATAGTAAAAAAGGATTGTAGCTCTTAAGCTACCAATCAGTCACAAGGATAAAGGTACTAATTATAGTAAATTGTGCAACATTCCCAATACTTAAGTTTTTTCCTCACTTACAGATTTTCATGAGATGGTAAATATTGAAAAACTTCAAATTTTTAATATAAGGAAGAGCTGCTGAGTAATACAACCTGAATCAGCCAATAAAGTGTACATCCACATAGCTATTGATTCAGTTCCTCTGCAAACTCAGTCCATTATTTCTGTATGACCAAGAATAAATTGATCTTTTTTTGTAATCAAAGACTGAACTCTTTAGAGCTAATGAGCACGTGTATAAAGTGGGGTTGGTGAGCTGAACAAGTGAGAGAAATTTGACTGATCTTGGATACTGGCACAGGAATTTAACGCCAGGTTGCCAGCTTCTGAAAAAAGGCTGTGAGAGTAACATAGAATTGCTGCCTAGGCAGAGGGTATTAAGGATCACCTCTTGAGGCTCAGTTGTCTGCCTCAGAAAAGGAAGACTTTTAAAGTGTAATTTCCTTTTGCTACTGATGTGGTTTTTTCCTCTGCTTGTATTGCTGAGGGCCACTCAGCAACAGCAGATGAGAAACCTTTCCCCCTCCCTTCGTCTCTAAACCCAGGAGTAAATGAAAAACCTCCATGTGCCACAAATCTCTCGACAAAGATTATTACACATCGTGAAAGTGAATTATGATAATTTCTGATTTTAATATGGAAGAATGTGTTCAGAGAGATAGAGAGAATAAGACTACAAAAGTCTCCATTAGTGCTTTGGTAGGGACTTTGAAGGGACATCCATCCATGCTGTGTGAGGTGCTTTGTCTCTTGCATAGCTGTGCATTGGAGCCAAATCCGTGTTGAAGTTTGATCCCATCGTTCCCAAGAGTGACACAGGAACTACCTGGGGTAAACCAGTGGGAAGTGATTTATATAAATTAATTATATTCTGTCTTTGCCTATATTTATTCTTTCCTTTGATGTTGGTGTTTCAATGTGACACATCGTCACACCTCTGAGTATGACAGTTAGCTCCTGGGATTTTGCCATGGAGAAGATGTCATGGATAAACTCTCTGTGAAACTCATTTATGTGCATCTCTGAGAGAAAGAGCATCACGAAAACATGACAAGCTATTTTTCCAAGAATTTCCTCAGGTTTAATCAACAACCAAATGAGAAGACAAACACATGCTATTTTCCTTCTTTCCTGTCTCCTACAGCCTCGTGGTCTGAAGCTATAAAATCTCATGGACAAAAGTTGTGATCAGGCATGTGAATCTTGCAAACCAAAAGTCTGTGTCCTTTTTTCCAGTGAGTAGGCCCTGGGATTTAGGAGGAAATTATTAACTGCTGGGGAACTTACATCGTGGCTTTTATTTAAGGAGTACTTGGTTGAAGGTGAAGGCAAAATTCAAACAGAAGCCAAAGAGAAACAGTCTGAAGGTGAAGGACTGTGGAGAATATACATGAGGGACACAGTGATACAGCAGACAAAGCGGTAGGAAACCATTATCATTTGGAGATATAACATCAGGTAAGATAAAAGGGTGCTTTAAGCTACTTAAAGTGACTTGAAGGACACACTTGAGATTGAGATAGGCATTTCCTCACAAGCTCTGTTTTGCTGAAAGGTTATTGCATGAATGCTCTGGGCCATTCTCCCAGTGTTCGTATGGAATTCTTACCACCTAGATACCCTCAGGGGCATATTTACAAGGTAAATGAAATCTTTAACATGAAAAAAAAGTTGAAATAAGAAACTCTCCACGTGCGAGTGCGAACACAGCTTAAATGGAAGGTAATACCACTTTGGTTTTTATTTTTTAATTAAAGTTATATTCTTCTGTTTAGATCAGTCTCTGATCAAGGTAGGTTTTATGGAAAATCCTATTCCTGCAGAGGGTTTTTTTGACATGAGCAGATATCAAGAGGCAGAAAAACCTTCTATTTCCTTTTCTGCTGTGGCCTTAGGTGCTCTGCACTAGCTGATGGAGATCAGGTTTTCACTTTATCAACACCCAGCAATTCCCATTGCAATACTTACAATCAGACAATATTTTGTAAACTCTAGTCAAGTTGAACGTTTTGAATTCTACTTATTTTGCACAACATCCAAAAAGGGCCTTTGACACACCTAAATCATAAATCTCATTTTTTCATTAAAGTTTCTCATTTTTTTAGAGAATTTTTAGAAAGCAGACAAACCAAAGTGCTCTAATGATGTTTCTAATTGGGAATTTTGTTACAGCCACATCAGAAAAGAGAGAATTGAGCTCATGCCTTGAACAATGAGATAAATCTAGCTCTGTTTCTCTTAAAAACACTTTGTGAAGCAGATCTAGTACAACAATGCAAATATGCTTAAAATAATAGTGAAAAATTAAAACACCCATCCCATATCCTCAAGCCTGTTTAATTCATTACCTGGGTACCTAGGGGCATATGTTAAATTAAGAGCCGGGCACTTTAATTAACATCTCATAAAATCAGGAGCTTTGAAAGTTGCATTTTTTAAAGTAGGTTTGCTCATTAGTTCAGACCTTATAAATACCTGACTGTTATTTACTTATTGAATCTCAACTCCATTTAACCTTACACCTATTAGGCAACGTTGCTATTCATAAAGATGATTTAAAACCCACTACAGTTAATATTAATCTACAGATTGAGGGTCCTTTTTGATTCTTTGTATTATAGTGGCATATAAATTGTGAAGGGATTTATAGCAGTTATTTGGTTTGGACTAGGTGAAAATAAAAAGAGCTTTAGTGACTTTATACAATGAAAGTATCTTAAGGCTGTTTCAGAATTCAGGTATAGGTGGTTCAAATCAGATAAGTTTAGGGACCATCTTAGGCTGTAGTCATATATTAGAGAAGGATTTGGGGCAAGATGGAGCTGGGGAAGAAAAAGCTCAGCTAATTTTCTGTTTTAATAACATGCTTAGAAAACGTACCATGACTTTAATGCCTCTGTGTAACAGAATGTGTTATTTCTTCTTTCTATTTGATGCTGCTGAGAGGTCATTAATGTATTGAGAGAAAAAAAATTAAATTAAAAATGTCAAGCTTTTTATATGCATTATTTTCAATTTTTAATGAATGTGTGACCCTGAGTGTATAAAGAATTGCACTTGCTGTCGCAAAAGTCTACTGGAGGCAAAAACACAGGCAGTGTTATTTCTAAACACCACAGTTTATCATTGTATTTATGTAGACTCCTAGAAATTTCCCTACTTTTTCAAACCTCTTTACTTTGAAGATGTTCAAATCTATTCCTCCTTTTATATCCCGTATCTGAAATGAGGGAGAACTATTTCCTCAGTATACAGCCTATTTCAATGATTTAATTTGTGTCAATAATAAAGCAGAAATAGAAGACCGAAGTATTTCTTTTAAGCCACCCCTGTCTAAGAAAGAATTCAAGGACTGAGTTCTGCATACAGACTTAGAAAATATTTGGATAAACCTTACTGTCCAAAGGATCACTCGTGCTGGTGCTGGGGTTGCTCCATTACCGCAGCTGAAGTTCTGCCAACTTTCATCTCTGCTGTGGGAAAGAGATGAGAAAATATTCTGGAAGGTCAGTCCAGTGCTTTTTACAGTTATTTGCTTTGTGCTGACAATTGGGTGTAGGAGGAAGCTCTTTGGAGCACCTTGTAAAGCAACATTTGTAATTCTTACGGTCTTATGATTATGAATAAAAATCAAAGAAAATCTAAAAATCCCTCAAAGGATGCTTCCAACTTTTGTAAATGTACTGGTCATTCCAAAGCATCTACTAAAAGAAAATATTTTCCCTGCTTGTTTATCTTTCTTTTCACTCTGAAAATACATTCAGTTAACTGCTAATTTTTGTTTATGCCACCTGATGTTATGAAAAAAAGCTTGCCAGACATTCAATATGGAGGAAAATTTGCCACAAATGAGGCAAATGCATTTATTTGTCTACTTCCAGGAGACGTCTCGACTGCTTCACTTGCATTCTACAAGTCACTCATTTTTGCCTGAAAATCTGCTGTCTCTCCACATCCCAAACAATTTTTTTGGGGGGAAGTAAAAATGTTTTCTTTCCTGAAGACTTGTCTGCTCTCCAGTACAGTGTTTTGAAGCTCAGTAATGGGAGCCATGCTCTGTTGTCATTAGTGCTGCCTGGAAAGTGCTTGAAATTGAGTTTGTTACCACCAGCCCTGACAGCTACGTGTGACAGTGACTAAGCAGCTTTAAGAAAGTTCACTGATAAACTCTCAGCCCTGTAGAAGATATTTAAGGCTTTTTGTTGGTTGTTTGGTTTTTTTTCCCCTACCTGTAGGTCTTTCAAAAACAAAACAAGTGATAACAGTTAATTGGTATTTTAGTAAGAAGTGAAATTCTATTTTACACTTATTCATCCATTTTCTTGGAGGGATCTGTTGACATTATGGGCTTCAAAGGCTGGCTCTGCCTCCCTGCATATTAAACAAACCATCCTGCAGCAGATAAGGAGAGTGTTATAGCTGTGCTATCACACAGGTGGAACTCAGTTAAACTTGCAGAATTTGTAAGAGCTTGAAAGCAGCATCCAACAGCTTCATGAGACACAGGCTGCAAGTGATTCTCTTTTGCTGAAGAGTTAGACTTCCCTTTCCTTCAGTCAGTTCAAACCCCAGTGAAATCAGTGGGGCTTCAGTCGATCCTGTTAGTAACAGCTAGATCCTCCTCATTCACTTATCCTGAGCTCACTCTGTACCCCCTGTTCCTCCACTGCTGCCGGTAGGAAATGTTCTAGCTGAATTTATTTCGTGGCTATTCCCAAACATTGTGCATTGGAAAATTCACACCAACTTTCTGACATGCTTTCACAGGCTGAACAGAGGGATAAAACAGCAGAGAGGTTTCAATGCCAACCCACCTTTGAAGAAGAGGATGCAAAACCAAATTGAATTTAAGTCTTGAAAAAAGAAATCAAATTGCGCTGCCTGCATTCAGAATATTTTCCTTTTCAAAGCAGGAACAGAAATTTTCTTCGTGGGAAGTCTGGTGGCAACAGAAACAAGCAATCTCTCTAAGGCTTATTTTCTCATCTTGAAATGTATTTCACACCTCTCCTGATACTGAGCTCTTTTCACATATTTACAATTGCTCTATTAGTAACATGTAAAACTGTTCAACTCGCATGTTGTGAAGTAAATGATAGAGAGTTTTGCACTTAAAATTATTTGTTGGCTTTTGTTATTTGTGTCATATTCCTAATTTTCTTGTTGTGTATTTTTTGCTGAGCATAAAATTTCGTTTCTGCACAAATACCTTTTCAAATACAAATAAATTTTGAGTTTGCAAGCCTTTTCTTGTCTAAAAGAAGTGTAATTTTCTATCTACATAATTTGTTTCTGCTTATGAATGCTCCAGTTGAAACAGAGTAACTGAAATCAGCAGAGTGGTACAAAGTCTGTTTTGGCAGTCTTCCTATGTCTATAAATCAATCCTGAATGCAATAGCAGTAATTTGCAAAAACAAGCAATTCTGCAAATGAGAGAGTATTGTATATACTTGTGTGGCCATTTTTAATAAATTGTCATTATGAAATATGCCAAATAGTTAACTTTGAAGATTAAAAACACTCCATGGAACAGAAACAACAGGAGCACATCTCATTGAGGAAGATTTTGTGCAATGCTCTTTTACAGTGACTACTTGCATTTATTCTTTTCTGCTAAAATAATGGAAACCTCACAGAGGCTAATCCTGAGAAGGTTGTCCCAGCTCAAACATCATCCTTGGTTAGTCTCACCATTTCATACAAGAGAGGATCCTTTCTTTTAAACTTTGAGGGAGCAGATTTTTGTTTCATTTATTCAACAAGCGCTTGGGCTGTTGTCCAAAGTTTGGCTCTTTATCTGCTGGGAGGATACAGCCGTTCATCTGAGGTGAAATAATTTGTCATCTCTGTGTCTGTGACTGAATGTGTGACTTGTGAGTGTAATGAGCTCAGTGATAGCTCATATGCTCTTTGTTTTTCACTAAAGTGATAAAAATAAGGTCGCTCACAGTCCTTTTTAGTCTTCTTTCCTTCCTTGAATTTTGAAGCAGCTTTTTTTTCATTAAAGATACTTTTGCAAGAGGAGCAAGTTTATTACACAGCAAATCCATTGGCTCCTGATGCACCAAAACCATTGAGTGACAAGGACTGGGGCTCACCTGCTGCTTCTATCAATAAGGATTTTACTGTGAGAGGCTTCCTTCTATGAGCTTGTGTCTGTGTTCTGAAGAAGCTGGGGAAATTACTTTGATCCATCTCATCTGTGGCCAATGTATGAAATGCTGGACTACAAATCTTTTGTGAGGAAGGGTCTGAGAGGAGAGATGTTGCAAAGTCAGCAGCAGTGGAACGAGAACTGAGATGTGCATGGCCATCATTGGCTGTCTAGGAAAAGGGAGTGAAGACAAAGTGTGTTGCTGAAATTGTGATTCAAAATAAATGCAAGAAGAACATGGGGAAAAAAGAACTATTTAAAAGTCATTTTCTTTACTGTGCCATCAAAGATGACACCTATTAGTAACAATAGTTATTTCGCAGGGCAAGTAAAATCAAATAAAATTTTATTTTCAATTGTGCTCCCTCACATTCACTCACATTTTAGGATGTTAATCACCTTTACTGTCCTTTTCACCTTGTTTTAAAAAGTTTAATAGCCAGTTTGCTCAAATTTTCACTTAAGCATTCTGTCCAAAATTTTCAAAATGCAACACAAACCACTTAGTTTCAATACCAAGTGTGTTAAAGTAGCCTATGTTGTTTGATGTTACCTTACAAAATATTTTATTACATAAGCTGAAGTGTATCTCAGTAGCTTCAAACACTTTCAGAGCAAATAAATTAAAAAAAGAAAAAGGAAAAAATGTGATTTATTTAATGGAGACACATGCTATCATGCAGTTCTTTTTATAGTTCTGTACTTCATAATTCTTAGTGATCCTCTGACAAACTCAACAGGTTGTGTCTCTTTAATATCTTTATGGTGATGCTGACCACATAAAAACAATGGTTTCTTAGTAAATATCCAGACCTTGGATGCTGGTTCTTGTCCTAAACTGTGAAGGAACCACTTCTGTTCAGCTTTATTTCAGAGTGGAAACTAAGCTTACCATTGTTGATGTATGAAGGAAAGAGAGAAAAGTATTTCTCCCTTACCAAAGAATATAAAGAACAGTGAAAAAATGTAATTATTTTCCTGGAACTTCTTCCTGAGAAATCATACTTTTCAAATATTAAATTAGACTTTTATAAGCAACTTCCATTGCAAGAACCAAACAAGTAGGATAAAAAACTATTTTTGCAATATTTGATTCTCTCTTCCTTTTCTCAAAGGTCAGTCTTTTTATATGCACGCAAGCTGCTTGATATGAATCAGCCATCAATCAGCAGGGAAGAATTGTTATGTACATTGATTTTGGATAGCACATACAATCTGAACTTTCTTATGTCACTGAGGTTCATGGTGGAAATACATTTTTTTATTATAATTTAAGTGCACAGGATCATTAAAAGTAGTTATCAAAAGAATAATAAGCACAATTTAGAGTATTTACAGATTATTTATAGGGTGTTTTTTCTTGAGACCATAGCACATTAACATGAAATAATGAAGGATTTAAAGATAATGCACATCTCTGGAATAAGCAATGTTTCTTCTGAGTAATAAAATCAATGTCAGTGCTCTGTTTGGAATAACGTGTTTTCCTTGAAAATCAAAGAACATTAAAACTTTGAGACCATGTCAGGTTCTGTCTGCAGCTCGTACATACAGCCTCCAGATATGCCCCGTGCTTCTGCCTGGCAGGTGGGAATCCAAACATTCCAAGCTTATTTTATGACGTTTATGATATTTCTGAGGCAAAGTGTTGGTAGATTTCAGGTTTTTTGGGGTTTTTATCCATGTGTTTGGATTTAATTTTTATTAGATGCACACATTTTCAGGAATTTTGGATTAATCAACATTTTGTTTCCTAGCCAGGGATATTATTTATTTTGTTAAACTTCTGTTATATTTTACTATGATATAAACAGAAACGAACAAACAAATCCCTTGCATCTGTGTCTCTGAAATATGCTATCTATACATTAATTTACATTTGAATTGGAGGTTTCATATGCAATTAAACTACTCACTCTACTGCTAAATGGATTGCTAAACTGGTCTATAATTTTTAGTTTCCACAAGCCCTCAGTTGCCTCTCAGAGAATCATTTATAAATGTTCTAGGAACTCTCTGGAAATGCAGCGATAGCACATCCCTAATTGCCTCCCTTGTTATGCATGTGTGTGCTTGCTTGTTCCTGGGTCAAAGGCTACAGTGTCCCACTTTTCCAGCCAAGCACAAACAAGTGGAATAACCAGGACACGATGTGGTTACCATGCAGAAGCACCTACTGATTAGTGCCACCCAGGATTTGGCAGCAAGGCAGTTCAAGACAAAAAAATTATCCTTGCTATGTCGTCCACATTTGCCATTTGTTGCATTATTTGTATCAAAATTGGACCGTTTAGAAGCAAGAGAGACATTTTCGCGATGGAATCCGAGCAATTGGTTGTTTGTTTGTTTTTGAAATTCAAGTGAGCCATCTTTATCACTTTCTGTAGCTTAATTTTGCTTCACTGAAATCAAGCCTGACACCCTAACAGAGCAGAAAGCTGTGTCTTTTTTTTTTTTCCCAACATGCAAAATGTTTGCTTTTGGAGAGAAATTAAGGGATAATGGTTCATAGTGATTTGGTAAATGTTGTGCTTTCTCTTACATTTGATGAACATGCAGATTCCTCCAAGGCCTCAAGGAGGAAATCTTTAAAAAAACAAAGATCTTACTCTGATAGCAGTCTTTCACTAGAGTGAGAAACACTTTGAAAAATGCCACAAACCCATGTTTTTGAGGTTAATCTCCGGTCATTGACTTCCCCTTATTTTGTGTGCCAGCCTGGACTTTACCTGCTGGCCCTTTAGGCTGCTTTACCCACGTCAAAGAACAGTGAAGTATTCTGATTTATATCAAAACTCAGTATATGAAGGCACTGGATTTCTTGGGATACATTTGTAAGGGCTTGCACTGATAAAATATGGACTAGAATATCTTCAGATTTACTTTTGCAGCAATGGAGATTGATTACTGAAGAACTTCCAAATATTCCTGACTTTAAGTACTTTGTGCTTTGTAACCACAAGCAGAGCACCAGCCTTCCAAGAGACAGGTTTTTAGTTAAAAATACATTTGCAGCAAACAAAACCATATGCAGATAAACAATGGATAAGAAGGGTATTCATTAGAAAATTAATGAAATTTTTCACTGATATAAAAAGTCAAAGGGGCTGAATTTGTATTTTCCACAAATTGACATAGGTCCTCGGAACTCAGGGGAGATATGCTCGTATTCAGGGGCTCCGTCTCATTCAGGGAGTTATTACACTCCAAGAAAAAGGGAGTCCCACAAGAATTCACAAGGATGATATTTAATTTTCATCTCAAGATTGTTGTAGTAGGTCACCAGCTTTGACTGCATGACAATCCTTCTTCTGGGATGCTTCTTCTCTCCTTGCAGAGAGCCTAAAGTACACAAAGCCTCCTTTTTCAAAAGTGGATATCCATTTTGACAAGAAAATGGAATCAGCTCTAATAAAACTAGGAGAGAAGGGGAAAACCTATTACTTGCAGGCTGAGGATTGAAAACTACTGTGACTGTTCTTGCCACTTTGATTTTTAAAGGAAGCCTGATTGGGTTTTGGGTTGGTTCTGTTGTTATTTCTGGTTTTGTTTTCCCCTCAGTGTGGGAAAAAACACACCAACCTAAAAACTTTCTGTTTTCTGTAAGAAACACACCATGAAGTATCCTTTGTGGTTAAAATGTGATTTATGATTTTTTGTTGAGTATTTAGCAGAGTGGTTTTTCCCCTATTCGAAATAATGTGGAACATATTGAAGCTTGCTTTTTTATGGAATTTGATTCTTCTGTGAAGTCAGTTTCTGGTTCTTCAACAGGCTTCCCATGTGACTTCCTCAGCCACAGTTTGTCACCTTGTAACACTGAATTAATTTGTTCCATATTTTAGAAGTCTTCTGAGAATAAATCTACATATTCATGCAAAGTGGCAATATATTAAGTGATGACTATCCCTTTTTAGAGAAAAATCTATAAATAAGAAACCCCTGGAAGACTGTAGCATTGTAGCGCAATCCATTTTTGCATAAAATGAATTTTGTTCTCCCTTGTTACACTCTAACAGATCACTGTTTTTTATTACGAAAGAAAGGCTACAATTACCAAGTAGTGGAATGATTCGTGATCCGGTCTAATTTCCAGAAATGTTCACAGAACCTTCTCATTGCTTTGGGTAGCCATAATTAGGTACCCTTATTCTGCAAAATATTTTGCCATCTAAACAAGGAGTTACTTCTTCACCAACAGCCAAATTTGTCCTGAAAGACTAAAAAATATTGCACCAGATTCAGATGTCCTTGGTCATTCCCTCCATATTAATTTATAATGTTATCTATATATAACAAAAAAATTCAA
This sequence comes from Acanthornis magna, assembly GCA_036785705.1. Classification (NCBI taxonomy): domain Eukaryota; kingdom Metazoa; phylum Chordata; class Aves; order Passeriformes; family Acanthizidae; genus Acanthornis; species Acanthornis magna. Next base: position 5,023,938 of record JAWUZG010000023.1, on the reverse strand, counting down.
TCTTGTTCCCTTTACAATTATCTAAAAGCAAAATGCAAATCTGCTTTAAGATTTCAGAATTATGAGCCACATTTCCTAGAACAGTCAAATTGTGTGGCTAGACATGACAAAAATTTTGTTTGTAACTACGGTAATGTAATATGCAATAACTCAGCATTTCACTGTGGCACATTGTAAATGAACTCTGTTAATCCAAATTAATCAATTTCTGATGTAGTTAATGAAAATGTTTTCAATTTGTTTACTGCAAATTTTAGCAGGTTACTAATATTTAAAGGGAGGAAAATGAAAATATTAAAATATTTCTAAAATATCCCAGAAAATAAAGGTTATACATATGAAAGAAATTTTTTAAAAAATATTTGAGAGACTGGCAGAGATAATATTGGCTTAAAGATGTTAATGATGCATTTCACACTTTGTAGGTGTGTTTCCTTGACCCAAAAATATATAATGCATCATACAACCATTTTTACAGCATTTTCCTGTAAGAAAAACTCATTTTAGGCAAGCAGAAAAAAGGAATCAAGAAAAGAAATTAAATGTAATGCTGAGAACTTCTTGAAATAATTAAAGTATGAATTTAATTGCAGATGAATTACAATTCTAAAAAAACCTATTTTGACTTCTCCACTTAAAAGCGAAAAATAAATCTAAGTTACTAAGACAAAACCCGGAGATTAATTTCTATTCATCTACTCATCGAACACAATCAATTCAGAGCCAGGCATCAGAAGGAATAGGACAGGTCATTCTGAAAGGAAAGACAATTATTCATTACTTTGTGTGTGTGTCTGTGTGTGTTCAGAACAGCACAAATGCCTATTTCAAATAATTTAGGAGTTATGTAACTCAAACTTGCTATTAAATTTTCTCAACTGCATATGCAATATTTGCTGTTGTGCCTCTTAATACAACCTAGAGATTTCTGCTTTTAAAAATTTATTGAGTGTGCTGGTAGCACTGATATCACATTTTTTTTCCTTCTATTTAAAGAAGGAAATAATACCCTTTCACATCCTCCAAGGCATCTTTCCAGTATTCTCAAGGCTTAAATGCTAGCTGTAAAGGATGGGACACAATGTGAATATTAATGTCCTGGCTGAGCTGACAAATGTGCTCTCTTTGGGCCAGGGCCAGACATGAGCATTCAAAGTATGGAACTAGTCCAGGAGGCTGAGATTTTCAGAGAATCTGGAGAAAAACCTGCCAAAAGTGCTCAGCAGCTTCCCCATAAAGAGATTGCTCTAGAAATCCGCAATGTGTGGGTAAAAAAAAAAAAAAAAAAAAAAAAAAAAAAAAAAAAAAAAGTTGTGACAGGACTGGAATGAGTTGAAACTGTTCAGGATGGTGAAGGAGGACAAGGCTGGATGTGGGAATGACAGATGAACTAAAGCACAAGAAGGTAAACTTTGCCACGGTTGGTTGCAGCGAAGTTCTTGAAAATAGCCAAACATTTCACCACGCTCTAGATTTCTCCAGTGTTACAAATATCAGGAAGATTACTTGAACTCTTCTAATAGTATTAGTTTGTTTTCCTGAACAGCCAAGTCTGCTCCAGTGGTTTGCTGACCTCAGGAGGGATTTGTAGTGAAGACAGCCATTCCATCACAGCTCTCACTGGCAATGGCAGAACCAAGGCCAGGGGGTTTGTAAAGGGACCTGTCAGAAGACATCTTTCTCCTGTATCCTTTTGGACATCCATGTGCATAGAAGCCCTTCTTAAACCACCCTTTGTGCAAAATCCCCAAGGTCTGTAGGGAGCTAGGGGATAATCTGGGGGCAGAGACAGTTCACTGGACCCTCTAATGAGTACAAATTGGGAAGGATGTCCCCAGAGGGAGATGCAGAGAGGATTTGGGACAGATAACTCCAAAGAAAAGGTGCTCTTGGAACAGGCAAGCAAATTGGAAATTTTGTCTGAAAGCCACTCAAACCTTTCAGCAACAGGAATAACTTGCTGCCTCTATCAAGCCTTGGTTGGAATTCCATCTGCCTTCACTCTCCTCCAGTGTTTCCACGCTTCATTCCTGCTGATTACTTTCCTCTGCTTATATTCACACACTGGGAAGATCAACTTGATAGGTGAAAGGTAAAATACACTTTACCACCAGTGTATATGTCTATGAATGCATCTTTTAGCCAGATGATAGAGGTATTTGGATTTAAACTTACAAGAAAGATGCCTGCGCTCTGTGAATGTCTCAGCCCACCATGTGAAGCTTCTACTCTCATTCCCAAAGCAGGGGAACATATGCTCATATTAGGAGGGGAGAAAAAAAGCTAGGTAAAACTTCAGCTCTTCTCTGAAACCTTATACACTCCCTCATGTGAGCAGTTCTTTCTTCCCCAACTCAAAGCTCACCCTAGATTCGCTAACTTTTAGTTATGCTTTTGCTCCCTTCAGAAGTTTACACGTAATTTGTTGGCCAAATCTTTGTGAAGGAAGTGGCATTGCTCTGACAAAATCGCAAGGACTATGGCAGCTAAATTTTTGATTGTCCTTTCTCAGAAATTCCATTTCTTCTTATTTTTGCAATGCAGGTGCTCTACAACTTGCCTCCATGCTTTATTCTAAAATCCACAAATGGTTGCTGCAAAGGAAGTGTTTTGCTATGATTTTACAGACAACTAACATTTTCTTTCACTGTTCCATGCTGAGAGGCCCTTCACGTATCACAGGCAGCTCAGAAGCCGAGCTCCACGGTGACAGCACTGGACTTTTTGTAGGAATACTGAATAAGCATGAATCCTAGGATAAAACACTGAAATCATCACTGGTTGTGTGTTTGTTCCCTCATCGTTCTTCTAGATGCTGAGATTAGCTCAAGTTCAGCAAAACGTATCAGCAGGAAGTACAGATGTAATTGTTAAAAGCAGGTCTTCATCTGTTAAAAGCAGATTTTTAGGCCTGACTCTTCTGGGCAAACTGCAACTTTTATATACAGTCCAAACTTAGATTTAGAAACTTTGACATCCAGTTTCCATGCTGGCTTTCCACTGACAGGATCTCTGTTCAGAATTTACTTTATCCCAGCTCTCTAAGCAGGCAAAAAATAAAGAGAAACGTGTGACCAGTTGGGGAAAGATGCATGCCTTGGGATATAGAGAAATCTAGGGAGGCTGATCACAAACTGGGCAATTGAAGAAAGGAAGGACCCTTGCAACAGCACAGTATTAAGAAAAATAGAGATACTTAGCAGTGAGAACAGCAAAATTGCTAATAAAAGTAATAATCACAACTCACACAAATCTGGATTTTTATTAGCCGTTGTTTTGATTCATTCCCATTAAAATGAGGGGACTTCCAAAGGAGTACACTTGCTTGCTTTCTTTCTGTGTATTCATTAATACCCGTCCCCAAAAAAAGGCCCAAACCTAAAAACAACAGAAAAAACCCCAAAACAAAACATAAAACCAACCAAAAAACCAGCCAAAAAATCCCCATGACCTTTTTCTAATAAGGCCACTGGTATTCTGACATATTTTTTGTGAAATAAGGTTCAACATTAGGAAAATACTTTGGTGTCCCCTTGATACTGATGTAACTGCCTTATGATTCAAAAGCTGCCAAATCAGTTTATTTCCCACTGCTTGGTTAATACTCAGAAAGATAGGGAAGAACAGAATTACCACATGTAACATCACAGAAAAATCCTTAAGGTTTCAACAACTGCTCTGAAATGACAAGTATTAAAAGAAAATAACTCATAATTTTTGAGATTATTGGTGCATAAATGTACATAATTGCTATTCTGATTTGACGTCTGTCTAGTTAGCCTGTGATTTTTTAATGAAAAGGTTAGCAATTGCTATCCTGGGTTACCCAGTAAATAGTAATGACAACCTGTGGTGGAAATGAAAGTGACACTAATGACACATAATAAAAAGCAGCAGTTGGTGAACCCAGAGGAAACATCAGAAATGAAAAAAGTAGGTGATTATTAGGTGGACTGGCTACCAGTAAATTTTACAGAATACAAATACCATTTTCAAAAAGTAGCTTTTAATGTGAATAAAACACATATAAAAATGGCTTGAAAAGACACCGATATTGATCCAAGCTGATTTTTATCAACATGACAGAGCAGCATTCCATTCAGTAGATCTTGCATTACAGCACACTCAGTGTATTTAATGATCTGCAGCATCTTACAGTTATAAGGGATTTCCATAGCAATACTGGAAATCTTTTAACAGGGCAAGCTGGAATAGAACTTCTGCTGTGATCCCCATTCTGGTGTGTTATTAAAGTTAAAACTTTCCCCTCAGCATTTAGCAATGACAAAGGTTCCAACCTTGGGAGAAGGGTTTCAGAATGATAAGTGGAATCGCACTTTCCACATGAAGTGCCTTTACCAACTGTATTGCTAGAGGAGAATTTATTTAAGTTTGAAGCTTAAGGACATGTTCTTTTATTCATTCGGGAGTATATTCTCCCAAATGCAGTCTTCCATGCCATGCTGTTCTGCAAGCAAAGTTTTAAAATAATGTGTCTCTATTGTAAGATTTTAAAGGAACTCTTTAGGGATGTTGTTGATCCTATTTTATAGACATTCTGCTCCTGACAAGGCAATATAAAGGTCTGAATCAAATGTCAGATCCCAAAACTGTACAATTTGTAACTTAGATCAGTATATTTTGTCAGAAAGGTCTTCAAATATTAATCATGCTTTTTACTGAAGACTTAAGTTAAACACTTTCTATATGATTCAGGATAAAAAACTTGATGAGTGCATCTCTTATCTTCAAAACAAGCAACTTAACTGCCAAACTTGGAGATAACCTTAAGTATGTGTATGCATTTCCCCACCTTTAACTTCAGTCATTATTCATTACAGCAGGGAACCTGGCTCTGAGTGTTTTAAATGGAATAGCAGACCCACTGTCCCAGATATAATTTTATGTTTATAATGTGCAGAAGGTCCCTGTCTCCCATGACCTATTTCTGGGTCCAGTTCAAACCTCAGCTGTGGTTAAAGTTAGGATAGCATCTTGAACTTCATGTTCCTATTCTTAGGCAGTGCCCCAGTAACCAGCAATAAAGTGACAAAAGGATGGACAGTCTTTACTCTTCGCTATCTGGCAATTAGGAAGAAAATAATGAGCTGTGATGGGGCTCATTGTGAGACAGTAGTGAAAGAGATGGATATCAGTTAGCTGACATTATTTCAGTCCATGCTTCTTCACATAAATAGTAATTACATACTGGTTCAAATGTTGCTGTAGAAACTATTTCTGTGCTGGCTTTTATGTGTTCTCTGTCCTATGTATTTTTAATGTAAAAAAGTATATACTTTTGGAAGCTCCTAGGGCAAATTACTTTCACCTTTACTTAGATTTTTATTTATATTTTACCAAAGTTATAGGATTTACAACGGATTTACCATTCCGTGGTTAAATGACTTGATAAGCATTCCATATACAATGTTAAAATTAGGTTATTGTGCAAATATAATTATTATACAATCAAGTTCACAACAGCATACACAGGTGTATGCATAGAAGCAGAGGATACATGCAGTCATATATGATTCTCTTTCACTCTCATTTATACAAAGTCAAGTTTAAAGAAGAAATTTAAACTTCTTTAGCTGTATTTCAAGAATGTGGATGCACAAATTTCGCACATGGATGAGATGTTTCACTGAGACTAATTTAGGTAAAATTCAGTTACCAAATACACAGTAACTTTTTTTTTGGTAATAACAACTGTTAAATGTTAGAAGATGCTCTTGCACTTTTGTCTTGATAACAAAACATTTTAGGTCTTAAACCGCTTTACTGGAGTCAGCACAGCACCTTTGCTTTCAAAGGGTGTCAGCATGTGCCATAGACTATTGTATTTTGAATAATACTTTTAATGGTTTAGTATAATACTGGTTCTGCTAATATTAGAAAATTACACATTTGTGCCATGATCCACCACCTTTCCCCATGGATTTTATTTTAGGGAATAAATAATTCCTTTCCTTTTGTTACAGGGCACAGCAGATTGTTGCTCTAGTTTTAGAATTGAAGGAATATTAACAGATTTTACACTGTCAATTTCTTTTTATCTCTGTATAGGATAATTTGACATTCCTAGGACTGTTTCCATGGAATGAATGACTTGCAGATGCATGCTCAGTATCAGTAGGTCAGCTTTGTTGAAGTGGAGAAACTGTCAATAATTCTGATGAAAAGAATCTAGAGAATATGATGTCAAAGTATATTATGTATATGGGTTAGAATATGGCTTGGAGTAAACATTTCAGGGATAAGAGAAAAAAAAGAAAAAAAAAAGATAGTAGATTATATTAGGTACTTGTAAAAATATTTTGATACAGATTGTGACAGTCATTGGGAATACTATATTCCACTTTATAAAAAAAACCTTATTATGAAGTAAGTGTCAAGAGGTAAATGGCTACTTTCACGGAGAGAATTTTAAAATAAACCCCCTCTTACTAACAGAATGAGTCAGTTTTATATAAGAAAATTAGCCTCCCACAGTACATGTTGATAATAGCCCTAAAAGGTGTCCTGCAACTGTCTAAGCAGTGATGGCAATGAGCTAATAATCGATGGAGTCCTTTTTCAAATTTGACACAATATTTTAAAAATTTTAAAATTGAGCATTAATAGAAATATTTATCACCAAAAATATTTAGCATTAAAATAATTTGCAATATGCATCTGGTATTAGTTGAATGGGACACGATTCCTCCATACATTCATCAAGAAGCTAATCATACCAACACTTAAGTGTACACATAATTCCAAGTACATGAGTAGACCCAATTAAGTCACCTGGATTAGTCACATGTGTAGACTTAGGAAGATCCAAAAGCTCTAAAATGGACCTAAAATTTAATGTTCCCTCTCATAAATTTAGGGAAGCATTTTATTAATGGAACACTGTCTTCAAAAGCTGAAAACTGGTCTCTCCCATGAGTATAACATTGTGGGTTTATATTTCTTCACTGTGTTTTAAAGCAACACCTACCTCTATTAGTTTGTCAAGGAAACATTGCCTTTCAATTTTGCCTTCAACTGCCAAACCTTCCGGATAATTAGAGCTCAGTAAGGAGTATTCAATTTCCTTTGTATATGTGCAATATATATAAATTAAAATGTGATATGGATTTTAATCAATAAAAGATGCCTATCCTCACTACCCTATTCAAATCTTGACCCATTAAATACCTAATTCAGCTGAATTTTATATCAGAATGCCTACAAAACTTACTAAAGACTACACACTCCTTAGCCTCCAAGTACATCTCCATGAAAAATGTTTTGGGAAAAAGTGTAGCAGAGTTGATAGCATTAGATATCTTAGCTTTCTTTCAGCACTTTCTTCAAATTTTGCCTGTAAAAATCATACCACATCCTGCTGCATGCAAAATTATACTTTAAAGCTAATTTTATTCCTTCAGTCAAAGTGCCTGTCCCCTGCAGACTGCAAAGTCCATCATCACACATCATTCCCCTCACAGGTGCTATGAAACTTGCTCCAGACCTCAAGAAATGCTAGAATGCTCCAAGTTTGCTAAGCGCACCAAGGATGTGTGTTCAACCATTTCAGGGAAATGCTTGATATCTTTAAAAGCAGTTTTCTTTGTTCGATGGATCTTTCCAGTTAATTTTGAAGTTGAAAATTTTCCATCTTCAATCAGAATGAGATGGCGACTGTTGATATGGTATCTTTTAAGAAAAACCAAAGGGAATATCTACCAACTGATGGCTGACAACTCATCTGCCAAACACAGAGTGGAGATGTATTTTCTAGCCTTCATCTCTTCTGTCAAATGCCCCCAAACCCTGATTTATTTAGGAGAGGTTTCTCAACTTTTAACTTGAAAATTCAGCTAGGGCCTGGGAAAAATTCAACTGATGTGTTGAAGTGAAAATCATGGGTTTTTATAAAAAACTGAACTGCAAGAACTCATCAGTGTCAGTGAAAATTTGCCAGTGTCAAAGTCTTTGCATTATTAATGCCTCTTTCCTATGAGCATAGTCCCACTGGAATTTGTTTATGCTGAGCAATGGCCAGTACCAAGTTCTGGCTGAAAGAACTCCTTCCCTTTCCTCCAGAGGCCTTGGCCTCCCATACCTGTACATGTGCTGTGCCAGCAGAGCACCCTGTGAGTTCTCTAAAAATATAACTCTGGGCAACACAGCCACTCAGAAAAGAGCTGCCTATAAATGTTGTTTGAAGGGCTGTCAGTGCCGAAATACGCGCTGTGCTCACGCCTGCCAGGTCTACCGATACGAGCAGCAATCTGTAGGTTTTGGGAGTTCAAACAGCCAATTTGAGAGCCAACCTACTGCCCTGCCCTTCTGGCAAAGAGCTGCTGCGTTTGAGGGAGCCTGGCAAGCCAGGCTGGAGGTATTTGGAAGTACTGGACAAAGGGATGCTGTGTGCAGTGGGTTTGACACCAGAAAAGCTGGACCTGCTGCTGTTGGTTCTGCCAGCTCTGCAGAGCTGCAGACAGTGATTTTCCAGCACGCACTGTACATTTTCAATGCACGTATGTTCCAGCTTTTCGGGAGAATGTCTGTCATCTGCAGAACAGATGCCCAGGAAAATTTGTGTGAGTAGGGGAAGGTTAGCAGTTGCTCACGTTTAGAGGGATTTGCCACACCAGGGCCAGTGAGCAGAGCCTCTGAGGTGTTCAGGTGAACAGGACTGTGTTCAATTACTGAGCGTGAAGAGACTTCAGGAACAGACTGGAAGTTGAAAGAGTGGAGCAGATTGTTTGTAAAGAGTTTCAAAGTCACCAAGACTTGAAAACAATATGCTTTTTAACCTCAATATGTTATGAAAAAAACAGTATCATTAAATGTAAATTTCATTTTAAGTGATAAAATGAAAAGGTTAGTAAGAAACTTTAAACATTTAATTTACAAAAAGACTATTAGTAGAAACATTTGAGTGTATCTGACCTTCATCCACTCATGCTGCTTCTTCTAATTTATTATAAAAACCTCTATTATAAAAAACTCACATGTATACCATGTTGCTGATTACTCCAAACAGACCCAGAGAAATTGAGAATGTGGATGTGTTTTAACAGAAGTAAGAGATAGAGAATTAAAACCTCCTTAAAGATCTGCAGAACCCTGTACAATGTACCACTCAACTCCTGTTGTAATGTTATGGCTGTTCTTTAAATGATACATAATGTTACAAAATAATGTTACAAAACTCAAAACTGAGATTTCATTAGAATTGGATCAACTCCTATATGCATTCGTGCCACACTGTTCATAGGATCCATCAAATCTTGAAAAATTCATCAGGACTGTATGCTAAAGGAAATTACACAATATAGATTATACACCATAGGCATGATACATGAGTCCTAAAGTCTATTCAGTAGCTCCTGCCTTGAATATAATTTGTGATCTGTTGTCCAGTCATTAATGGCAGGGGAAATTTCAGGTCGTGTTGCTCATATTTGAACAAAATACTCAGATTTACTGGACATCCTTCGGTGTTGATAGGTCAATTATAGTGTAAAAATGCACTGATAGTCTCCACTCTAGAGAGATGATAATGCCAAGCGCCTTCCAACCAACAAAGAGTGTATGACAGGAACAAATATTGAAAGCAGATAAAAATACTTGCTTTAACTTTGGATGTCAAGAGGCATTAAAATTTCAGTGATGTGTTTTGTCAACACACTTCTACCTGCAGTCCTAGTACGCTTAGAAAAGAATGATCACCATCTGGGGTGTTACAGAAGTATGAAGCTGTTATCTGTTGTTTTCACCAAAACTTCAAATGAAACGGTGGCAGCAGGATCCATTTAATCAAATTTATCACTGAGTTCATATTTTTGGTAGCAGCAGATGGGTGGCAGTCTGGAAGACTTACCTAGAAAAGACTCAGGGTAGTTCTGAATATTTTTCTTAGCATTTTAGCATATGCTGGCAGTGAGTGAGTGAGTGCCCACACTTTAGCAAGTTACCACTCATTAGTAGAAGCTGTGGTAACTGATCATGTGCAGATTTAGACCATCCAATTGCAAAGCATCAAACACATTAGACTGTGGAGTTCATATTATGAGTAGGTTTTAAAGACATTAAAGTTGATCTGAGGGAATGGTTTTCATGCTGCAAGCAGAATAGACTAAGCAATCTGGTTATCAGATTTATAATACATTAAATAATAGCAGATATAATACATTTACTATTCAGTGCTGATCCATGCACTCTTGCTGAGGAAGACTGTGGTGAGTCACTGGAGACCAAACTTCTCCACTTTATGACTAAATTATTGCCTGAACCCTAAAGTTAGTTAGATTTTCTGCCTTTTTCCCCTCTAAAAATTAGAGTATAGGGAGTATTTTCTAAAGTTTTTGGTAATGTCTTACCAACACTTCCTTTTAAGTAGATAATTCCATTTCAGAAAACACTTTCTCTTTAGCTGCCTGTGTAAAACTAGAAAGGTGCAAAGTTTATTAATAGTTTTGACATAGTTATTATAGTTTGAAAACTGAGACAGGAGCAACCATGTTAATTTTTTAGTAAGGTAACTAACCTTTCAATATGAATGATTTATTAATAAAAACATTGTAAGAATTTTGAAAGCTTTTATTCCAAAACTTTGTGCCAGCACAAATTCTGACTTTTCAGTTAAAAAAATATAGGTTCCCCTCCATTTCCATATGACCCCTCTGACTTTCATACATCCATGCATTGAGTGAGTACCATGCTTTATCGTTGTGCAGTGAGTACCAAGGCCAGAAATCTGACAAAAATCAGATATTTTTTGCTGCATATTCTGACTGCAAAGCAATGTATAGTGCAAAACTGGCACCACCACTAGTTTATCCAAACTCCTTATACCAAATTTTCTTAAAATTTGAGAGTCTTGAGACTCTCAGAGGAGTCTCAGAAATAAACTGCAGAATTCAGAAATGAGCCCTACCATTGCAAATTGTAGTTCAGTCTTCTTCCTTTCTGCCTTTGTCTCTTCCTCTTTCCCTCCTCTTCCATTCCCTCTTCTTCCTCCTTTTCCTTCCCTCCCAGCTGTGTCCCAAAGATGTCTCCGCTGATGACATCAATCACAATCTACACCAACTGGCTGTTATGCAGTTGTTTTTTGGTTTTTGGGTTTTTTTTTAATGCCACTACTCTATAATCCAAATACAGCCCCTGCAGTGCAGCTACCAGTGACAGGCTTTTGTTATTTGTCATTATATGGGGACTCTGGTGCCATCCTGTTCTTGTATTTTGAAGGCCTTTATTAAGAATTTCTGAGATCTGTGGGTTTCAGGATTTCTACTTTGGCAGTGTCAGAACAGCAGCGTGGTTAATCAGGTTATGTTAAATAGTGAGGCATTAAGACCAGGTGGTGTTCAAGGACTCAGCAGGCTTTATTTCCATATGGAGTCCTTAAATTTTGTAGCCTGTCTGCAAGTTTCTTGGAAACCTTTGCGAAGCGTTTTTTAAAGTGCACTTTGTAAGGTCTACTTAGATGCAAAGCCAAACCCTATAAGGGTTTATGATGATTTCTTCAAATAATCTGGCCTTGATTTATCTTAAAAAAATTAATAAATTTTGAAAAGCTGAAATGGCTTTAGAATTTAAAATTAAACTCTGCTAGAGGAGATGGAATAATAAGGGGGGATATTATAAATAGCAGCATATGCTGTAGTGTTAGGTTTGAAAAAATTCTGGTATTTGTAATAAAATTTCCAATTCTATGTCAAATACTTATTTTTTCTTATATCAGTAGTCCCATACCTCCATTAGTCAGAGTGATATTTAAGATTACTTATGAACAGACTCCGATAACCTTGTAACAATAGTTGTTCAACTACTATAATATCCTTTTTCACATGTAAAGATTATCAAACTCGTCAGTTTTCTATGATTTTGCTTTGTCTCATCTTACATACATACCTGTAGCTTGTTAGGAATTTTTCTACTAAAAATTTCAGCAAATTAGGATCTTTTGATAGAGACATAACTTTTGCAGTAATGTGCTAATTTTGGTGAAAATTTCAGAAAAAAAAAATCAGGGTTTTCATAAACAACTGATCACAGAAAGAGATTCTTCATCTGAAACTGGAGCTTGCATTTGTTAAAACAAAATTTAGAGTGTCAAGTGCAAACTAAGATCAGGATTTCCATGAAGTACTGCGCCATTTCCCTGGAAGGTTTCCAAGAGCAGAAAAATATTGGTCCACAGCTGAGAAAAATATGCAGGAGGAAAAGAAGCCGAGAGAAACAGAGAGAACCTATGGAGGATTGATTGGCTTCACAAAAGCTAAAATGGGATAAGGCTTCTGGCATGTCAAATTAGGAAACCTTTGGATCAAATCATTGAAATAAAAACTGCTTGAAAGTCAGCAAGTGTTTCATTTTCCACAGGTACATTAACTAAAAAAAAAAAAAACATAGCAACAGTAGGTAGGACAAAATAAATACATTTCTTGTAGGAAATAGTGACAACATCCACAGAAAAATGAAAATAAAAGATCAAGTGTATGTGTAATTCTGTTTAAATAACAGAATCCAGACATAACAGAATTAACTGACCAACCTGGATTTAGTCAATGCTGATGCTACTTTGGTCACCAAAGTAAAGAATAAATCATAATATGTGAAAGAGCTTAGATATTGTGGAGCAAAGAACTTAGAAATACTGAAAATAACCATAAGGAGTGGTTCCAGAAGTTGAAGAAATTAAGAAAGCATGGAGCTAATGCAAATACTTGAAGAATATCAACAAGCACCATCGTGTTTAAATGAGTTTGAAGATCCAGGCATAGCTCAGAGTGAGTGGAACAGCAGTAACACAGGAATGTTTACAGTCACCCGTCACCCTATCAGGAGCAGAGTGGGCAGAATTCTCAAAAACAGAATCCATGCTGATAAGAAGAGATTTTGACCATTGCCACATAAATTGGCTACATTTTAAAAGAGAGATTCTGAGAGAAACAGACCAAAAGGAAAACACATAAGCAGCATTTAGAAAGACATTGCTTCTTTCTAGAAGTGACGGGATTGGTACCCGCATTTAAAATCTCTGCAGGAAAGGAAAGAACCCACTATGACAATGTTTCACTTCACAGGGGAAATGAAGCAATTGGCTGAAATATCTGTCCAAAAGTCTGGAAGAGCTGCTGCAGCAACGCATTCATTTAAAGATGGGAGTGAATTTTCAGAATAGAGGTGTTCCCGACACAAATAGAAGGGAAACGATGTAGGGGAGAAAAACTTGTATCTTTAACAGAGGAGAAAAGAAAGATATTGGAAATATAAGAACTTTTGATAAGAGATGTGTCCAACTGAAAGAAACAATAAAAGGCATACCAGGAAGTTAAACTTTGACCTGGCAATTCTTTAACAAGGTAAGGAGAAACTTACTAAAGGGAAAAAACAAACCCACCAAACCCTATGAATAAAACTTCTTTTTCAAATACATTGACCGTTACAGAATTGATATGGTTAAAAAATGGTCAAGAAATTAAAGGATTACTCTTGGAAACTGGTCATTACTAGTTCACTCTAGGGAAGTTACCATTGATATTTTTGGTGGAATTGAATCTGAAAAATTATTTTAAATTTAGGCATCAATGGCAAAAGTTTGAGAGTAATAACTACTGATCATCCTGGATAGTATATGCACAAAGCTAATAAAATTTTCCTTTACCAATGAACTTTTGTGTGGTTTCTGTTGCTTTCAAAGCAGCCTCAGGACCTGAAGCTCAGACAATTCTAGATGCAGTATGACTTCTCTTTGATGTTGTGGGGGTAAGAGAGACTATGGAAGAGCAATAGACCAGAAAATCTAATTTATCTACTGGAGAAACTGGAAGAAAATGTAATGAAAACCACAGGTATAAGAATTATGGACAAATATGATACAATGATTGTACAGTCAGCAATGCTTTTGCAAGAATGAAGTCACATATGTGAAATTTTATTAGGCTTCTCTGGAGAATGGAATAAAGGTGGCCTGACTGTTTTCAGGAATTAGGATATTCAAAAATGGTTTTGACATGATGCCTCCCTGAAGCTCTTGGCTAAAATAAATTAAAAGAACTAAAAATCAAATCAAGAATTAATAACCATTTAAAAGACAGGAGGAAAAGTTGAGTAACACACAGTGGGCTCAAGTAACCAATGAGATCTGAAAGCACCAGTGATAGATCATTTCATATTTCTTTACTCTTCCATGTCCTCCTTAGTAATTTGAAAGTGGATAAGAAAAGTGAAACGACATTATTTGATAAAGATAACATTCTAGGTAGCAAAAATCAAAACTGATTATTAAGTCTCGCAGAAAGATCTCTATAACTCAGTGATGGTGATGAACCTAATCTGCCATTTCAATGCAGGAATAGCTGAACCTACATAAATAAAATGCTGAGCATATTGTCCAGTATGCAGACCAGACCCACTCCTTAGAGAAGTCTGCTGCCTCCCTGGGGCCTGGGTGGAGGATGTGAAGAGAAAGCTTCCTGTCCTGGTAAGGCCCTCAGAATAATATCAATCCTGAATTTCTCAGGTAGGCAGAAATTCGTGGGGTTTTGCTCATGGGTCAGTTTACATGACACCACAGGCCTGCAGTCAGCTGGTGGGGGACACCCGTGTCAAAGAGGGAAGAAGGATCTCTGCACAGGTGTTAACAAGCTCATTGATGGAGCTCTGTGATCTTAAAGGTCTTTTCTCACCTAAATGATAAATATAACTCCAGATGCCCCCATTTCTTGAGCACTGAGTGCAGTGCATGTGTGACTATGGAATCACAGAATGGCTTGGTCTGGAAGAGATCTTTAAGATCATCTAGTTTCCATCCCCCTGCCATGGGCAGGGACATCTTCAGCTAGATCAGGCTACTCACAGCTCCAACCAATCTGGCCTTGAACTCCTCCAAGGATGGGGCAACATCTCTGGGCAGCCAGTTCCACCACTCTCTAAGTAAAAAAAGATATAAAATCCTCAAGGATTTTCCAGGAGGTATTATCTTCCAAGACCCAACCCTGCTTAACTTATGTGAGCTGACAAGAATGCAGCCTGATCTGTCATACATGTGTAAAAAGTTTATGGAAATGGTGAACCTGATTTATTTGAAATTTGAAGCTCAAATGGACTCTGGAGCGGAACAACTCTTTGTCAAGTTTCAGCCCACAGACAGATTATAAAGCTGAGCTCTGAACTAGTAAAAATAGAATTTGCAAATGAAGTGCTGACACAAGTCTCAGGCATAAGTAAGATGAGCACTATCATATATGAATGAGCCTTTCTTTCTCACAGTAGCATTCCATGATATATGCAAATCACTTGGTTTAATGAACAGCTTCATTTTAAAAAAAGAGTTCATGTGGTTAAACACTCAGAGACAGTTATTAATGTTTTAATTTTACAGGCTGAACTAGGATCCATAAAATTAAATCCAATAAAACTCTAAAAATAATTAGAATGAAGCCAGCTAAATGTAGGTGATCATAGGTTTGTTGGCAGCTGCTGGGTCAGGGTTTCAAAATTCAGGAAGCCAAAGGGAATATATCCTGCAGGGAGTAAACAAAAAAAACCTTCATGTAAAAATACATCAAAATAACTTTGGTTTGGTTAAATAAATGTACTGTTAAGAAGTTCAAGAAGACTGAATGGTGAACTGCACCCTTCCTACCAGATATAGCACCCTGTATACATCTCTGATCTGGAGGAAACTCTCTTGGTTTAAGAGAATTTAAGGGAAACACTCTAAAATGAGTTCTCCCCTTTTATTTAAACCAATCCCTTTCCACCAACGAGGAGAAATGAATACAAGTCAATATAAGTGAAAAAATACCAGTTTACTAACAAAACTGAAATAGCAACCCCTGCTCCACATGCTGCATCATTTGCATGCCCTCCTGGGGCTGCTGTGGTGCTACTGCCCCAGCAAGGAATTCCACTTCAGGCATTCTTTGTATCCTTCTTGGGCTCCACCTCATGTATATCTATTGTACACATAAAGAAATTACTTATCTATATTTCAATACCATTTACCAAAAAAAAAAAAAAAAAAAAAAAAAAAAAAAAAAAAAAAAAAAAGAAAAAAAAAAAAAGAGAGAGTGTATAATATACCAGTGAACTCCTGCTAGAAGTTGGGAGCAGTCACAGTCACAGTCAATCTTGTAAAAACATTGTCCTCATCCTACCAATGACAATGGCATGCAAATAAGAGGAGAAATTAATGTCATGCACAGAAGAGTCTGCTTGGGAAAATTTTGGAGGTACCTTTTATACCTTACAGAAGTCCACTGTAGCAAAACACACAGGAAGATTGAATTGAAAAGTCTGTGCTGATGGTAATGTAATAGCAGGGGAAGAAAAAAGGAGTCTTTTCAGTATCACAATAATTTCAGATTATTCAGAATTTATTTTGATAGGAGAGTTCAAGTTTCATAATGTAATTCATAAAATATGAAAAAAAAATTACAAACCTGCTTCCTATTTCAAATTCAATAAAGGGTAGGATGCAATTGATACAATCCAGCACACATTTATCACTTTCTACCCTTCTCTGTACTCCTATTTCTTTTTAACCTTTCCAAGCTTGTTTCCCCCAAATTGTTTCTGCCTATTTGTCTGTCATTCATCCAGCCACACCAATTTTGAGATGAGCCAATAATACAACTTATAATATTTTACTTGTTTAGAATCTAAACAAAGCCATGTTATCCACATCATGTTATGGATCTGAAGACTGTGGTTAAAAAAAAAATAATTTAAAAAAAGAACATTCTAGTATATTTTTAAGATCTTCATGCTTGTGAAGAAAAATTTACATGATGGAGAAGCAGAGACAAATGTCAGGGTATATCAACTGTTGTTTCATGCCGGGGCTGTGGCTAGATGTGAGGAACAAATGTGAGGCTGACAGGAAGAAATTCTAAGTTGGTAGATAAGAAGATTTTAGAGGTTTTGGTCAAAAGTTTCAAGAACATTTTGGCCTGCACTGTCCTAAAGATGGCATAGGAAAAGCCAGAGAATGAGTCTGGGACAGGGAAGAATTAAAGTTGTCAGCAAAAACACAGACAAACCAGTCAGTGCAGAATGTGAAAGTAAAGACAGTTGAAGAGAATAGAGCAGACAGAGTAAGCAAAAGTAGAAAAGGTTTTTCTTCCTTCTTGCTTGTTTGGCCTAATAACAGAATCTCATTTTCAAGAAAGAATTTTTTTCAGACAGTTGAACAAAATTTTCAGGTACATTGATATGAGAAAGTAGAAAAACTGTGCATTGGCAAGGGGAGTCTAAAGCAAGTTTTTAAGTGAAGTTATGTTCTATAAAACCTATGTTCTTCAGCCCTCTTTGGCCAGAGCGTTGGAACAAAAGGAAGTATAAAATAAAGCATAGAAGAAAGAAGAAAATTACAGAAAATATTACTACTAAAGGAAAACTTCATCAAGTTTGGAAAGGATAATAGTCACCAAATCGATTATAATAGTCACTGTTAAAATTAAAGTTGTATTCTAATGAAGGTGATCCCTCTAATCCAGGGAAGAGAGAAATAGTGATCTAACGATCAATCATGACCTTTGGTTTGCTGTGCCAATGGATCTCTCTCTGTGTCTGCTTGGAATCAAATGGGAAGTTCAAAACTGAGCTGTACCACTGACGTTCTGCTTTTGGTCAATGTTTACTAAGTCATTGCAGCTCTAATGATCTGCATTTCAATATTACTATTTTAAAATTACTTGATCATCTCTGAAATGACCTTAAATGAAAGTTGACGCTTGGAACCCTATGTCTTATTTAGCTTAAACCCAAATCACTATTATGACTTAGCAATGTAAATACTTCACAATTTCTTAATTTCATCTATATCGCTTCCTAACATGAAGATATAGTGAAATGTCTGTGTGCTTTTAGAAGTGCATCAATCTACCAGTTTCATTTAATGAAATAATGGAGTTATCAGATAGAAACAAATTTACCTCTGCTGTTAGTGAACAATGACAATTGGAATAAACTTTACCCCCTCATCAAAATGAAGCTGAGTTAAATGGTAAACCTGAAACAGCTGTTGGACTTTGTACACTCCAAGCAGATTCTGGAAGTAAACATACTAAGCAAAAGGCTTCAGTGATATTTCCACTCTTAAATATTGAGGAGCTTCCTGGACTGCATTTCTTTAGGGTGTTTAGGAAGCACAATGCAACAGAAGTTTAGAAAATCAAACATAGCCTATAAATGAGTCAACACAGATGAGAATCAAAAACCCTTGTGAATACCCAAACCCCTTGCACATATGTAGAAACAGATGATTAGAGTGTTGTATCTGTCCTATCTTTCAGTTGGAAGTGATTAAGCGTTCAGCTGAACTGCCTCTTGAGTAAATCTCTTTTATGGTCCAGGTTTTAGCATTCCCCTGATTTTACAGGATGGTGCCTTGATGCATCTAAATGCTCTGGTTAGTTATTAAGAATAATGAGGAACTGCTTGCCATTCCATTCTTTTACCTCTGTACAGGACATTCAATGATCTTCTGTAATCTTTGCTGTTATTAATTCATGCCTCATTATTAGCTAGAAATTAATTTTTCAAATAGTTGCTTCAAAAATTTGCAAGTCTAGTGATTGTCATGGATACTATAAAAAGTAGGCTGTTAGGACAAATAAGAAGTGAATAGACATTATTTTCCTTAAAGGAAATACTGCAGTTTCTCATTTTAAATGGACTGATTTGGGAAACTGAGCAGCAGAGGATAAGTTATTTTGAAGACCTGCATGAAAAATAGCACAAGGTGGATCTCATCATTAAAACATTTGGGGCAAATTGCTTGTTAGAGGATATTAAATAAGCATTTTTGTCACATAAAATGTATTTCAAAAAGACAAAATTAGGAAATATACTTTTTAGAAATGGTGAAGAGGAGGATAAACCCAACACAATGTGTTCATTAAGAATGGTTCATAAGTTCAGTGTATTTACAGGATGCATATTTGGTTCAATAAATGTCAGATAAATCAAGTTGTCAAGCAAAAATATTCTTTTAACAGAACAAAATTCTCAAATTCAATATTTTTTTAAAAAAAATTTCAATTTTAGCACATATGTATGTGAAGTTACAAAGACCTGTTTTACTGTACACAGTTAATATGTTTGATTGTTTTCCAGTTTCTAGTAATTTCAAGGAAAAAAAATATGCCTGCAAAGGAGATGAAATTTGACTACTTTTCTCTATTTATCTACTTATTTATTAACAATGGTTATAGAGAGAAAATTCTGAATAATAAAAATACTCACTCTCCTATGTAAGTTAAAAAACCCAATCAAACAGATTGACTGCATTTCTTTTTATAAGCCCATTATTTTCAGGTGATCAGATACAGCAAATTATGTATTTAACTATAAATCACATTGGTACTTTCTACTAGAAGATATTAAAGTCTGAATATTAATGATGTTAGTTTCAAGGATAAAAACAATGAAGATATTAGAATAGCTGTGAGGGGTAAAGTTTTGTCTAATGAAATATGAATTTTGAATACAAGAAAGTTATATAAGGTTATAGCTGTTGTAATAATGTTTTACTATGCTGAGTTTTATGGGGAAAATTAATCTTTATTATTTGGGTTTTGACCAACAGACTTGTAAATACCAGGCAGTATTATTCAAGAAAATAAAAATATTGGATCAGGAGTTAACTCATTATTTCAACATTAAGAGAAGTTTGATTCAATATACTGCAAAGTTAAATGTACAATACTGTAAAGTTTGAACACCATCGGTCTCTACATGGCCCAGGTAAGTGTCTAAGAAATTCATGTCCTAAATTATTTGCTGAAGTGACTAAAGTTGTAGCTCTTCTCTTTCATGAAATATGTTCAGTGAAAATACCTCAGTGACTGGGGAAATAATGGAGGAAGAAGGTGATTTTTTAGGGTTGTTTTATTCGTTGAGTTTGATAATATTTCTGTTCATTCCAGAATGAAAACACCAGTAGCTTCTTAATCTTTCCTGGCAGACATTTGACCTTGCTCCTGCAAACTTGAAAGAACATGATTAACTTTGTGTGTACACACAGTCCGAGGAAACCGCTCGGACGGAATGGTAAACAAGGGATTTTGAGCAAATTTGGAGAAACAGAGCAGAGTTCCTTCACTAACAGATGGCTTTTCAGCAGGTAGCAGAAGAAGACAATGAGTAATCAAGTGCAATGACTAAGCTGTCTTGGACAGGTTGTATTTGTGTTATGCGTCCCAGTCCATCTCTCCTTTGTATGTGGGGATTCGACCACTAACCTACTAATCAGTGAAGCCCTCATCCTTAAAACAATTCCAAGTGAAAAAAGAGATTGCAGCAGCAGAAGTATAAGTGCTAATTGTGAGGAAGGAGGTTGGTAATCTCAAGTGAAAGCATTAACACACTATTTGGGAAAACCAAGTTTTCCTGAGATTACATAGTTGGAGATCCCTGCCAGAAACTTTACAAAGAAAAAGAAACAGATTGGTGATTTGATAACCAACTGCTAAGGAGAGGTAGGAGGCCTTGTCTCTAGCTAGGAATTTTACATTTTTGTCATAGATTTGGTGAATCATATAGTGAGATAGCTGTTTTGGAAGGACAAAAGGCAGAGTTTCAGGAAATTTATTTAGTGAAGGTTATTTGGCATGAAGAAGCGGGTATTAAGGGAAGTTATTCAAGCATGCCAAAAAAGCAAGAAGCCATCAAGAGTTCTGTATTACAGATTGTGAAAAAAATGTCTTCTTTTTAAAAAAAAGTAGAGGGTGTTCTACAATCATGTAGTGGTGTCTCGGATTAGAGACAAATATCCTAGGTGGAAAGCACTCTGAACAGGTGCCTCCCCCCCACAACAAGGTTTCTGGCACCCCTTCCCCCACAACAACAGAATATCCCAGCCTAAAGTGGGAAAAACTGTTTAATTAACAGACCACACAGTGGAAGGGGAAAGGGAAAAAGGGTCATTAAACCTGAATAAACAGCTGATGAACTTTAGTGTCCTTTTCCTCAGGCGTAGCTTCCCCTTTCCGGGGTCCCCGGAGGGGGCCGGGTGGTGCTCCTCCCTGGATGATTCTCGTCCACTGTCCTCCGGGGCTCCTCAGGTTCTCGGATGAGAAAGCAAGTCGAAGAAAAGGATCCAAAAAACGATGAGGGGAAAGAAAAAAAAAAAAAAAAATCCCGGGGGAAAAGAAAGGAAAAAAAAAAAAAAACCAAGCAGCAGCCACACCAGTAGCACCAGCAACCAGCAGCAGCAACTGGCTGAGCGGAAAAAAAACCAAAAAAACAAAGTGTCCCTTCCTCCTTCTCACTCCCCCGTAGGAGAGCCGGGGAAAAAGTTTCAAAACATCCCGCGCAGGCAGAGCTTTCTCCCAGCTGCGGGACACAGTTAAAGCTACAGGACCATATTTCTGCTCAAGTATACAAACGATAGGGAATACAAAATATCATTATACCACCCCAGGACAAGTGGAAATCATAAAAGCAATGTTAGTCCAAAGTATAAAGACATTTTACAGAACTTTATATAGGATATTTATTACAAATAAGTTATGGAATCACATGAAATTGCATACTTAAAAAAACTTTTTGGAAGTTGCATTTGCATGGGATAAAAATATGAACTGTCTTTGCAGAAGTCCTTGTGGTTTCACAAAAAGAGAAACAGATGGCAGAAAATATATGACTTGAGCTATTGTATATATGGTCTGTGTGTGTTTTGGGAGTCCTGCCTTTTCTCAAGAATAACAGCTGAGTGTGCAGGTCAGCCTGTTCTCACAGGGGGACACTGATCTCAGTGACAGGCAAGAAGAACCATCCTAGACAACATTAAATAAACAACTCCTACATAAATATAAGCTCACAAAATTGCGAACAATGGTTTTTAATTCGCGCTATCAATGTTTTTTGTTAAAAATAAAAGAAGCTAGTAACAGCGGTGTGAAATATTTTGTATAGGTGGTATTATCAAAGATAATGATTGGAGTGATTCACACAACTAGAATAATGTAAACTGGTTTTCCTCAGTCTGGAATTGAGAATACTTGTTTTGCGTGCATGTGGGAAAGAGACCTTCTGTATTAAACAAATCATTACCTGATTTAAGGCTACTGAAAGCTTAGAAGTCCTAGATCTCTAATGCCTGCAAATCAATTTATTAACCAGCACAGAGAAATGCAGGAATGAGTCTGTTCTTTACTGATCAAATCAAATCAGAGAAAAGGATAAGCTATACTTTTTAAAACATCAGTTTATTATTAATAGGGACTACACAGACGTGTGCTGGGGAATGCCTATAATAACTATTGTAAGAGGACTAGGTTTCAGGAATTGCCGTATTTCCAAGCTAAGAAAACTTTTGAGAGAGAAACTGAGAGAAAGAGAAAAATTTCATGTGAATGTGAATAAATATTGAGAATGCTTGGTGCACCACAACTGCACAGACCAGGATAAATACTTTAGATAAACCAGAGTAAGAATACTCCATTCTTACATCATACTTAGCACTAGTAGATGTCAAATATCTTCATGCAGAGGTGAGGGCTTTTCTCTGAAGTGCCAGTTTCAGGTTCAAGGCTTGTGCTCTCTTTCCACTTGTGTGGGCATTCTTCTTTTCTGTGGCCTTGGAAAAGGATGGCTATTTCTTCTCTGCACAGCTCAAACCACTGAAGAGCACAGGTGGTGAAATTAAGGTAACAAAGAGCTATTAAAAAGTAACATATAATCAAAGGAAAGAGGAGATAAGAAAAGGTCAGAAACAAGAGGAGATATCAGGGAAGAAATCCCTGATTCTCAATGCAAAGAAATGAAATAAAGGGTTGGGTGGGGTTTTTTTGGACTACATTTGGGACATAACACACCCCATTGGGTCATAAGTCAGACACCAGATGGAGATGGTGAACCATTGAATAACAGAGTAGAAAAGACTAAGGTATTCACTAACAAGATAACTTGTTTTCTATTTGGGAAGCTGTGAAATTATGTGGGCGTGTCTGGTAATGTGATTGACAGCAATGAAGCACTTTCTAGTGCATTAGCAATAGCAGACAGTAGAAAGCATCTGCTTGAGATCCAATTTTTTATGTCACTAGGGCTAAAGAACTTGTGCTTTCAGGGATGGTGTTTCTTAAGCTGCACTGGAACTCCTCTTTCTCCATTTGTGATAGCACTTGAAGTAAATGAGATCTTTTAAAACAAGTTTAAATACTCAGTAAATCCAGAAAACTACACACTTTCCAAAATAAACTTGGTTGAAAATGGTTTTGTTTTTTTAGTTTCTAATATAGCTGCTGAAATAGATACACTGAGGTAGTCCCATAAAGGTGACATGCCTTTTTTAAGGAAAGCAAGCAAGACAGACTCCTATAAACTGGTTAATCTGACAGGCTTTAAGTAAAACAGCTGAAATTAGCAAGAAAAAAAATTTAAAAAAAAAACAAAAAAAAAACCCACAAAAAACCAAACCAAACAAAAAACTGACAACTAAAAAAAATCCCCCACGAACCCAAACAATAACAATAGCTCCAAAACCAATAAAGCAGCAAAGAATGTAAAATATATTCCATACATTATATGAAATATATGCTCTGCAACATAAAGTTATTGTCAGTATTTCAGAGTGTTATTTTGATGGATAAAGGAAACTCTATATGTATAATATAGTTGTTTTCAAAATTTGATAGGAAAATAGTACTATTCATATCTATAAAGCCCATGTAAAATGAATTTAGAGGTAGGTAGTTGACAGATCTCAAAAGTAGTTTTCACTGGTGATGTTTTCAAGCAGAGTTTTGAACAGATAAATAATAGGTCTAACATTATTTGGTGTTCCTTCAGTAGTACAAATCACTTAAAAGTCACTTATAAAACTTGGTGCACAGCTAAACTATCAAGGTCAAGGAACCGTTTGGAGGTAAATTAAACCCCCTGAAAGAAAAGTTATTTTAAATTATATACAGAGTGGCAAATAATCCAGGTAGTGCCTACATGAAGGTGTAGGAGCAGAAGGAAGAAGGAAGCAGAAGCATACTGTCTCATTGTGGAGACAGTATGGAAAGAAGTATGATCAGAGCTGAAAAATAATTTAGCCTGATATCTCTGAGTGTCGTGGTAAATGAATAAACAAAGATCTGATTGCATTGTGTTGATGCTTCCATAGGAAGCAAATGTAGGACATGCTACTGGAAAAAAAAAAGTTAAAAAAATTAATCCTTTGAAACTGAAGCTAGGTAAACTGGAAAAACTAAAGCCAGTGAGTATTTATAGCAAACCAAAGATGCAATTAATATTTTCCTCACTTCTTGATACTTGGATTTCTTTCCTGAAACTCTGATTCTTTTGTTTTTCTTCCTGTTTCAGGAATAGAAATGGTTTGTTTGGGGTTTTGTGGATTTTTTTTTCCTGAATTTTCGTCTCCTGCTATGTGCTGCATTACATTGTCTGATTGCATCAATCACATTGTGTCTCCTGAAGTAAATAATATATTGTCAAGTTATGTATTATTTAATGCTGAGGAGAGCCTTCACATGTGAATACACAGGTATAAACTTACAATTTGCAGTGGTGCTGCAACCTGTATTTACCAGATGTTACAAAGGAAGAGATGAGTGAATTCATTTGGTCTAATGTTGAACTTACTTCAGTAGTGACTGAAAAGTTCAAGGTGAACTCTATTATCTATTTAGAAGAGATTATGAAATGTTTGTAAAGGCAATGTGTTTTCTCTTGTCTAAATACCCACCAATGTTATTGAATCAAAAAGCAAGCACTGAAGGATATTTTAAGACCCTCAGCTGTGTACAGTTCATCTAAGAGTAATGAAGGATAGGATTGGAGGTTGCGTTATTCCTGTGATTTTTAAAATGGTAAATTCTTGTACATTTAAGGCTTAATCCATCTTAATTCATATCTGTTACTCCACTGAATCATTTCATCAAAATAATATAAACAGTAAATTTGAGGCCTCGAGGTTATATAGGCTTCACACAGTGGTTCATGGTGCTACCCAAAGGTTTCCTGGGTTTTGCCTTGTCTGAAAATCTGAATGTCACCACTTTAAGTGTGACATTCATCCTCCACACCACTTTAAATTCTGGTGTGGAGGAGCATTGTCTAAATTTCATGGTTATGGTTCACTCTGATTTTGAGTAAAAGCCATGTTCTGATTGTCAAGGTGGTAAATTTGCACCTACAGCTTCTTATTTCCACTGCATTATTCATTATAACAAAAAATAAGCAAATTGAGAAGTAAAAAGTTTGCTCATTAACTTGATCAAAAACTTCCATCCCCTGAAGTGCTGATGCCTGCTCTGCATGAGTGAGTTACCCCTGACTAAGAAGCTGCGTGGATGAAGGCTGTACCAGCAGAAATGTTGCTCACACTGATGTTCTAACTCACGTCCTTGCCTTGGCCTTTCTAGTCCTGCAGTACCAAAGAAAGAACAACTTTTAAAGCCTCATCTGAGAGTTTTTCTCCTTCCAGTCATCCCAGAGTTGAGCTGGGAAAGTGGATACATAGGACCGCTGCTCATTGACATGTACTACTTTTGATAAGTCTCTGATAAGTGAGAGCATTTAAATGTAGTGATTTATATCACATGCGCCCTCACTACCGACAGGATCGATGTTACTGCAGTGACAACAGGGCTAAAAGCTTTTTTAAAGATTTTTCTCTTTTCTATGTTTTGATTACATTGCCAATATTTTGAAATCCAGTTAATAAATCGAATTAAAAATATTTTGTATTATTCTGTTTAACAATCTTTGTATTGCCCCCTTTTTGGCTTCTGAGGGTACATTTATTAATTACAGTTCTTTGAGCAATACTTTTGTAGAGTGTGTTCAGCCTATTAGTTGCCTGCAAACCTTTACCGATATGTTGTTTACTGTGTTTGTGTTTATGATCACTGAATCCATGTTAGCATTGGTTTAGCAAGGAGGTAACAGATGTGTCATGCAAGATGACTTTGAAAAGATTCTGGATAATTAGAGAAAAAATTTTAGTTGGTGCTATTAAAGTCCAGTATTTCTCAAAATATTTACAACTTGTGAATCTCATTCCAGAGTGCATAACTATTACAAAGCCTGGTACTTTAGGTTAGAAAAATAATGTTTTTATTTAACTATATTATTACCTTGAACCAAAAAGGTAGAGCATCTGATATCAAAATTATTAACTTAAATAACATACGCAATACTTACTTTTGGATAAACATTAAAAAAATAAAAGAAAGGTGATATCTTGTGATTGGAAACACTGAATTACATTTTCATATGATTCAATATGTTCCATGTGATAGGTATAGATATTTTTCTGGATTTGCTATAGGCTTACAGTATGTCTGGAAGAATACAAGTTAAGTCCTTTGTGTACAAGACCTCCAACTAAACTGGCATACCAGGATTTGCTTTCAGAATTTTAATTTTAAACTTTGACTGGAGTTATGACATTGCAGCTGTTGAGATCAAAACTCTCACAGGCT